>BLKM01010333.1:252226-391554 GCA_013340265.1 Coptotermes formosanus | reverse complement strand
GGTAAATGAACAGCAGCTGCAGTGTTCAGCCGATGCAGTGCAAATCAATGAACCAGCGAACACTTCATTGACCATATGGGGACGTACTAAGACCTTTTGCAATTATGGATGGCTGTTTAGTGTAATGGTGTGGACAGGATTACAGGATTAGTTGTTGTGTGCATGCAGATGTATGCAGATTGGGCGGGCAGATAGCGTCCATATGCAAACGTGCAGACAGGCAGAGCGGGCCAAGTGACCGCAGGTAGAGTGGAATGAGACGTGGCCAGCAGGGGGCGGATGACAAATGTATACGACGTTTCGGTCGGGAAAAGTGAACAGAAGGGGTAGGAGGATAACATTGAAAGGGGTCTCAAACAAAAGGTCACAGGAGTATCTGTTAGTATGGCAGGCGAATGCAAGGCTGAATGTGGTGGGAGAAAGAACAGTTCCGGCCCCGTCGGGAATCGAATCAAGGCCTTCCAGTTCCGACCTCCTTCACTCTACTGACTGAAATATGAAAGGCGTCTAACCAGCACAGACCATAAGCTTTCGATAACGTAACCCTGTAATCTGGGAGGGGCAAAGATAATATAAGGGCACAACTTACGTTCTCTGACTGCCGCTTGCCATTCTTACTGCTGTGAGCGCAAAGGCTGCGGTCTTGTGGGATACGACGCCGTGTAGTTTGGTATATAAGTACCAGCGTTTGCGAGAAATTTCTTATCCCCATTTTCAATGTAAGAATAGTTCTTTTATCGTGATAAAGAAGGTAGCAGATAATGCCGAGACTCTGCCGCGTCTATTCTGAAGATATAAACAGTAAACTAGTTCGAAGCAATTACTTCTACCCTCCCAAAGTAATAAGCAGGATCCGTTAAAAATTGATTTCTACCCTGAAGATAGGGGAAACGTTCCTGATTTCAGGTTTCCTACGCGATGTGGATGAGATCTGCGCTCTTCTGGGGTGTTACGCAGCGTTGAGTGATAGCTCTGTACCGACGTTTCGGGACAACCTATCGGTTCCATTTTCAAGGGTCAAGGAGATGGGACCGGTATGATCTCAAGGAAACAGTTTTCTTCGAAAGATTACCCTCTGCTCTAAAGGTTACCCTCAGCTCTAAAGGCTACCCTCTGCTCTAAAGGTTACCCGCTGCTCTAAAGGTTACCCGCTGCTCTAAAGGTTACCCGCTGCTCTAAAGGTTACCCGCTGCTCTAAAGTTTACCCTCTGCTCTAAAGGTTACCCGCTGCTCTAAAGGTTACCCGCTGCTCTGAAGATGAACTCTGCAGTTTTCTCGGAAAAGGTATTTATTTACCAAACTACAGGGTGTCATACATAAACATACAAAGATCCATCTTACCGCTTCCATTGGCGCCCCTGTACTGGTGCAACGTGATTGTCCCCATCACTGGGGCAGTGGTCCCCTCCGCTGCCTGCTTCTGCTCTCTCAGCTGCTGCCGTCTGTATTTGAACAGCCGGTACTTCTTCAGCAACCGCCTCTTGCCGCGCCTCCAGAGGTGCGCCACGTACCTGCAGCACGCACAGAACTTGCACAGTAATCTCACGAAAGGAAACGACAGACAGGTTGGCACTCCTGCTTTGGATTCAGGAGGTTCTGGTTTCAAGTCTAGGCTCGCAGCTCACCTAAGTACAGGGATAATAGGTTAGAGTGATATCAGCACTGCACCATTGTTAGTAATACAGCTACATGTTCCGGCATTTGTGTTCAACCATTATCAGGCTATTGAAAGTTGCGTGAGGAGTAATTACAGTGCATTAAAATGTCATTATTTTTTGTGCTGTAATTAGTTACAGTTCCTCTCTACACAATTTTTATTTCTCTGATGATGGTGTCACACAAGTGCTGGACGTGTAGCTATTCCATTAACCAAACAAACAGCGTTGTGCTGACTGATATGGCTGTACGGCTACTCATTTGGATGTTCGCACTTAGGGACGGAAAAAACTCCAGGCTGACAAAATGAATACTTCAAATTACTCCATTGCCGCTTCCTTTCAGATCCCTTAAACTCCATTACTCACCACTAATCCTGTCATTCACCGGTACATAATCTGCGCTACAGACCGACACATTAAATAAAGGTTTCCTTCTGCTTCAAAGCCTATAATATGGAAACGTATGGAGGTATGGTTCCACGTATTTTTAAGTTCGACACTAGCTGGAAACGAGTGGTTAACTTCATTTCCCTGTCGATTTAAGCCAAGAGCCTGGGTGGGTCACAGAACCCGTCTGGATACCGTGGAAAAAGGAAACATATCTATTCCTGCCGGGAATCGAACCCTGCATCCTCAGCCGTCGCTGGTCATTATACCGGCTGAGATACAGGGAGTCCAACTTAAAGCGGAACCCACTCGTAGTGTACATCAACAATGTGTATTCTACAGGGAGTTTTATTTTTATCGCGTGACACTTCTTCCTAGACCGGGAGGCATTGTTGCTGCGTAGCGAAAGATGACGCCGCCTGTAATGTACTCTTCAGTCCTGTTCAGTCCTGAGTTAAGAAATCTCCCTGTATAAACCTAAATAAACACACAACACTTTGATTTTATTATCTCAGGGTACCTTAATGTTACCAGTAACCTCTCGCATTGCGCTCCAATTTGAAGTATGTTCCATAGCACACTTAAATTTTATTCACTGCTGGCGAATCGTGTCTTTCGATACAGCAATGTCTTCAAATTGCATTTCAACATCACAACGTTTATATCGAAATAAACACGACAGCAACAGAAACTTTCTTGTCCACATTGCCATCATAAAAAGTGAAACAGGCTACAAAGGGCTAAATTCGATTGAACATTACGTCTGGTGTACAGAGGCACTCTGCTGAGGCATGGGCACGTGCAGTCTAACATATGAGCAGTACCTGTGAATGTAGGCCTTCCAAAAGGAAACTTTTAAATGGTGGCCAAAGATGAATAACCGCTGTAGTCTTAAGGGGACATAATGTGTTTCAGTTACAGCGGATAGCAGGGACACACCACAGGAACTAGACCCCAGCCCTTCACTGCGGAGACCCGGATTCAATTCCAGGCCACTCCGTGTGGGATTTGTGACGGAAAGAGTAGCGCCATCGACGCTATGCAATATTAAAAACAGACAGCGTCTTTAAGTAACAATTAAAAATAAAATTCAACTACTGCATATGAAGTTCATACTACATAGCTCAGGAAATACCCGCTCGTCCTGCTGATAAACTTAGGCTTTAGAAAATGTGGAGCTTTAGGGAGTGAAGAATGTAAAGTGATGGGAATTGGATTGTTGTAGTATGCAGCAGAGAAAAGAAATCGAGCTGGTGGGTTCAGTTTTTATGATACTGGGTGGAATTGGTTTCGGCGAAAATTTTGAAATTAATGTTGAAGAAGGCAGCATGAAAAGGGTACGTCGAATTTGGATACCAAAAAGTGTTTTTTTGTGGCTGACGAACGCGTCGGTAAACCTTCATCGAGTTGACCGGTCGCAGGACTTTCCTGACGCACATTGACTCCTAGCCAGCAGTCCGACGTTCAAACACAGGGACCCCAAAAGCAGTCCGTGCATGCGCAGTTGTTTGTTTAAAAAATTATACTTCTGTGTTACAAAGGTTTCCTGTCTGTTCCTTTTAATGTGTAACTAAGGATTTAAATTCATTTAAAGATATATGCAACACTGCAGTTCATACTTCACAGATAACACGCTGCATCTTAATTACAAACACCAACAGGTAAATTTTATATTTTACATTCACACTGTGCATTGTCTTAGCTATAAATTATCACAAACCAACCAATGCACTTTATTGACCTTACATTGTTCAGAAAATGCTCCTACATGTTTCGAACCGTCGCAAGTTTCATCCTGAGGGAGTCACACAATCGCTAATCACACGCACTGCCACAGTATATAAGTTGTGACTAACTTTTGTTATCATATTGTGGTGGTGCGTGTGATTAGCGATTGTGTGACTCCCTGAGGATGAACCCTGCGGTGGTTCGAAACATGTAGGAGCATTTTCTGAACAATTTAATGTGAATAAAGTGCATTAGCTTGCGATACTTCATACGAACCGGTAAATTCAGTTTATGGAAACAACAGCAGTTTATTGCAGAACCACACGGAACACACACACACACTAACACACACACAGACACACTAACACAGACACACACACATTAACACACACAGACACACTAACACACAGACACACTAACACACACAGACACACTAACACACAGACACACACACACTAACACACACACAGACACACTAACACACAGACACACACACACTAACACACACATTAACACACACACACGCACACACTAACAGACACACACACGCGCACACACTAACACACGCACACACTCACACACACACACTAACACACAGACACACACACGCACACACACTAACACACACACACACGCTAACACAGACACACACACGCACACACACTAACACACACACTAACACACAGACACACACAAACTAACACACACAGACACACTAACAGACACACACACGCACACGCACACACACTAACACACAGACACACTAACACACACACACACACTAACACAGACACACACACGCACACACACACACTGTGACCGCAGAACGCAGAGTTTTTGAAAGTTAAGGTCCATGTATGGACTCCGTGCTTTGTAAAGTTGAATTATCCCTACTAGTGAGAGAGACAGTTTCAAGTAAAGTTCTTACTTGCAAGTTCGGGTCTGTGTTTTGGACGGCAACAAATTTATTCACCAGCAGATGATGCTGTGTGTAAGGGCGTGAGCCGGCTTACGTAAAAAACAATTCGCCTCTCCGCCATGTTGGTATTATTTATTATAGAAAAAAAAGGAATACAAATGGAGGCTTGTCTTCATAAAGGTTTTCCTGCAGACACACGAACTGAGTGATACTGTATAGTACTGGGGGGGGGGGGGGGGGAGACATTAGTATGGTGACATAACCAATGCAAATATGGGAAGTGCGTGCATGCTAGAAATGAAGAAGATGGGAATGTAAGCACAGCGTAACCAGTCTGGCGCTTTTACTTTCAATAAAGTAACGGAAGTAGTAGCATATTGACTTGCATTTTAATTAAATAAGTCACACCCGGTTATAAGGACATCGGTTCATGGCACACCTCGTCTATAACGTCAGATATTCTGGGGTACCAAGTAATTCCCCACTGTTGACTATAACACTGTACTCCTCTGTTATGAGATCACTCGCTTAAACCGACACAAAATATTCAGTCCCTTTCATGACGTTATAACCGAGTTCGAATCTGTATTTATACACACACAGACCAATAAAATCGGTTTGGAAGAAATTTTGTTTAACGTTTAACAAAAATATGATATTCCACAAAGTTCTTGTACATTTGCAAGAACACGGTTATTTGTTGCACACAAATGTGTAACACCATTGTTATTGTTGAATATAAAATTTCATAAATGAACACACAATTTGTGCTTCGTTGCATTGTATCGAAAAACTGTAATACGCACGGAGAAAATGGTGCTGGGCAGACATATTGTGTTTCATTCTTCTCCACAAACTTAGATCCAAGCTTTTTCAACTTCGATAAATATTTAACGAGATTTTATTCGACATTATAACACAAATGCTTGTGCGCCTTCATGCAAATTGGTCGTTAAAATTGCTTATCTAAATGTAATCTGAAATGTCAACACGCTTCAGTAAATCGTCGCAGAAGAAAAGTCGATGACAACCTGCTCGGCGATACTCCAGTTGTTCTGTGCACACAGAGGGCTGATAGAAGGGTAGATGAAGAGAGTGAATTTAAACCTTTAAAGCCCAGTGGTTACTGTACGTACCGCCAAGTTTAACATTCAGGAATTCTACGTTCTGCCCACACAGTGTGTTTATGTGTTTTGTGTGGATCTCAGAACAAACAGCGATTATTTCCCTATACAGCATTAACTGATTGGTTTTTATAACTGAGACGGAAGGTGTTTACAGCGCGGTACGGACTGGATCTTTAAATATAATTCTACCTTCTGCCCACATAGTGTATTTATGTGTTTTGTGTGGATCTCAGAACAAACAGCGATTATTTTCCTATACAGCATTAAGTGACTGGTTTTTATAACTGAGACGGAAGGTGTTTACAGCGCGGTAAGGACTGGGTCTTTAAATATAATTCTACGTTCTGCCCACACAGTGTATTTATGTGTTTTGTGTGGGTCTCAGAACAAACAGCGATTATTTCCCTATACAGCATTAACTGACTGGTTTTTATAACCGAGACGGAGTGTGTTTAGTGCGTGGTACGGACTGGAACTTTAAATATAATCCTGTCTTTAAGAGAATTAATTGAAACGTCACTAGGTCACGAACGCAACATTTGACGATTACTCTATACACTATACTCTATACTCTATACACTATTACACTATATATTACTCTATACTCTATACACTAAGAATAATCGTAGTTACTGTACTAATTTACATTTATTTTACATTATTTATGACATTTCGGGCAAGATACTGACTACGCTACGGATGGATGACAGAAGAATCAACGTTCGATGCGCGACAGAGGGCAAGAGTTTTGTGTTTATCATGGCGTCGGGACTTTCTCTGGAGCTCCTAAGCTGTATTACACAATGGGTAGCAGGGAGTCTTTCCCTGGGGATAAAGCAGCCGGGACGTGAACATGAGAAAGCAATTTTGTATATTTCCTATGTAGAATAAGTGAAGCCCTTTCTCCACTTCCCCATACAATTTCATAGGGTCATACTTAATCAAGAACGGACACAATTTTACTTTTTGCACTTGATGATTTATTTAGCGACACGTCACCAGCGCAGTGTATTTTGGAATGGCTAAAGGATAAAGACCAGAAAACGGCGTGGAAGGAAGTCGAACCCTGGGCCATCAGCGTATGAAGCAAGGTGGCCACGTGTTGTACCGCGATGTTACGTACGAATGTGCATTCATTGCAGTAACTTACTATAATAAATATACAATTTCATACAATTCCATTGATAATTTGAAATGAATTTTGTTGTGTAAACTTTTAATTTTGCAGTTGCGCGTTGTGTTACAGGATGTGCTGCTGATGGAGTACATATTTCATTGCTTACCACTTGTAATCACCTACACATGAAAGCGGAATATTAGGGCCCCCCTACAGCTATCCACTTTACGCCTTTCATTAGAGGCTGAAAGCAAATCGATACTCTCATTTCATCGTCTGCGATTACGGGACTATTATAAGGTAATTAGAATTGGGCTTGGTGGACAAATGTTTTGGATTATAGCAAAAAAAAAAGACATCGACCTTTTAAAGCCTAGCGGTAACTTTACGTACCACCAGGTTTAACATTAAAAAATTCTACGTGGTGCCCACATTGCGTTTATGTGTTTTGTACGGATCTCAGAACAAACAGCAACTTTTGCCTTATAAAATATTAAGAGATTGGTTTTTATAACCGACGTGGAGAGTGTTTACAGCGCGGTACGCACTGAGTCCTTATATAAAACAGATACGCTGCGTCTTTAAAGGGTTAAAATGCTAAACCCACGTTCCTTCCTCTAATATCAAACTCAGTGTCCTGTAAATACAGTTTATGACATTATTTATTTCGTCATGAAAATCAGCACAAGCGCACTTGCCTTTACAGCACACTTCTTTTTATACGCACCAACCCTTACAAATTTACAAGAACTCCCCATCCTGCCCAGGGAACGTATTTCTGCCTTTTGTACGTACATCAGAGCAGGCAGCGTTTAAACCTTTAAACAATACTAAACGGCAGGTATCTGTAATGAAGATGCAGTGTGTTTACTGTGGTGTAAGAAATAAGTGTCTATCTGGTGTTGCTTTTGGTTGCTACTTTATCGTCGGTGTCATAAAAATATGGCGAGTTGGTGGAATGACGCTGAAAGGGGAAAACCAAAGTGCTGGGAGAAAAACCTGTCACAATGCCACGATGCACACCACATATCTCATATCGACAGGCCTGGGATCGAAGCCGGTCGTCCGTGGTGGGATTCCGGCGATTAAACACCTGTAATATGGCACGGCACGCAACAACCCTGTAGCTACTAGAGGAAGCAGTACGTGCTTTACTACCTTAGACTTACTGCCACTTGTTGCGTATTTGCTTTACTCTGCTTTCGGCGGAGCGAACAGAACTCCTTTATTAAAGTTATACTTTTGTGTGTGTACTTGGTGCTGCCGCGTTTCAATTCAAGAAATGGCATTTTGGGGCCCAAACACACCCAGACACAGTCAACAAACAAGCTGAGTGCATTGTGCACAAAGTCTACGCTGACTTCCTCGCGAGACGCTGACAGTGGCATTCCTCAAGGTTTGTCTTACTACGAAGTTACGACGTGTCGAGTCGCAAACAGATCCCAACGTTTCGGAAGATACTAGTGCCTTTTTTTCGCAGTCGAAAAGTTCTTGGACTCTTCTTCAACCGCTTGAACCTGAAGCATAAGGCACTACCGTCCTTTCTAACGCTGACGGCCGGTTATTCATTCAGCTACATGTGGTAATATCCCGGCAGCCTTGGACTTTCAGTGTCACTTTTGCTTGTTCATTTCTGTTTTTCATCGCCTGATAAAAAGCAACATTAACCCTAGAACAGGCTATGAAGAGACAGAGAGGAGTAAAGGTGTAGCTACACTCTTTCTTTAACCTCGACGCAAGATGGGCGTCCATGGTCAACGCCACACCCAAGCCGCTTTACCGCCGGGTAAGCGACCCGGCCCCTATCGTGCAGGAGGGTGGGTGGGCCCCCAGGGTTAGTCTGGACGGGTACGGAAAAACGTCACCCTTACCGGGATTCGATCCCTGGACCGTCCAGCCCATAGTGAGTCGCTATACCGACTGAGCTATCCCGGCCCACACCGGCAGATTATTCTTCTGATTTTTTAAACAAGTTAAGACATTGACTAAAAGTGTAAGAATTATAGCGTTTTCAATCACGTTGTTTAATTTTATCCAAATTGAATATTTGCGGACGCGTTTAGCACGTAAAATGCGTCTTTCATTTGTCTGTCCGTAGGCACGGTAATTAAACTGGGAAGCCAGGAGTGAGCTGGGTACATAAGCAGGATGGTTAGATTAAAAACACCAAGGACAAAAATATACGGTGTTCGACCAGTTAGGAATCCGAACGACAGGCGGATAGACGCGGTGATCAGAGCTGTCAGGAAACTGCTAGGAACTGCGGCGTGGGAAAGATCGGCGTTAGTCAGGAAGAAACGCTGAAATGCTAGGGCCCGAAATAGGGCGGCCAAGCGCTAGCAGCAGCAGTAGTAGTAGTAGTAGCAGTAGTAGTAGTAGCAGTAGTAGCAGTAGTAGTAGCAGCAGTAGTAGTAGTAGTAGTAGCAGCAGTAGTAGCAGTGGTAGTAGCAGCAGTAGTAGTAGCAGTAGTAGTAGTAGTAGCAGCAGCAGTAGTAGTAGTAGCAGCAGTTGTTATTGTTGTTCCTGGTTACATTTTTTCTCCGATAACGGTTCAGACAGCTACACGAAAGGTGTGTAAGTCTGAAATATATGTAGAAAACAAATACCTGACCAATTTCAGTAAAACCCCCCAATATGGAATTAACAAGTTGCAGTTCAGAACTTCTCGATTTGTTACAAGAGGACGGACGGACAGACAAAGAGACAGAGAAAGAGAGGCAGACAGACAGACAGACAGAATCGATAGGTCGATCAGCGTAACGCAGCAGTCGCTCCCACCGCTGATATCTGATCACGTTTTTGTAATGCAACAGCCGGCAATTACAACTAATTGCGCTTATATAGAAACTGGGTTACAAAGCGCGATCATTCCCACAACAGCACGCTGAATACTGTAATTACACGTCACTCATTTTGGGTGAATACGGTTACAAGAAACGGAACACAGTGCCGGCCCGCACAAAATCCGGCAACTTGGGTGCCCGGACCAATAATTGTGTACGGTGACGCCTCACATTTCCAGCACAATCCCGTCACACGCTAAGATATGTATTAGATGACAGGCACCGAGCAGAAAGCGACAGACGGCAGGGAGGGCCACAGATCACTTCAAAATTGTGGGTCATCAGCATGGAAATTTTTCCATTTCAAACTTTTGGCGCCAAGAGTCTTGGAAATGTCGCCTATATTTTTGGAAAATTTGTGGAGCCCAACCCTAATGTGTGGGTCAAATTTCTCTGAATATAACAACACGAGGCATCGCAAAACTAAAGAAATGTATCGTTTTCTTTATAGGTGGGGAGGAAGGAAACACTAACGTGCGTGGGAATCATAAACTGAAGACGTTAGATTTATTCGGAATACTGAATGTCCCCTGAAACCTTGTTGTATTCTGCAATTCTGCCTTAATGCATACATAGTTACTAACAGAACAAAAATATTCATTTTGTTACCTTGTTAACCAAATCCCCGAAAAGGAGTCCCCTTTAAAATGTATTGACTCAGCAAGTGCATAATATTTTGTGGTGCAACAGCCCAACTCGAGCCCAGGCTGCCTCGTTGTTGAGGGTTCTAGATCACAAACAATCAGACACACACAAACCCGGTAGGACCCCTCTGGACGAATGATCAGCTCATAACAGATGCCGCTACCTACACAACACACATAACAGACGAAGACCCATGTCTTCAGTGGGATTCGAACCCGCGATCCCAGTAAACAAGCAACCGCAGACCCACGCCTTAGACCGCGGGCCCACGGGGATCGGCTTGACAGGGAAAGTGTGAAGGTGAAATATGGACTCTTGACAGCAATTCGTGATCAAATACGAAAGGAACTACTAATGGCCAACTTCATCCGAGCACAGAGTCGCTTCAGCACATTGCCTGTCTAAAGAGAAGTTGATGGAATTTGCGTGTGTCGAGGAGACAGTGGGGCCAGACGTGATTGATATGGCTAATTTGTGGGGCAGTGTCAGCCAGCAGTCGGCACGACAGCGCGCTAGGCATTTCATTTGTCTGACTCATGTCGCAGCTGATTATAACCTTTAACAAACGCTGTGTAGTCAGTTATATTAGATAGATTTCTGTCTAAACATCTCTTTCCCCTCTCAACAACATTTTCAGCGCCGTTTCACTTCAACATTTTGTCCATCTGCCTAGCATTTTGCTTGTTGCTCCACACGGAAAAACTCTGGAACGGATACATAAATTTTCATGGGATTCGATTTTGGAGATTTCGCTAAACGCTTTCGATATATTCAAATTTCCATTAAAATCTGTCAAAAGTGTCGGACACTTCACACGGACACGGACTCCGATAATCTGGAGCGTTGGTCCCTAATCAGAGCATTGAAAAATCTGGCTGAACACAAAGGACAGATTAAAATCAAAACGTGCTTTGTCCATCAACACCACACTTTTCTCCGCAAGGGTTAGATTTTCCGGATAATTAAAGAAAAGTGAGCCAACGTACTAAGACTGTTAAGCTATGCATAATTACCTACTTAATTACCGTCTTCCCTATCGTTAGAAGCGAAATATCGTAGATACGTGCCATAGTTTCAGAGTAACCTGCTGGTTCTACATTAAAGTTCCGATTTCTCCAAAAGGCCCATCATGTCTAACAAATTACAAGACCTTGCATCAAACAAGAAACACTCACTGCTTAAGAACAGCTGGTGAAGGCACTATGTTCACCGGAAAGGTCGAGCACCACTCACCCAGTTACATGGCGTCACATCCCAGAAGACTCGAATTTTCAGTATTACAGCTGGGAGAACCTCAAATATCGCAACTTTACACGTAATTTGCTAAAAGTTTCGTTTTACCAAAGTTACTGTAGGAACTGGCAGGCGCTTTGTCTTGCTTATATAAGCTACGCACATGTGGCCCGAGCTGCTGCACGTCGGGGCGAAATAAATGACTGTAAATAAATAGAATTTTTAAAGTTCACTATTACTCACACTTAATTCACGTCTAAACAACACGGAGATCGAAATCGCCATGATCAAGTCACCCTAATCACGGCTGCAGGCACTCTGAAGGCAGACTGTAACAGGAACGCTAAATATTTTGAGCTCGCAGACATGAGGCATTGAGTGAAATAACACATCATTGGCGGGACAGGGCGCAGGGCAGACGGCGGAGCATATCTTGCTTACTGAGTGTCATTTCGAGGGCATGAAAAATCAGCAGACGATTCCAGTTTTCTGAGATATGACGCCGTGTGTTTTGGCACAAATTTACTTACGCTTTCGTGGAACCTGTAGCTTCCATCTTCAGGGAACAAGACCGCTGCTGGAAAGGCAATCTTCCTTCTCTGAATCGTACTGTACTGCTTTTCAAACGCGGCTTAGATTTTTACCCTGAAGATGGAGGCAGCAGTTTCCTCCAAAACCCCACATAAGTTTTGTCACTAACACACACTCACGCCGTGCACACGGGTTATTTGTTTACCAAACGACAGTTAAGACATTCACTAATACACCAGCCAATGTAATTACTAACGCAACTGAAAATTAAGTTTCATTTTGTACTTACTTAACGATTTCAGCGTAACAGGAAGTGGGCTCGGAATTGTTCGTAGATGAAGCCAGGGTGCTAGTAGAGCGGAAACGTTCCCGCTCTAGTCGCATGCGTTCCATTTCCCTTTTCTTCGTCTCTGAAAACTGCGTGGCGATGACCACCAGGCAAAGGTTAATCATGAAGAAGGAGCCGATCTGCGAACAGCGGAAAGGCAAGGCCTGCGGAATCAACCGGCCTTCAGGCTGTTAGAGCAAGGATACTCAACTCTGGCTATGTGCTGGTAGCCGATATTTAACGAATTTACTTCAAGCAGTTTACATAAGTGTAGCACCAATCGCAAATGTCCATATAGTTGAACCAAGCAGGGTGACGCCTTTGATAAAAGTTAGAACTGTTTTGCTGCTTATGGAGTAACAAGTACTGCATTTCTATGTTACTCACACCGTGCATTTAGAGTGCTTATGATTAATACATTAACCAAATTACGCACTTAATAAAATACACTCAGAAGCAAGTATAAAACTCCCACATGTTTCGGCACCGGGGTGCCATCAACAGGGAGTTATTCTGAACAAAGAACAATAAGGCCGGCACGCTTCTGTAGGCACTGTGTCGCCTGCATTCAAAAGATTAAAATATTTAAATATTCGTTTCTTTTCGTAGTCCTTCCCTCTCCTACCTACTTGTTCACAGCAGGTGTCGAGGTTGTTTGTTATCACTTGATCACACTTAGACACACACCACAGTCGGTAGGACTACTCTGGACGAGGGATCAGCCCGTCACAGAGACCTCTACCTGATAACACAAACACTATACAAGAGACAAACATCCATGCCCCCGGTGGGATTCGAACCCACGATCCCAGCAAGCGCTCGGCTGCACACCGACGCCTTAGACCGCGCGGCTACTGGGATCGGCATATATTTTATTAAGTGCGTCATTTGGTTAATGTATTAATTAAACATCTGCGCGTTAAATTTGTATTACAGGTGGAGACTCAACTGTGGTCTTCTGTGGGAAGGCAGCGGAGTGCTGTGAAACTTCGCTAAGCTCACAGAAGACCATACCATTATCGAAATGCAGGGGTCAGAATCTAAGTCTTAAATATCACTGTTTGCATCCCCTCCACAGCTCTTCTATATATAAAAGCCTCTTGCCAAATATTGATGTAATTTTAAGGTGATGTGATAAAATAATTGAGAGCCTAACGCGTCAGTACTTGAACACAAGCACCAGTGCTGGTTATACGCACTTTACTGGGGAAGAGAACGTGGCAGTTCCACTCACTATTTAATAAAAATCGGAGGTACCCGTCCGTTTGTGGGTGACGTGCAACTGTTAGAATCTTATAAAATAAACAGTTATCTACCAATGAAAAATATGCGAATTGGAATAATTTGCTTAAGAAAAACTTTGCACTATATTCTCACGTAAATAAGTTTAAAAAACATTTTACTGTGACAAAATGTTACGAAGAATACATAACAAATAGCGTTTTGCAGTCATCCGCAAACAAACAAGCAAACAAACAAACAAACACAAAAGAACAACAAACGTAAGAAACAACAAACAAAAAAACCCCCAAAAAACTGATGGACTGACCAATTAATTAATTAATTGGCTAATAGACGAAAGAACGAACCAAATAATTAAGCAACTAATTAGTTAAATAACAAACAAACTAACTGAATAATGACTGCCTCACTAAATAGCAAGCAAACAAACAAACAAACAAACAAACAAACAAAACAACGAGTGCATGCGGCAGTGCGCGTTTTAAGCAGCCACAAAATCAGGAACCACGGCTGCTTCTATACCAGCCTCCCTGTAACGTTACGACAGATATGCTGTGTTTTCTTATCAGCACATGTGAAATACTAGGGCACACCCGAAACCGAAGACTGAGGGCCCCCTTGCATGTTCTTGGCAGTGAACTGCTTAAATTGCATGAGTTTTATTTTAACTCTGCCTCCGTATTAATTCACGGTGACACTTGAGTGACTTCCTTCCTACAAGACGGGCCCCAGAGTGCGTCACCTCGTACGAAAGTCAATACCGCATAACACGATCCAGTTTTCAGCAGAACTGTCATTTCTTTTTCTTCACAGATACTTCATGCCTCAGCCGACAGGCCTCTTCCACTAAAATGCTGTCACATACGTTGACAGTCGTCTGTCCGTCTGTAAAGACGGATGTGGCGGTGCCATTTTCCCTGAACAGCTGCACCAATTCTCAGTTGCAGTCCACAGCAGAATACATTTTAATAACACAAATATGGATTACAAATGTCTAACTAAGATAAGTACTAAATTTGAGTCAGTATTCTGGGTAGCCTATGGGCTGGAATACCGGGGAATCGAGGATCGATTCCCGGCAAGAGGGGACTTCTCTTTTTTCAGCGTGTCCAGAATCCTCTCAAAAGGGCTATTTACCGGAGATAAAGCGGCCAGAACGTGAGTCAGACCATATATCTCCACATAATGCCGAGGTTATGAATGCGTGGATTTATACCTCTACTTCTAACACGTATGCAGGGCGTAATTAAGTTCAGGAACACATTTACTGCGTCTTATCTTTAGCAAGACACAGTCAAATCCGAGACTGAAGTCTTGCTGGAAATATCGAATTTTATTTATTTGTGAATTTCACTAGCTGACTCCCTGAGAAGCTGCTAGTTACTAAACAATTCAAGGCTCTTCTCGTCTTTAACACGTCGAAGTTCATTTTTGTCTTCTCGAGATTTCAACCGCACACCCTCTCATGAGCTAGCACTGTCCATTTCGGAAACATAACCCTCTTTTTCTAAGACCCATTTAAAAATATGTTTCTACATTTAGTTATTTTCAGTCGAGACGTGTTGTATAATTTCTCAGGCCTCCGATGCGTGCTACGTGTGCTGCGTGTCACACTCTCCTTTCTTTTACCACCTTAATAATTTAAAGTGTTCCATGGCCGCGCGCTGTATCATATAAAATCATATTCACCTACTAAGGCACCAAAATACATACAATCTTTATTCGTAAAAACCTGCTAAATGTTTCGACCCTGCTGGGTCATCTTCAGGGAGAACGGTCTGTTACACTGTTGGATGCACTTATAAAGTGTAACAGACTGTTCTCCCTGAGGATGACCCAGCAGGGCCGAAATATGTAGGAGGTTTTTACGAATAAAGATTGCATGTATTTTGGTGCATTAGTTGGTGAATATAATTTTATATGATACAGCGCGCGGACATGGAACAGATTAAACACTACAGAGTTCTTCTGGAGGTAAGTAATGTCTCTACACTCAGAAACTGTGTTACTGTAACGTGTTACTGCGGTAGACTCGTGACAACCGCTTCTCCTGTAGCAGCAGTTAACGCTTGGGGAGTCAGGACGATCAGACGTTTAAGAAAACAACTGTTCTATTCCAGCTCAAAATTCACTGGTTTGGAATTCTGTTGTGTCTTGTGGGTGAGAGTTAACACTGTTATCTCCTGTTGTTTTCTGTCCGATGACAGCTGCACGTAAATTTAAATTTGGCTTGTTATAAACCGCAAAAATAACAAATCGCGACCAGGGGAACGTGATGGTTGCAGGGGATAGAGACACACTTTGACAGAAAGCAATGTCCTCTCCGCAAGGCTTGGGGCGCTATCCATGCTGTCAAGGTCAAAGGCGATCTGAAGGATGGAGCAAAATACGGGGGCACAGGGTAAGAGATATAACTCACCACAATTAGGAGTACGAAGTATATCCAGTCCCAAAATGAATGTGCATCTTGGACGTAATACATTATATCCGTCCAGCCTTCTAAACTGATAACCTGAAACAGACAGACCGTTATTATTCTTGGGCCACAGACGAAAAGCACAAACATCAAGCAGGAATTTTTAAAGACGAGTGCGTTCTGTATGTCCCATTCCGTGGAATTATATTTCAACTTTTTAATATCAAACAACAAACGCACTCAAACTGTCAAAACTCACAGCTACATATTCAACAAACACACTACACTCTAACATGTTTCGAACCTCGTTGGTCCATCATCAGGGAGGATATAAATTGTTGCTTAAAAAATAATGTTTGGTCTAACTGTACATGTAGAAGAACCGCTGGTTTTTTTCATGTAGTAAACTGTTACACTTAAAGTTAAAATGCACAACTATAAATGTAAAAAATTATAACACATTTATTATTTAGTTATTTACAAAATTATTACATACACGAAGAAGAATGTAAATGCACGCAGTGTTTCCAAGCATGTGATACTTTCTTCGAAACTCTTCACTAATTTCTGTCTTGTATTGGAAGTGACTCTGTTTATGTATGTGTTACAAATTGTGTTCTCCTAAAAAGGAAAACTTACTACTCGCACTATTTCGATACAAAACATGACGACTTTATGAACACCCTGTATATCAGACGAATTAGCGTTCGGTTTACCTTCTGTGTAAGAAAGTACACTGATGTGAAAGCAGATAATTAAAATAAGAGTGACGTACCGTATTATTGTTTTTGCCTTTCCATGGGATAGAATATATAAAGTGTTATCAAATTTCTTAATCACGAACCATACGTAACAGCTTTCTGACCTCCCCGCTCACCTTTCCTCTAGGCAGATAGTTCCCTTTATTACTACACATTATTACACGACTTCTATCCTGTAAAACCCTCACTACCGTTATGTTTGATCATGTCCATTTCGTCTTTTATTTCTGTAAGTTTATTTGAACCTCTTTCGCAAATAAATTCCCCTTTGATGGCTTTAATGAAACGTGTCTGACTGCTCATAACAAAGCGTCCTGTCAAGTCCAGAGAAAACAGTCCTGCTGTCAGCCATAAGCGGAAAGTGAATATGTCTCTTTCTAAGAAATGACAGAATTACAAATTCTTTTCCGTCTCGCGTGAGTGACAATACCATTTTTCTTTCTGATTCCATCAATTTATTTCACAGCCCCTTGTATAAATCAACTCCTTTATCTAGTGTACATGTGTAAAATGGAAGTACTTTTCTATCCAGTTCACCATGATATCCGAAAGAATATTGGTTTTTGGAGTTACACACGTCTCGCAAGTTTCATTTTTCTGCTATGAGTACCGCGTATGTAGATGAATGAATTAGTACGGAGCATTGATAAAATAGTACTGACGAGTAAAGACGGAGCTACTCTGAGAGAAACCGATTTCAGTGTCACTTTGTCTACCATAAATCCCACACGGTCAGGCCTGAGATTAAAAGCTAGCCTCCGCAGAGAGAGGCCTTCAAGTAACTGCTTGAACCATGTCACAGGCTGTGTACGTACGTACGTAACCCAACCACAGTGCGTCCTGTTTCTTAAGGCGGACCTGACAGAGAACACCCAAAGATACTATAAAATTGACTGCGCGTTTTTGACAACATTTACTGCGGCCACGACTGTTAAAGATGTGGGTAAATACTGATGCAGCTTTTGGGATGCAATTCCAATATACATTAAGAGCGTTTTAAATTAAACCAATAAAATATACTTGCAAAAGCACTAATCACCAACAAATGCACAAAGAGAGTTTTACCATCAACTGTAACACACTTCTACATGTTTCGACCCTGCTGGGTCATCTTCAGGAAGAACTTTTTGTTATCGTTGCACTAAGGTTGTACTTTACAGTTGAGTGAGAATGTGCTGTGGACTGTGTACTGGAGGCGTGAACTCCCTGCGGTCCGGGCCTGCAGGCCGGGACCGCGGAGAGTTCACGCCCCGAAAAACAACGCACCAGACAGCCAACAGCACATTCTCACTCAACTGTAAAGTGCAACCCCAGTGTAACGGTAACAAAGTGTTCTCCCTGAAGATGACCCAGCAGGGTCGAAACATATAGCAGTGTGTTACGATTGACGATAAAACTCTCTTTGTGCATTTGTTGGTGATTAGTGTTTTTGTATGATATAGTGCACGGACATGGAACATATAAAAATATACTTGATTTATTTCTATCTTACTCTGTATGTTGCAAACTACAGTTTCATGTGCTGACGGAATAGTGACCTGCCCCGGTGTCACAAGGCGGCACAAACTTACAAGTGTACAGGAAGGACAGTTCAAGCTTTTTGAGGTTAAATTATTTGGGCAGTTAAAGAGGACAAATTCCCTCTTATCTACCATAAAAATGTCCTTGTCTCAATCAAGTTTTTATTAAATATCTGCGCTAGTCATTATTCGCACCGTACCCCAAATGAGGTTTCAAACGGAACACGGCCCAATTTTGTGATTCTAGGGGTTTAACGAAAGTGTATTCAAATTAAAGCCCATGTCTGGTGTAGCTGTATCAGCGTGTAAAGTTAATCCACTGTATGTACAAGGACTTCACTCTTTCGGTGCGAGTTGTGTTAGGGCATTGTCTAGATTAAGAGCATGACACGAGTGTCGGAGAAGTTGCCGCATGAGGCAGGGGAAACAATTTATTTGAAATTCTGACAACCATCAGCAAACATAGTGACGGCTATAAAAATAGTAAAAACAGGAAGTTCACGTTGTATAACAGTGTCTACTGTGGTGGGTTAAGGAATAATTTAGAATCTCTATCAGTACATGGAACTGAGGGTGTTCGAGAATAGGGTGCTGAGGAGGATATTTGGGCCTAAGAGGGACGAGGCGACAGGGGAGTGGAGAAGACTACATAACGTGGAACGTAATGACCTGTACTCATCAACAAATATTATTCGGGCAATCAAATCGAGAATAATGAGATGGGCGGGGCATGTAGCACGTATGGGGAAAAGAGAGGTGCATACAGGATTTTGGTGGGGAGACCTGAGTGAAGTCCATCACTTGGGAGACCCAGGCGTAGATGGGAGGATCATATTAAAATGAATATTCAAGAAGTTGGATGGGGGAATGTACTGGATTGAGCTGGCTCAGGATAGGGACAGGTGGCGGGCTCTTGTGAATGTGGTAATGAACCTCCGGGTTCCACAAAATGCGGGGAATTTCTTGACTAGCTGAGAAACTGTTAGCTTCTCAAGAAGGCCTCTGCTTCATGGCGTCAGTTAGTTAGTTGGGTAGTTAGTTATCGATACATGGGTGTGCGTTACTAAATGATCTGGTAATAAACAGATGCTGCCGATCCCAGTGGCCCCGCGGTCCAAAGCGTGGGTCTGCGCGCCGCTGGTTTGCTGGGATTGGGGTTCGAATCCCGCCAGTGGCATGGCTGTTTGTTTTTCGTGAATGTTGTGTGTTGTCAGGTAGAGGTCTCTGCGTCGGGCTGATCACTCGTCCAGAGGAGTCCTACCGAGTGTGGTGTGTCTGAGTGTGATCGTGAAGCCTCGATAATGAGAAGGTGCTGGCCCACTGGGGGCTGTTGCGCCACTGGCGGGAATAAAGAAATACCAGACTTAATGTGTTTTATCGCCACACCGAGCAAGACAACTTGATCGCCCAGAAAACCTGCATCCGCCAGGATATCTCGTGCCCATCATAGTTATTCTATACAAGAAAGACACTTTATAAAACACACTCTGCAAAACTTTCAATACTCAGGTTGTACTTACAAGAAAACTTTCAATATTCAGGTTGTACTTACAAGAAAAATGGCTACCCAGGCGAGACCGATGTTGTCGAAAGAAATCGTTCCTTGGAAAGGGTTATATGGCGACGGTTTGCACTCAGTATAGTACTGGTTCCAGTTGACACAGGTCTTTCCTGTGGCCGTGCTGCTGGCACCAGCGACAGCACTGTCGTTGCACAACATGCTCCCGTTTTTGTACGGTGGCAGATTGGCGCACTGGTGCATGCCGTTGTCCTCAGGCTTGGAGCAGATGTAGTCTCTGTCCTGCTCCATGTAGGTGTAGTAAGAGGCGAGTGGTCTGCAGGCAACACAGAGTTTGTTGAAGACTTCGTTATAAGTTTACTCCGGAAGGAAAGAGTCGCCTCTCAAAAAGTACAATTGATGAGTTTTGCACGTCAGTAAAAACAGGTGAAGCTATCCCACTACAGGCCTGGACGAGCCCTGAAGCTTCAAGGAGGTTGAGGTTCAAAGATTTCAAGACAATCGACACACGAAGGTGGTAAGTTTGCCAACCCTACGCACAGGCCGCCTTTACACCCCCCCCCCCCCCACGAAATATTCCTGATACTCATTTCTGTTAGAGGCTGAGTCGACCCAAAATCCATAGTGCTGCCGGAATAATTATTTAAATGAAAAATTCCAATGACACCATCGGGAATCGAACCCGCGACCTTCCGGCTTGTAGTGCAGTGCCGGAACCAACTGTCAAAATTACTTGTTTTAAAAGGAAACGTCTCGTAACTAATATTAAACTCTTAGCCGCTAGGAAGCGCTAGTGTCAAGTTCTTCCGAGCGGAATAATGGAGAAAAATGTCACGTGTTCGGTTATGTACTTTTGGAGTTGCGTTTCTTTTCTTCCGGATTAACGATATGTGAAACCCTGTAAGTCCGGTTGTAAGGCAAACTTAAGTTGTTCTTATGCAGACCTTGAAGGCACATGCGTGATGTAGGTACAGCTCCACACAGATTCACCCCCAAACCTCTCTGTTCCCTAGGAAAGACTTTAGGGTGTCCACTGAAGAGGACGCCGAGTCAAAACCAACAACCTCTAGATGTTGCATAAGAGAGAAGGAACTCAAGTTCCTGCACGGAATCGAACGGCGATTCCTCGGCCGTCCAGGCTGGTATCTCACCACTACACTGTGTGAGCTATCCCGGTTCCATAAGCTTGTGGTATGTATAACAACTTTGGTGCCCGATGTCATAAATTTCATTTCTGTTTTAATGAAAACACTTAATATTTTGTTAAATTAAACTTCTCTCTTCCGTCGAGTACCGGTCATTCTGCCGCTATACAAATGCCTCACCTTTTGATATCACAATGTGTGGCATCAAGCAGGGCTGTCATCGTTTCTCTAACACTTTGTGTCTGCCATTAAAAGGCTCGGCACAAGTGACAGCTAATGACGCCCAGGCATCAAGTCTTCATGACGCTGACTTATAACAATAATTGCATCCAAGTTTTACTGAATACGTTTTTAATTACATCATTTTTAAGTTCCCAGTAACTGAATGGCGAATTAAGAAGTTTTTCATAGCACAAAATTAATTGACGCATATCAAATTGAGAAACCAGGCTGACGTTTCCACCACTTCCTGTATTTCCGGATTGATAAAATCGCTGTTTTAGAAAAATTCGATTAAAGAAAGACAAATTTTTTAAAAGATTACGTAAATAAAAATTTATTAATTGATATCAAGAATTATAACAGAAACCTCTGACAGAGAGACAGGAGAAAGCATTTTCTGGAAGCAGCGTCGGGTCCGAATTACGGAGTACTGAAAGACGTAGGTCAGATACGTTGCAGGATATCGGGAAAGGCACAAAAGGGGCGAAGATTCCAGACCGAAAGTGTACGTTTGTTACGTCACATGTACATTGCGTCACGACTCGCAGCTTCACAAGAAATAAAATTACGTTTTGGCATATGAGCAACGACGCTGGAAGGGCGCTTGCAAGTCCGTGTCTTGCTTATTACAACATAACTGCATTGCACAGGATGTTCCACTTATAAGTGGAACACCCTGTATATATAATATACTTGTTATAATTCTCCGTAGAGTCATCCGTCTCTGTCTCTATGTTTGTTTAGACGCTTCGGGATACGTCGCTCCATGTAATTTCTAGACCACAGTCCCACATATATGCCTGTGGCTTTGCTACTCTAAAATACGATCAACACTTGTGATCCATAACAATATCTTCCTCCCTCCGCCTCTCTTTGATTTCGAAATTCATCTCCGTCCCACATCTCCAAAGCCCATGTCCCATTGTTTAGTTGCATCGCTATATAATCTTCATGTTTCCTTTTCATTAAACTTTGCCAATTGTTTCTACGGTTGGTAGAACTGTCTTCTCACCGCACAACGAGCCAATAGACGTGTCTGAACTAACATCAAATTGTCTGTTCTAAAACTTTAGGATTACCGAAGCGATATTCGTTTTGAGACGGTTCACACTTAGAAGCAGGAATGCCATGTGAGAAGTACATAGACACTGTGTTCTTACCTCACAGAGAACATTACAGTCATCATCATAGTTAAAGGCGTCGCAAGAAAAAGTTTTCTTGTGGTAATGACAAACACATAAATACACTGAGTGAGTAAAATGTTATTTTTTTTATAAATTCTAAAAGGTTTTGATAACAGTGTACAATGTTGTGAAGTAATGGGTTTTTGGACTTTTTCCATCTTCCAACGAATAAAATAACTGCAATTAAAATTACGACGTTTCGGAAGCTGGTTCTGCTTCCTTCTTCAGGTGAGAAGAGTGGGAAGGGAGGAACACCTACTCTGTTGGGTCCCTTAGATAGAGCCAGCCTCAATCACAGGTCCAGTGATTGAGGCTGGCTAATTCTACGTAAGGGACACAACAGAGTGGGCGTTCCTCTCTTCCCCCTCTTCTCACCTGAGGACGGAAGCAGAACCAGCTTCCGAAACGTCGTAATTTTAATTGTAGTTATTTTCTTCTTCAGACGATGGAAAAAGTCCAAAAACCCATTACATCAGAACGACATTTTCATGTTAAAGTAGGTGTACATAAAGATATTTTTTCTAAAAGGGTTATGTGTCGTAGTTCTTCTGAAGACGTGTAGGTGCGCTGCAGTAGTGTACACAGATAACCATTAGGACGTGCCACAAACCACAATTAATGAAGCGTAACACCAATTAGCATCTACAGAGGCCCTCAGAAATCTGCTTTGTTTACATAATGGTATGTTTTTTTGTAATAAAATGCTGATATGAAACACGATATTACAGATCACTGCAAACAACACTGAAGGTATTTGTACATTATTAATTACACAGAAAGCGACATCACATAAAATGTTTGTATTCTGTAAGCACATCAAAGGAAAATCGTGTTTTTGTTGACAGTTTATAGCAGCAAACCTAAACACAGAAACACACACACAAGAAAGAAACTTAACACCCGTTTTAAGGATATGTTTCCTTGTGTTGATATGAAGTCAAAGTTGCCCGGATAAAAAGGACAAACTGCATATGTCCGGATATACAGGACAAACTGTCCACAACTGTCCGGATGTACAGGACAAACTGTCCACAACTGTCCGGATCTACAGGACAAACTGTCCACAACTGTCCGGATATACAGGACAAACTGTCCACAACTGTCCGGATGTACAGGACAAACTGTCCACAACTGTCCCGATGTACAGGACAAACTGTCCACAACTGTCCGAATATAGAGGACAAACTGTCCACAACTGTCCGGATATACAGGACAAACTGTCCACAACTGTCCGGATATACAGGACAAAATGTCCACAACTGTCCGGAAATACAGGACAAACTGTCCACAACTGTCCGGATATACAGGACAAACTGTCCACAACTGTCCGGATGCAGAGCACGGTCCTTCCGCATCTGTCTGCCTCTGACTAACGCAGCATCGAAGCGAGTGGAAGCTGAGGTTTTCGCGGTCATAAATATGAAGGCGTCTGTCTTCCGGGGCGTGCCTCCGTGTGGTCTGTCAGTCACGTACCGACGTTTCGGATATATCTGTACCCTCCAACTTTATAACCGGATTAAAAAATCCATTTGGACAGAGTCTGCAACACTTACTATTTTTTAGCTCTGAATACAGAGGTACTTCCGCAACGTCGGTAGGCCTATTTGTCTACAAGACTACAAGGCGGCATATTTCAAAAGACAGGAATCTTCAGTACTGAGTCACTTTTAGTAGAGGACGGAGACTATTTTGCCATACATTGTCATTATCAGCCGGTGTGCCACAAACCGCCTCTTCACGACCACAGCACG
Organism: Coptotermes formosanus; assembly: GCA_013340265.1. Lineage (NCBI taxonomy): Eukaryota > Metazoa > Arthropoda > Insecta > Blattodea > Rhinotermitidae > Coptotermes > Coptotermes formosanus. Next base: position 367,278 of record BLKM01010333.1, on the reverse strand, counting down.
TCTTCAGAGTGCCTTAATCTCTTTAACACAGACAATAGAAATGTTTTACACTTTATCAAAATTCAGATATCCTGCTTGTAACTGAGCAAAACCGTTAACCTTTTAAAGCCTAGCGGTAACTTTACGTACCACCCGGTTTAACATTAAAAAATTCTACGTGGTGCCCACATTGCGTTTATGTGTTTTGTACGGATCTCAGAACAAACAGCAACTTTTGAATTATAAAACATTAAGAGACCGGTTTTTATAACCGAAGTGGAGAGTGTTTACAGCGCGGTACGCCCTGAGTCCTTATATAAAACAGATACGCTTCGTCTTTAAAGGGTTAATAATAGAAGTAAACCTGAAAACCAAAGGAAACGCAATTGTTAAATATCTGGGCACATCAGAATGTAACAATGTACAGCGCGGTACACAGAAAACGTCGTACCGGAAGAACCAGTAGCTCTTATTTATATTGTATAGTTGAGTCAAGCTGAGATAGCTCAGTTAGTGTAGCGACTGCGCTACACCCGAAACGTCCGAGGAAACATGACTCGATTTCCAGCGAAGGTTAAGTGATTTACTCTCTCCGAAACGTACAGACCGGCTCTGACGTCCGTCTCTCTTCCCATTCACTGGGATACTTTCCCCCCCGTAAAGAGGCCGGAATATGATACTGACCATCTTTCTGAGCTTAAGAATGAGTGGATCTCTACCTCCAATGCATCTTATACCTTTATGGCTTCCACAGGGACAGTTTTACGTTTGTTTTACCAAGTTGCAAAGTGGTTACACCATTAGGAGACAGGAGACACGGGGTGGCGGAGGTGATGAAGTGCGGAGCTGCCAAATGGGGAAAAGCAAAAGGGGCTTGGATGGGGCAGTGGAAACCGTGGGCCCTTATGTATCAGTTGTCCCTAGGAAGAGCCTGTTTCCATTCACTCAGTGTCTGAATAAGATATTTCCTGCAAACAGACAGAAAACATCAACACCGCGAAGATGGAGGCAGTATAATCCAGCGAAACATTGTTAATCATCTACCAGGTTACGGGATGCTAATACCCAAAGACAAACATACCAATTCTCATCCAACCAGAACTGAGATATACAGCAGAATGTGTTATAACAAGTTAGGCATAGTCTTACAGGGTAGAAACACCGGCGTATCCCCTACCTACAGCTACGAGACTAAACAATACAGGAAGTAGGGAAGACGTGTATTCGACACAAAACAGCCGCTCCTGTTTTCTCTGCAACCCTTGTTGGAGGCAAAGAAAACGCATAGTTTTCCCTGTACGTGCCAAGAAGGCACATAGGAGTGGAGGCACAGCTCCATTCATACTTAACCTCTGAAATGGTTGGAGGTAAATGGTCAGCCTCACTCCCTGGCGGTTTTAAGCCCAAGGAAAGAACAGCCAGTGTCACTGCAAAGGAGGCCGAATGGGCCGAACACACCACATAAATGTTTCGGAGAAGAGAAATGTCTGTCGCTCCAGGCGGGAATCTACTCCCGGACCGTCCAATTCTATAATTATTTTTCGAATAAATTTTCGCCCCAGCATATATTTATCGAGAGGGTTTCAGAGGTGCTGGAAGACAAACAGGGAGGTGTTCATGTCTCCCCTTATTTTTCTCCGATTTCAAACAAAAGGTGAACCGATATCTGCTCTCTTGTGTGGTATTATGCATGGTCGGATGGTGATACTTTACCGACATTTCGTGACAAAATATCGACCCCAACTTAATGGGCCAAGACCATCGAAGATAGGAGAGATACGTTGTCCTGGCGCCGCGTTCTATCCCAGAAAAGCTCAGATCTCATTAAAATCGCGGTGGAAGCCTGAAATCGGGAACTGTTGACACATTTTAATAAAACTCTTCAACATCAGACGACAAAATAACCGGTTAAGAGGTTATAGAATTCTTACATGCAGACATACAGACATGACCAAGTTAAGTCATATTCTTGCAAACCCGTATTTTGGAACGAGCAACATTAGTAATCCGGACACAGTAGATGGTTGCATTTCAACAGGGGACACACACAGTGCACACACAACACCCACAGACACATCAGAATCACTATTATCATAGCGCAATCTGTCTCATGCTTTCCCTTGCTTTCTGCCCACACCAGCAAAGCGCAGGCGGATTAAGGGATGGGGCCCACACAATAGAGATTGGATTATGCGTGTCTTTTGTACAAGAAATTCTGCTTGAATAATGGATAAATGTAAGAACTCATTTTCCTTTTTCTGTTATTACACAGAAGAGCGAAAAATAATTTAAATGCTTTGAGTAGAAGAAACTCCCCCACCTTTGCATTCAAACTCTTCCTGCTGGCAAAAGAAAGGACTTATTAAATTAAATGTTTCCTGTTTGTGAAAGGACTGGAAGGCTACGTCTCAAAAACTGAAGGTGAAGTATGAGGAAAGCGGCGCTAATATAAAGAGCGGAAAATACATGCAATTTCGTTATTATTTATTCCATTCGTGTTCTTGCAAATATGAGAAAAAAACTGTTGACGTAATAAAAAGGTACGTGTAAATATGTAAACACTACACGAGTGTTTGCAACATGTACGTCGCATACAGGAAAAAAGCAGTAAAAGTGTTTATTTTGCTGTTTCATTAATCAGACCTAACAAGCTGTATTACGTACGTTTTCACTTGGCAACAAGTTTCGGCTTAGTAAAGAGCCATCATCAGGCCATTAATAAAAACTATAAAATGGACACCCTGTGTGCTACAGGAAGGAGATCTCCTTCCGACATTAACACAGTTCGATGTTTCAATATATTAACCTTTTAAAGCCTAGCGGTAACTTTACGTATGACCAGGTTTAATATTAAAAAATTCTACGTGGTGCCCACATTGCGTTTATGTGTTTTGTACGGATCTCAGAACAAACAGCAACTTTTGCCTTATAAAACATTAAGAGACTGGTTTTTATAACCGAAGTGGAGAGTGTTTACAGCGCGGTACGCACTGAGTCCTTATATAAAACAGATATGCTTCGTCTTTAAAGGGTTAACAAACATGCAGTATATAGTGGTGGTACACAACGTACGGAATTCTGGCCGTGAAAGAGAACTGCTAGTGTGCTTAAAAAGGGGGAAAATTAATTTTCTGTCAAATGTTCCTCCAATAACCGAAAAAGACTTTCTTTGTTTGAAAATCCCCACACGTCGCCCGCTTGTCCTTCAGGTAACGGTGTTCCTAAGATGATGAACATGAGCATGGAACATTGGCGAAACGAGCTGACAGCGCAGAACCGAATTACTGGGTCAAGAAACATTTCCGGCGGAACTTCCCACAGTATATCTCACAGGAATTGGACGGGGATCGAACCTGTGACTCCGCGGAAAGAAGTCTGTGATTAAGTGCCTGAGCCATGTACGTAACTATTCACTGACCGACTGCACATCCCACAGCAAACACACTTACGTTAGGAAAGGCACTGCTGCTGTCACCAACACGTGCCGTAGCCACGTCTGTTAGACCCACATAAAATATAGCGGCCAAGTTTATAGACGCGATCCAAATATTCACTTTAAAACTTTTTCAAGGCGTTGAAAAATTGCAAAAAGTGATTATTAGCTTCGTCATATCTGTCTGTCCGTCCGCGTGGAATGAATCGTCTCCCGCTAGACGGTTTTTCATAAAAGTTGAGATTTGAATATTTTTCGAAAATCCGCCGCGAAAATTCAAGTTTCATTAAAATGTGACAAGAATAACAGGTACTTTAGCTTAAGACCAATGTATATTCATGATAATATCTCGCTGAATTCTTATCAGAAAGAGAGATATTTCAGACAAAATTTGTAAAGAAAATCAAAACACACGTTTTATGTTCAATAACGTTTTTCCGAAAATCGTGCCGTTTATGAGATAATTTGGAAAAAATATGGTACAGCCGGACAGACCACAGGTGACAATACGGCGCATGCGCATTGCATGCTGGATAACTGAGGCTACAGACACACACTCAGATTATGTAATTCTTTTCCATGGCAAGGATGGTTACGTGAACGCGCCTCAATGTCACGTTTATACGTACAAGTACACTGCCCGTCTCGTTATACAACACAAGTAGGTTTGCAGCCGCGATTCAAATCTTCTCTCGCAGTCCTGTTCCGTAACACAAACTGTGATGTCTTTAGGTATCCATAAAGCAACCCGCACCAGAATAATATCAATATTTGTTACAAAGGTTTTTAATTTCTTAATCTGAGTTTTAAAAATAACTTTTTAGTTACTTTAAAAAAAAAGAGGCTGATATGTGGATTTTGTGGCAATTTAAGCGGTACACGGCTAAATATTTTATTAGACGTTAAAAATCAAATATTACATCACCCGTAAAAGTTTTTATGAAGAAATTACTAAAGGCCAGGATTCGGGACAGAGCTGTCTGTATAGCAACCAGCATGAGCTACGGAATCATACTTTATCCTTAAGTGGACACAAAACAACGTTCCAAAACATCGTGGTATTAGAAAAGGCAAATAAATGGGCGATGTTGAAAATGTCATGCGGTGCATTCCGTGTGGCTTAGGGAATAACTTAGGTTGTTAGAGAATCAAACTGCCTTTGCCACAACTGTCGTTTTGCTGATGACAAACGTGTTTCAGACGTTAGTCGTGAGGCGCTGCCAGTGCGTCCTGCAGTTTATGATTACCATAAGTACAGTAAAGCGCTTGATTTGGAACACAGCTTTGTATGGTGCTGAAACCTTCACACCTCGCAAAGTAGATCCGAAATAACTGGAAAGTTTTGAAATATGGTGCTGTAGAAGGATGGAGAAGATCAGTTGGACCGATCGTGTGAGACATAGAATTATTACGTAGAGTCAAGGAGAATAGGAAAGTCGTACATACAATAAAAAGAAGGAAGGCTAATTGGATTGGTCACATCTAGCGTAGGAACTGCCTTCTAAAACATGTTATTGAAAGAAAGATAGAAAGAAGGATAGAAGTAATGGAAAGACGAGGAAGAAAATTTAAGCAGCTACTGGATGAGCCTAAGGAAATGACAGAACACTGGAAATTGCCAGAGGAAGCACTAGATCGCCCTGAGTAGAGAACTCGCTTTGGAAGAGGCTATGCACCTGTCGTAAGACAGACTGCAGGACGAGAGACAGATTCAGTATCTGCAACTGCTATCAAGTTTGCAGTATCTGCTGATGATAACGCAAATGGAAGCTGCGAAAGATATTTGTCATAGGCACAACGACAGTGGTGATAACTGCAGGCGGAGTTTTTCAAAACATAAGTTCCTAACACTGAAAATATCAGGTAAACATTTTGTTATACACAGTCTTCAGGAGCGCTGAGACTTGACAGCTAAGTTTCGAGGTTAAACAGCGGGAGGCTAACATCTCTTTAGGTTCTGCACTATAGCTATGAAACATATCGTGTTTGGTGGTACTGTGAAAGATGAAATTCGTGTAAGTGATACTTAAGAAACCCAGTTTATAGCTCACAGAGAACACATTGTCAACAATATAAAGACCAAAGCGTTAACGTTGTTTACAGAAGAAAGTGCTGCTTACTGTGGAAATCGCACGTAATGTGTAGACACATTGTGTGGGAAGGGTATAGAGTTTAACCTTTTAAAGCCTAGCGGTAACTTTACGTACCACCAGGTTTAATATTAAAAAATTCTACGTGGTGCCCACATTGCGTTTATGTGTTTTGTACGGATCTCAGAACAAACAGCAACTTTTGCCTTATAAAACATTAAGATATTGGTTTTTATAACCGAAGTGGAGAGTGTTTACAGCGCGGTATGCACTGAGTCCTTATATAAAACAGATACGCTTCGTCTTTAAAGGGTTAATGCTACAGCATTACTGTTATGCTTTAAAGGTTTACGTGACATTTTGTTACCTGACAGAACACATCACTATCCAGCCTTAGTTTTACCAGCAGGATTCATAAAGGCACTAACACCAAACAGGCGCATACATATCTAATTTACAACACATTCACGCACATTTTTATCATTTTCTGTCAGTAACCAATCAAACGAACGAAAATACGACATGAGTGTACACAACAAACGAGCAACATATCCGACCAATTCATTCAAATAAACCCACCAATCAATCAACAAATCAATTAATAAATCAGTCTATAAGTTAACAGTCACTCTAAGGGTTAGCAATATGCAATCATCCTCTAACAAACAACGGTAGTGTCTAGTAAGAGGCACATTGTAAAGAACAGAAACAGAAGGCAGAATTTTTCTCTAATCATTCTGCTTACTGAGTTACTCTCACTCGAATCGTGAACTCTTCAGGAACGCCCCTGCAACAAAACGAAACCAGCGTGATGTGACGTCATCTTGAAAAAGGCTACAACAATAGTCCCTTGCACGACGACGTCATGGCCTGACATAGGCAGCAACAATTGAACAACTGGATGCACAGCATAACAACTATGGAGCAAGCTATCAAATCTGTTTAGTTATCTGAAATGTCATTAGACTTAGAGAAAAACTGTATTGAACGTACTAGGCTTTTTTTTTATTTTTCTCCGAAATTTTTTGTCGAAACGCTTTTCGATCTGATAAATTTTTGAAGAAGCAAGCTCCAAATAGGCGCAGAAATGCCTGTAGCCCTTCATGTCACGTTTGTTACTACTGTCGGACCTTAACTGCAATCTTGACGTGTCGACAGTTTTTGGAAGGCTGCGTGATATTAAATTTGAAGGACATATTTGCGGAGGCTCTCTCCTTTTATGCGGGCGGATTAAGGACATCTATGGCGTAGCTATTAGACTTCGCTGCGAAAGCATCAGGAATGAAAACCTCATCTCCTGGTGTAAAATATTGCACGGCAGTGTTTTTATGCTTTTTGTTACTGACCCGTTTTGCAATTTAAAAAATCACAAAACTTTTCACACCTCGCCTGTATTACACCCTGTATTATGCTATTCTAAGACCTACATAACCTTAATTACGGTGGCATTAAAATACAGCGCCTTCGGTTTTAAATATTTCATTAAATAATTCCTAGACGTAGAGTCTTTTTGAGAAACTAACAGTAGCTCGTCTGGTGAAATATTTACTCCCGTCTACGTAAATCAGATTTCCATGTCGTGTTCACACTGGTCCGTCAAGGACTGTGTGTTTTAAACTGATTAAATAACTAACTGATTAACTAACTGATACAATAACTAAGTGAATAAATTGAATAACTGAATAATCAACTGCCTGCCTGAGGGAGTAATTAATTACATCACTGAATAATTTATTGAATAGAAAACCAAATAAATGATTGAATAAATGTTCGAATAAGCAATCGATTAAATAACTGATTAAATAGCGGACTGAGTATCTGACTGAATGAACAACTAACGGATTGAATAACAAACTGACTGGCTGACAAATGTTCGAACACGTAACTCATATAATAACTTAATGAATAAAAAATTAATTGAATAACTAACTGATTGAATAAACAACTGATTGATTGAATAAACGATAGAGTAACTAAATGATTCAATAACTGACTGATTGAATACCTGATCGAAGAAGTAACTTCTTCAGAACCTGAGAGTTGCGCAGCCGGTCATAAAATTCTCCGACTGTCACAGAAACGGAAGGTTCATTAACGCGCTGGGAAAGTCCTGCCACTTTCCCTATCCTGAACCGAACGAATCCAGTCAACCTTCATCAATCGTGCGTTTCTAAGATTCATTTTAATATTATCCTCACATATACACGTAGGTCTCCAAAGCTGTCTCACACCTCGGAGTTTCCCCACGAGGCAAGCACGTTAATTTCCCGTATCTGCCATTTGCATTACACGGTCAAGAGATTCCGTCTGATCCGAGCATCCCAACAATACCTGGCGACTAACACACGGTGTGACGCGCCTCGATATACACTTTTCCATTGCTTTCTGTTGTTTCATTCATCACAGCTCTCGCTTCTTTAACCTTCGCTAAATATTGGTGTACCCCAACATAGGCTCTATGCATTGCACATTCTGCGTTGCGACAGGTCTGTAGCCCCTGATTTCAATGTGAAAAGTTACCATTTAAGCGTACCATTTTGCTGAAGTCACGGATTATGTGATACGCCATTAAAAGTGTTACAAAGAATGTGTTGTAAGACTGGAGTATGGGTAACGTGTATGGGACATTCGTAACAGGATCACACTTTGATTATCTAAAATATAAATTTAGAATTTAAATCATTTTGGACTTTATATTACAAATGTCCATAGACAAAACGTAACGACCTTTAATTCATTGTACCTGACTGTACATTAGTGTTCAGAGACTATGAAAAGGTAAAATGCATTTCAATGTTAAAAAAAATGTGAGCGCAAGTTGACTACAATCAGCGTGTTGTTGTTATTCACTTTAACATAAAACACACAACGGCCACTAAACTAGACACACCAACTATCACCATTACTGAGACAGTAAATATGGCCTACCTGTGGGTTTCTTAGCGCTCAACGGGGCTACCGTACCTCCAGGTTTCTTTATTTGCCCCCCAAACTTACAGAATCATATCAGAACTTTCGATAAAGAATTTTTGTGTTCCAAAAAAAAAATGAATATATAGACGTTAGAATGTAATGCTTGTGTTGTTAAAGTTGTTAGTTGTTTACATTCAGCACTGGTTTCGTCCTTTGCCGCAAGAAGGGAAGAGACATACCTTGTAATGCATTAACTAAAGTGGACGGTAACAGTGATAGAAAAATCGAGTTAAGTAATTGCAAAAGAAGGTTATGCAAATTTACAGTATACAGTATATATACACAGAACAAATAGCATGCAATCTGAGAAACAAAGCAAAACGGAACTAATGCATATAAATTCTTTTATGTACAATTGGATTTTAAACATTAAGAACTGTTGCAATGTGGCTGTGGAGTGTTAAAAATAACGATTGTCTTATTTATGTATAAATGCTGTAGACAGAACGGACCTGCAATCGGCGTGTAGTTCGGCGTAAGAAAATGTGTGGCTACCAAAAACTTAATGCAGCAAATACAGTATGAAAATCTAACACTATCAAGTTTTCTAAACACAAAAGCAAAGTTCATGCAGTTAGAACATGCAGTCATTGTTACTGACACTCGGTCAGGTAATGATGTCAACTCAAAATTAAGCTTATTGTGCGAGACGGGTAAGAATGATTAATATCCATGCAGCACGCAGCATGTTTTAATGTACAAATAAGAAAAAATGCATTAAAAGCAACATTTGTCTGTGTGTAGGTTTTTTAAAAATGTATTCCCATATTGTATGTTTTATACAAACCTCCAGTCCACGTTACATGTTTCGGCACTGTGGAAGAGCCGCTGCCTGCACAGTGATGACACAGTCACAGCATCGGCTGTTCAAGCACATAGACACAACAGACACAACAGACACAGACACTACTGCACACCGCAAACACTCACTTGGGATAACTGACGTTTGGCAGCTGCTTCAGGTAGCAGCGTTGCCGGAGGATTCCTTCCCAGAGTTGAACCCCAACAATTCCGAAAATGAAGAACACGAAAAAACAAAGAAGCAGCACATTGCCTAACATCGGCAGCGTGTCTAGCAGCAGCATCACTAATATTCTCATACCTGAAATGTGAAGAAAACTACAATTAAAAACCTTCACACTTTCTAACGTGGGTACAAGTTATTTGTGTGTAGGGAGGATGTGTCTGCTTGTGAGAGGCCGGTAAGGATAAATTGTCACTTCACATCAAATTGCTAAGTAAAATAATTCAGTGGAAATGCTTGTACGTATGCAATTATTTGTTATATTTATCAAATTGATAACAAACCTAATTTAGTCATATGGCAGTACACATTAACCTTTTAAAGCCTAGCGGTAACTTTACGTACCACCAGGTTTAACATTAAAAAATTCTACGTGGTGCCCACATTGCGTTTATGTGTTTTGTGTGGATCTCAGAACAAACAGCAACTTTTGCCTTATAAAACATTAAGAGACTGGTTTTTATAACCGAAGTGGAGAGTGTTTACAGCGCGGTACGCACTGAGTCCTTATATAAAGCAGATAGGCTTCGTCTTTAAAGGGTTAAATTACTTAATAACATAATTCAGTAGAAATAATTATGTAATTATTTATTATATTTATCAAGTTGATAATAAACGTAATTTAGTCATGTGGTTAGTACACATTAAATTATTTAATAAAATAATTTATTGGAAATAGTTATATAATTAAATGAAATGAAAAAAACAACCAACAAATGCACTGTACTTACTTATTCAACTTTTATTCTGCTTTTCCCCGACATGTTTCGGCGTAGCAAGACGCCATCCTCAGGGGGTCGTATATAATTAAGACATTATTTTTCTCAGGCGATGTTTTACACACATGTAAAATTGTTAAAATATAGCATTTATACACACACACTGTTAACCGGTATCTTACGGCTGATTTTTTTGTGTTATTGCTTTGTCTACTGGCACCACTGACGTTTATGTGTATGTAATTGGTCTGTAGATGTTCCTGCCTGCAGACTTTGTTAAACCAGTGTCAGTTAAACGTCAGTGGTGCCAGTAGACAAAGCAATAACACAAAAAAATCAGCCGTAAGATACCGGTTAACAGTGTGTGTGTATAAATGCTATATTTTAACAATTTTACATGTGTGTAAAACACCGCCTGAGAAAAATAATGTCTTAATTATAAACGACCCCCTGAGGATGGCGTCTTGCTATGCCGAAACATGTCGGGGAAAAGCAGAATAAAAGTTGAATAAGTAAGTACAGTGCATTTGTTGGTTGTTTTTTTTCATTTGATACAAAAACGCACGGTGAGATCAAAGTGAAAAAAAATGAAAGTTATATAATTATCTATCATATTGATAATAAACCTAAATTATTTAAGTTATTTAAAAATTTACAGTAGCAATGAGTTTATAGTGTAAAACGCTGAAGGAAGGTCGCATAACGACCTCATATTACGAACAATAACGAAGACCGTGCTCTCGGTGCAACAAGCAGAAAATGCAAAACAGAAAAATAGAGATAGGGAGAAGACGAGATACGAGGTTACTAAGTGGGCGGAGTTTGGTGACGTCATAATTGCACGTCTCCTCCGCTGGCTGTGCGCTGTTAACCTGCTGGAGTCAGAAAATTCTAGCAGAACTGACCGTGGGCGGTTCTTTCCTTCGCTGTCAAGGAACGGAAGAAAAATTCAGTCAAAGTCGTGGTAAAAAACCGGGAGGAAGAAGTCCACTCTGAGAGACAGTGTCAAAATTAATCTTAAACAGGACGGAAGGGCGTGAAGGTTACCCCTCCAATGTAGTGCCAAATTTCAAAACGAAGGGAGCTACACCTCCAGTCCCCTACACGACCTCACGACGTGCACAGGCATTTGATTTTACCTTAACTTTCAGCACTACAGAGGAGCGAGTAGTCCTGACTTGTGAAAATGACGGACGGCAATGTGGATTGTGTTTTGTTAGGATTTTAGGATCGTACGCAAGAAACGACAGCCGATCTCAGGTGGCCGCGCGGTCTAAGGCGTGAGTCTGCAGTCGCTCGCTTGCTGGGATTGTGGGTTCGAATCCCGCCGGGGGCATGGCTCTCCGTGTCTGTTGTGTGTTCTCAGGTAGAGGTCTCTGCGTCTGGCTGATCACCCGTCCAGAGGAGTCCTACCGAGCGTGGCGTGTCTCAGTGCGATAGTGAAGCCTCGATAATGAGGAGGCCCTGGGGTCCACTGGGGGCTGTTGCGCCATGGTGGGGCGGACGGGGGGGTGGGTGGGGGGGGAGGCAAGGAAAGAGAATTGCAGGAAAGACAATGGGCTTAAGAGATGGAGTGGGTTTGAAGATGTGGCAGGTGTTTGGAAACAAGAGGGTTGCAAATCCAATTCAAAACCATATGACTTTCCTTACACCTTACATCAGCTTACCTGTACTCTCACAAGGCCACCGCACAGACAGAGTAACAAAATATGCAGTGACGCCATGCAACGTCTATACGTAAAGGGGACATTAAATCATTACACATGCCGCGACACATCACAACAAGCAACAAGATATTGAAACATGAAAAGGTGCCCTTCGCACCAGTACTTGCACAGCGAAAAATGTGCCTGAGGAAAACATAAATTTTTAGATCTGCATTATTCTGGTATATCACGTGGCATAGTGTGGTAATTTTTATTTACCGATGTTTCGGGACAACGTATAGGTTCCATCTTCAAGGGTCAAGAACTCCAAGTGACCCTATGAAGATGGGACCGATACCTTGTCTCGAAACGTCGGTAAACAATTACCACACGACTTCGCGTCACATCTCAGAAGAGCGCGGTTCTGACCAACATCGTAGCGGAAGCGTGAGATCAAGGAAGAATTTTTAGACGTACAAAATACAACCGTCCACTGACATCCTGTCTTACTGTTGGACAGACACTGTACTTGCCAAACACTGTACGACCACTGTGTTTGTTCAAAGCAATGTGCAAGGCAGGTAATGTGCGTATAACGTAACACTGAGGCGCGTTAGCGTAACCACTGTTGCCGTAGAAAAGAGATAAAACACTGCTGAGTGCTGATTACTGATATTAAATAATTCGCCACACAATATGTCACGTAAATGGAAACGTCCGTGTAACTTTAAGTCACCTTTACCCTTACGTATAAAAGGCTAAGGACTGCTGCTGTGTCGTAATTGAGAAAGCAAGTAGTTATACATAGGAGCAGAAGATGACAGCAATGGCACATATGCCTACGCTCGAAAAGGCATTAAAATATCTAGGTCTGGCGATAAATTTCTTCTACATCAGTTCAGTGTCTAATGTTAAATGATTGATTTTAATTAAACATCACAAACGTAACCCTTTTCAAGAACTTTCTCAAACTGTTAGCATTAGATATTTTACCGTCCTTTGTTTCTAACAATTTCCGTTTGAAATTCAAGTGACCATTTGGTGGCTGTCTGTGTAGTTCTTTACGTCGTTGTTATTAGCGGTGTATAACCACTTCAAATCCGTGCGTACTTTGTGCGGTGGCCGCTCGTATGGATTATGTCTCTGAACCCTCGTCCTCTGCTGCACATTTTGGGCAGGGTTGGCGGATGTTGCATAAAAGGGAACAAAGGATTAACTCTGTCAGCGAAGGACTTAAAAATGGAGTGCCATGTACTACTTAAAGGGAACGCAATTATTTTTATCTCTTTTTGCTCTAAAGGAAAGGTCGCGAGAAACGGACGGACTGCAGCATGCTTGACTACGGACTGGAGGGATGCGGATTGACGATCCACATTACGGAATTACGAAACTTAACGCCGCAAAGAATGATAAATGTGGGCCGACGTTTCGGAGGAAACTCCTGCTTCTATTTTTACAACATTCTGAAGAAGAGGATAGCACGTTCCTCTGAAAATTCATTACCTTTTACAAAACTACACGGCGTCTGTCCAGAAACCTGTATTCTATAAAAATGGCTACAGTTTTATCTAATATTTGATCTAGACGTTAAGGTTGAGTTAATGTAATCTTACTTAAGCTCCCTATATAGATGACAATTTGTAATCTTCTCTAAATTATATGATGATGACCAAAATAAGGAATAAGGGACGAGCGACACATGTAGAACGAATGACAAAGCAGAAAAGTTTATACGAAGTCTTGGTTAGAAAAGGTGAAGGAAAAAGACAACTTGAAAGACCTAGTCGCACATGTAAATGGTAGGATGCTATTGTAATTGATTAGACCGACGCAGTGTATCGTGTGTGGACTCATTAATTTGGCGCAGAAAAGAGACTAGTAGAGGGCTGTTGTGAACACGGTAATGAACTTTCGGTTTTCATAAAATGCGGGGTAATCCCGTTAGTAACTGGGGAACTGCTGGCCCTCTAACAGATATTCCGTTCCACGGAGTGCTGTGTTGGCGACACGCCGTCTTGTACACCCCTGTTTAGTTCAGTAACACTACAACACATGGTCACACAAGTACAAGGTGCTTACAAGAGTGACCGTTAGCGCCCGCTGGGGTATAACAGCGTGTAGCTTGGTAGAAATTCACAGACGTTTCGAAAGGATCCTGTTGCCTCAGTGTCCAGGGTAGATATTATACGTATGTATTATGTTCTCCCAAAACGTCGGTAAACTTCTATAAGACTACACTGTCACGTTCCAGATGACGGAATTCTTCAAAGTTGTTCGGTTCGCTGCCTTCTCGCTGCGGAGACCTGGGTTTGATCCAAATCCAGTCGACGTGGGATTTATGGTGGGCAAAGTGGCACTGGGACAGGTTTGTCTGTTAGTACTTCGGTTTTCCCCCGTCAGTGTCAGCCCTCCAGTGTTGCATACGTATTCACACGTCTATAACATGTTATAGAATCTTAGAAATTGAGGCGTCGTTTAAAAAACACACACATCGAAGGAGTGTGTGTCAAAGAGAGCAAGATGTCTGTGTTCTCGATCCATCTTGTTATCTTAGTTTGTGTGAAGATCGAAGTCTGCGAGTTATCAGCGCCGCTGTTGTGACGTTTCATTGTGTGCAGCAAAGCAAACAGAAATCGTACTTGGCAGTTGTCAGAATTTCTGAACTGCAGTCTACAGACAGACGCATTGACTGAAGTATACGGTGGAAGGAGGTGGTGTGTGGGTGAAGTGGAGTTTTTGAGAGTTCGCAGTAAGTAGCACACAAGTCAGACTGCACTACGGATTTTCTTCTTTCATCTGCTTGCATTTCACTTGTCACCAAGACCTGGTATACCAAGGGTGAAGAGCAAGGCGGATAAAACCATGCTCCTCGTGAAAGCTTTAGACGTTTCTCGCCCCCCCTTTTTTAAGTCCTACATATTTTATTCCCACTTTATTCTCTCCCTTATATCGAGTTCTCGACATCCAACACTGTGCTTGAACTCAAAACCTTGGCACTGAAAGCATTACTCTATGGCACAGTATATTTTTACATTTATGTCCTGTAAGCTCGGCTAATTACGACGTGTTCCTGTATAGAGACGTAATGCACCAGACACACAGCTCTGTTCATGTCTGCCATTAATAACGATACTCACATCAGCTGGCACAACCCTGCAGTCTAATGGTCGCAGCATTTCCCTATAAACTTCCTGCATTTTATGTAACACGAATGTTTATTACTGCGTACATAACGCACCGTCATTCTTCTCCAGTCTGAGCCAGATCGATCCAGTCCACATCGCGATATACAACCTCTTTAAAATTCATTTTAATATTATTCTCATTTGCGCGTCATGGTGTCTCAATTCGTCTCTATGCTGGTTTTCCATATTCAAAGTTTCTATTTGCATGTTATGTATCTATGCATGCTACACGTTCCCACCAACCTCATCCTTCTTGATTTGATTACCCTAATATTATTTGGCGAAGACAACAAATCATAAAATTTCACACTACTAAATTTTCTCCCTTCCCCCGGTCACTTTCTTCGGCTTAGGTCTAAATACTCCACTCAAACATCCTGATCTCTTACGGGTAAAGAATCAGCGGATCTGGCGGACGGACCTATTCTGTACGTGAGGTGACAAGGGCAATGCACTGGTTTTGTTTCGTCCGCCAATCGGCTATCGCCATCCCTGTATTACTGACTCGCTCCCAGTGTCTCGCTTGAAAATTCCACCGGCCAGAAACTAACAAATAACCCATAAGCAGTGACGTGGTGGGTAGGACTCCTTTGTATTCGGAATTCCCTGGGTTCAAACCTCGGCTCTTATACCGGGTGTCTTGAAAAATTTTCAGTTTCTTTCCTCAAACACTCCACATAAAAACCCGAATAGCATCTAAAATCAGGCTTTTTGCCATGAGATCAATCTCCTACTGCTTTTTACTGCTGCCACCCTTTGATCATACTCATAACTACCGCCAAAGATCCATAAGAGGTACGGAATGCATCATAAACCGTATCCTACGTATACATTGTTAGACGGAGCTGAGACGTGAGATTCACGTCCCGGCTGCTTTATCTCCAGGGAAAGAGCTCACGGTACCCATTGAATAGGAGGAGGGGTTGGTCCCCACATTCGGTCTGCACGTTTCGGAAAACAGAAACATCTCTTGCTTCTGCAGGAAATTGGTCGCCAGATTGTCCAGCGCTAACCAAACACGCCACCCCGGCTGTAGGACTTTTTACGTATAACAGGACGTCCGCTGCATTTCACTGCATATGTGTTATGGACCATACGTATGTGTATATATATATATATATATATATATATATATATATATATATCCCGAAACCGGTAAAAACCGGACCTAGGTTTATGTGGCATATCTGATGAGAAATAACGAAAAAAAATGCACCTTGAATTTAAGAGGCCGATCCCAGTGGCCGCGCGGTCTAAGGCGTAGGTCTGCGGCCGAGCGCTTGCTGGGATCGTGGGTTCGAATCCCACCGGGGGCATGGATGTTTGTCTCTTGTACAGTGTTTGTGTTGTCAGGTAGAGGTCTCTGCGACGGGCCGATCCCTCGTCCAGAGGAGCCCTACCGACTGTGGTGTGTGTCTGAGTGTGATCAAGTGAAAATAAACAACCTCGACACCTGCTGTGAGTAGGTAGAAGAGGGAAGGACTACGAAATGGAACGATTTTAAGGGAATGAAGTAAATGTACCTATGTAAGGTGGACGGCTGAAAGTTCGTCGTGCTATATAATGCGTAATGTAATGTCATGCTAAATATCAGACGCTGGTACCGTCTGAGGGTCTGCATCTGCCAAGAAGCGGAGCTGTCAGGGGCTGACACGACCGCAGATGGAATGACAGGTGCAATGAAGCGAGTACTCAGACAGTCAATAAAACGGCAGAAGGGTCGCCAACGACTTCCGAGAATCGAAGATGAAATACGATTGGATGACGAGAGGCAGACAGCAATATGATAGGACGAACTTGGCTAGAAGAGGCAATAAATTACCAGTCGTGAGTCCGGTGAACAAAGTATATACAGGGTGATTCGGGAGGAAAGGTCAATACTTCGGGAGGTGACAGAATCACTAATTTCGAGGAAAAAATTCATGTGAATATCTGCCTAATTTTTAATAGTCAGCCAGATAGAGCTGTTTGAATCTACAGACCTAACTTGAATCTTCAGCAACACAGCTGTAAGACGGTCACAGCTTCTTCTTTATGACGTCATACAAGACATATAGCCACCCTGTGCCCTTTACAAATTTGAGGACAAAATGCTAGAACGATGTAACAACTTTGAAGGAAATTCGGCCATCTTTCATATATTGGCCATAAGTTTAAGAAATAAATAACGCTCAATGAATGTTGGCAGCACTGCAGGTTAGGGGCTGTGTGTTATGACAGTTGTAATGTTTTGTTAGTCAGTTAAGCTTCAGTCACTTTTAAAGTCATTTCCCAGGCTGCATAACAAACGCTATGTACTTTCATATGCAAATAATATTAGGGAATAATTCTGAAAAAAAAAACAGAAAAGTTTTTCCAAATTTTGACTGAAATTTCTCTTTATTGCCGTACCCAATCTAGTCAAAATCAGCTATTTATTGCAGCTTAGAGACAAAAATGTAAATTTTCTTTTGTACTATGTAATGGGGTTGCAGTTACCGAGGATATGGCAAGGTCTATTTGATTTTGTATCAAAGTGCTAGTTGGGGCAAACTGGGTTGTGACGGATATGAATCCGATCTTTTGACAGGCGAAGCTGGCTCGAGTCTGTAAGCATGTTGTTCAAGTACAGATGGGCCAAACGTGATTAACCGTAGTTGATTAACGCGAGGCACTGTGCTGCCTAATGTTCACTGCTAGCCACCAGCCTTGTCAGCCTGCCTGCTATTTGAAAGGGCTTTTGTTCGCAGCATTTATATGCAGCAACGGACTAACGTACTACAATATTGTGAAGCTGACAGTCGTTTAGATAGCCAAGTAACTACCTCCCTGCTACAAAACCCAGGTAATCATTATCGTATTCACTGCTTGCTGTCACCAGCCATAAGAATGCTGTCTACACGTGTTACATATTATTTCCTTTAGACACAGCCCATTTTAATATTACCTTTTCTATCTACGTTTCCATGATACGTGGGTTTTTTCACCACAGCATTTCGCGCCTTTACGTTGTGGTTGGAGGAACGGCCTCCACATATGGAGGGTAGGTGCGAATATACTAAATAAGAAGTCGTGGAGAGCTGAAAAGGGGTCGTCCTCCATCTTGGATGCTGGGCGAGGTGCTAACAGCTCCTCACAGCAAAAATGTACGGCGTTACGAAACATTTCACAAGGCCTCGGTATTGGGGGAACGTGATGGAAAGAGTCCATGTGGAAGACCTAGGCGTAGATGGGAGGATCATATTAAACTTGATCTTTAAGAAGTGGGATGGGAAGACATGGACTCGACGGCTCTGGCTGAGGATACGGACAGGTGGCGGGCTCTTGTGAATGCGGTAATGAAATTTCCGTTTCCATAAATCGCGGGGAATTTATTCACTAACAAAAGAATTGTCAGGTTCTCAGGGAAGACTCTGCTACACGTAGTTAGCGTCTAAGGTTAAGTCTGCCAAGTGCTGCCTTCCAGTTATATTTTGTATGAATTTCCCCACCGCCAAAAACGCACGGTCGCAACGAATTTTATTAAAACACAGAGAATTTTGTTAGGAACTTCCTGCGTTCCATTAGGGTCTGTATTTTTGACTAAGCCAATGAACCGTCTCTGTTGAATTCAGTTTATCCTTATCTGCTTGGACCTGCCTCCCGATTAGCCCTCAGACTGTCACCGCGGTAGCTCCCTCTAGACACACTCAGCACATCATTTACAAATATTACTTTATTAAACGGCCGATCCCAGTGGCCGCGCGGTCTAAGGCGTAGGTCTGCGGCCGAGCGCTTGCTGGGATCGTGGGTTCGAATCCCACCGGGGGCATGGATGTTTGTCTCTTGTAAGTGTTTGTGTTGTCAGGTAGAGGTCTCTGCGACGGGCCGACCCCTCGTCCAGAGTAGTCCTACCGACTGTGGTGTGTGCTTGAGTGTCATCAAGTGAAAATAAACAACCTCGACACCTGCTGTGAACAAGTAGGTAGAAGAGGTAAGGACTGCCAGACGAAACGTTATTAAACCACTTGCATTTAACTTCCTCTAAATATCTGTGTGTGTGTGTATATGTATATATAAAATCAGAGTTTTGTTAACGAATCTTGACCTTTTCTCAAAAGCTGCCTTCATTTTCACATTCAACTATATTTTATTGAAACGTTTTGCTCCATTTTCAAGTTTCTGCACCACTCAGCGAAGCATATTTGACTTCCCCTTTACCTAAACACAAAGAACATCTCCCTTTATCTGCTTTCCTTCCAATTCTTCTTAATTTCCATACTCCTACCAATAAGCACGTTCCACCGCTTCTTTCTGTACATGGTCTGTTATCCCACCTGAATCCCGTCATCGAATGCAGCGATGTAGCGTTACAGTCGAAAGTGCTATATGCCCTTCATACATGGAAGCATTTTGCATGTAGGTCACGTGGGAGTTTCCAAAATGGGTTTATAAAAGGCTTTTGAAGGTGCGTCCGAACAGGAGAGCAGCTGTCTGTTGATTTGTTCAACTCGGCTCCTTGTCCTAACTTAACGCACACTTCCAGAATATGAAGCTGAGACACCTTCTGTGTTCAGGCACGAAGTGATGAAGAAGAATAGGGGGAATGGAGGTAAAGCTCCACGAATTAACCTTGGTACTAAATGGAGCGCCGATCCCAGTGGCCGCGCGGTCTAAGGAGTAGGTCTGCGACCGAGCGCTTGCTGGGATCGTGGGTTCGAATCCCACCGGGGGCATGGTTGTTTGTCTCTTGTACAGCGTTTGTGTAGTCAGGTAGAGGTCTCTGCGACGGGCCGATCCCTCGTCCAGAGGAGTCCTACCGACTGTGGTGCGTGTCTGAGTGTGATCAAGTGCAAATAAACAACCTCGACACCTGCTGTGAACAGGTAGAAGAGGGAAGGACTACGAAACGGGTTAATGTAGCTGAGTTTCACATTCCGGCCACAGACGTCAAGCAGCAGGGACGAATAGAAAAATTCTTGCCTGTAATGCAGGGGTGCACAAATTTCCAAAAAACGTAGGAGCCACATCAAAATTGTAGGTGCCAGAAGGGTGACATGAAAAAAGTCCGGTACTGATGGTGCACAGATATCAGGCGTCACTGAACAGAACCGAACCGTCAGGGCAACCTCGCGCCCGCGATTTGTGCAACCCTGCTCAACTGCGGATCGATTCCCCCTCGTCCAGCTCCTAGATAGCCACTATTTTGGGCTACATGGCGAAGCTGAAGATGCTATATGTGAGATTATATGGACAGTTCTTTTATCTACAGTAATTCTATCGCTTTTCTGTGAAGGATCCGCGATGGCTCAGTCGGTATAGAGACTAGGCTGTGGGTAAGGCGGTTGAGAATTCGCGGTTCGAATACCAGCAGGAGCATGGGGTTTTTCTCTTCACCAAGGCATCCAGATCGGCTGTGGGGCCCCTAAGCGCCCTATTCAAAGTTTATCATAAGCAAAGCGGCCCGGGGTGAAACTAATCAATTATCTCTAACCAATTACTTCTAAGAATGAAGGAAGCCCTACTCCAGCATTCCTGACTCCTTATGTTATGTACAGGGATAACTTTACTTTAAATACATGAAATTTGAAAATTTATAATTGTTTATGTAAAAGCAAATGTCACCCCATGACATGCTTACGGAGGCACAGAAGGGGGCAAAGCAAAAGGACCAAAATTTCTGCAAAGCGTCCCCAAAAAGAGGAGGGTGAAAAATTTCCGTACTTATTAATAGAAATTTCCTCAAGATGGCGAAATTTCAGTCTAGGCTGGATCTGCTGAATACATGACTAAATTAATACACGACCAAAACATTTTATATCAGAGTGTCTAGCCAATTAATATAAAAATATTAATAAAATCTGTAATAACAAACCCGTCAGAAGCAGTGTTGTTAAATAAACCTTTCATACATACAAACTGTTGTGAGGTAAATATTCATAAAATCATTTCTCTTATCGTTTAGGCTGGTATTTTATTCATTGAAATTTCTCAATCACATACAGCCTTCTTGCACTGACAGAATATTTTGCTCAGCATCGCTTGATTGATGCTGTCAGAAATACCGCCAGATCCTCCCCGGATTCTCTTATTATGCATAGTGGCCTTTAAGACACATATACAAATCACGCTTAACGTAATGTGCTGACATTACATAATTACACACTTTTAATATCTCCTTCTTATCCCGTGACATTTCATCAATATCTAACTAACTAACTAACTAACTAACTAACTAACTAACTAACTAACTAACTAACTAACTAACTCCATGCAGCAGAGGCCTTCTTGAGAAGCTAAGAGTTTCTCAGCTAGTCAAGAAATTCCCCGCATTTTGTGGAACCAGGAGGTTCATTACCGCATTCACAAAAGACCCCCACCTGTCCCTACCCTGAGCCAGCTCAATCCAGCCCACGTCCCATCCCACTTTTTGAAGATCCGTTTTAATATTATCCTCACATCTACGTTTGGGTGTCCCAAGTGGTCGCCTTCCCTCAGGTCTCCCCACCAAAATCCTGTTTGCACCCCTATTTTTCCCCATACGTGCTACATTCCCCGCCCATCTCATTCTTCTCGATTAGTTTCATCCATAACTGTGAGAATATGGCGTGAAGTACTCAAAATCCTGCAGGAAAAGTTATAAGGAAAGACTAGAGTTCCAGGGTAAAGGCAGAGTGACGTCAGTGTACAGGTGACGCATTTGAAAGATTTGAAGACAGAATTGAACTTGAACTATTGTTAACGATTGAGTTCGAACGGCGCAGTAAACACAATGCGTCTCAGTTACAGAAATTAACCACTTGATTCTGTGTGTCCAATAATTCCGTTTTAATACAAGACATGCCCGTTGGTACGCAGATCACAAAAGCATATTTATTCTTACTGATTGTACAGTCCGAACCAACACTTCGTTTTAAAAATACGAAGTGTTGGTTCTGACTGTACAATTAAAAGAACAATATGGCCTTGTAATTCCATTTTGCTGTGTGGATCCCAAAAATTGCAAAATACAAGGGTTTGTGAATGCAAAACCTGGTGGTACCTGAGGGAAAGCGACCACTTGAGAGACCCAGGCGTCCATAGGGGATACAATTGAAATGGATCTTCTAGAAGTGGGATGGGGGCACGGACTGGATTGAGTAGGCTTAGGATAGGGACAGATGGTGGGGTCTTGTTAATGCGGTAATGAACCTCCGGGTTCCACAAAATGCCGGGAATTTCTTGACTAGCTGAGAAACTGTTAGTTTCTCAAGAAGGCCTCTGCTCCACGGAGTTAGTTAGTTAGTTAAACCTGGTGGTAAATGTAGTAGCCATTGGGCTGTAGTGGATTAAAGGTCACTTGCAGTAAAGCACTAGAATGTACGTACTCACTCAG
Organism: Coptotermes formosanus; assembly: GCA_013340265.1. NCBI lineage: Eukaryota > Metazoa > Arthropoda > Insecta > Blattodea > Rhinotermitidae > Coptotermes > Coptotermes formosanus. The sequence continues at coordinate 344,896 of BLKM01010333.1, read as the reverse complement.
CGGTCACAAAAGCAGAGATATTTAAAATTTGATAGTTATTTAATTAATTGCATCAAGCAGAGCCATTATCAAAAGGAGAGTCACTTTGAGGAAGTTACGGAATCCAGAAGTTTCTTCCCATGCTCAAGACAGTCCGCCACTGGTACCTGCAATTAGTCACGCGGACTTCTAACGACAGCAGGAACTTTGCACTGTCTTCGGAAGTTATCGAAGCAAAGAATATCAAAAGCGTTTTAGGGCTAACATTTAAACGAATTGTGGGAATTTTAATACATGACCCAGAGCCCACAAATGAGTAGTTTAAGTGTAACAATTTACCCTCTGCGCATGCTTAATGCTGAATTATTTACAGGCACAAGACATGTCGGTTTGTTACAGCTCACAACTGTGGCAGCTTGTTGCGTGCAATAAATTGTCTGTAGTGAAGCGGGTTTTAGAGTCTCGACTCTAGTCTATGGCATTCCACAAACACCGTACGGCTTTTAATGCATTCTAAATATACCTTAGACATTGAACGCTACGTTCGTTTGGAATTTTCAATTAGATTCTATGGCATATAACACAGGTTTCTCTGAAACAACGAGATAGCTAAAATAACTACAAAAATATTGATTTTTTTGCTATAATTTACTTCTGCACTCCTCAGACACTGAGTTTTTCTCACATACTGACGAGTTCCTGCCGATTATTTCATAGGTCTCAGCGTAAAAAATGCAAGCAGCAGAGTCGTTAAGAACCTGACGCATTCTGACGTCACAGCTACGCCGCTGCACGTACTGTAACAACAGTATTTCTACACTTACATTACTACAATATCATATACAGATTTCTGCATAAGGCGAAAGATTAAATTCGTATGTATTGACGCCATAGAGACGTAAGGCGAACTGGAGGTATAGCTCCACGATTTATTCGCATCGGCACTAGATGGAAAAGGTCTGCGTCAGGCGCTGGCCCGTCTGGACGTTAGACAGAAGAGAAAAATGTCTGTCCCTACGGGGAATTGAACCCGGATTCCTTACTCTTTCAACCCGTAACATAATCACTACACTTACTGAGCTACAGTACAGCGAACTTTGCTGTTATTCCACTCTTATTCTCAGTAATGCAGGATGCATATGCAACCCGCGACGAAAACAGAATCATTCTGCACATTGAACATTGAACATTCTTTTTTCATGTCTTATCTTGGAATAACAACTATGTAAAAACTGTGACGGATTGGCAGGGGTTTGAGATTATTCAGCTCCAACCATGTAGATATATGTATATATGTATGTATGCGTGTATATATATATATATATATATATATATATATATGCCTCCCTTTTCACAGTCTGCACAAACAATACTTTCGAAAGCCTGCATGGGATACAGTACGGTTCGTTCTCTCATTCCAGAATGAAAAATGAGTGAAAGACTTTCATGCATTCTGTATTCAGTTTAATTTTTTACCGTCTTTCATAGATGCCTGACATTTGCACAAAATTGAAAATAAATTATTTTCTATCTTCGTATCTTCATACGGTGTCACATTCCGTAACCTTTCGTTTCGTTTCGTTTCGTAGTCCTTCCCTCTTCTACCTACTCAAAGTGGGTGTCGAGGTTGTTTATTTCCACTTGATCACAATCAGACACGCACCACAATCTGTAGGACTCCTCTGGACGAGGGATCGGCCCGTCGCAGAGACCTCTACCTGACAACACAAACACTGTACGAGAGACAAACATCCATGCCCCGGTGGGATTCGAGCCCACGATCATAGTAAGCGCTCGGCCGCAGACGCCTTACACCGCGCGGCCCCTGGGGTCGTCTTCCTATACACACAGACGCTAATCAGTTGACAGTACTTACAAGTGTAGAATGATTTACACTTCGTAAATTCATAAATCTTTCCGGAAGGACATAACCCGTCTTGCAGCCCTTGTGTTTATAGCACACGAATACAACCTATACTGAAAAAAAGCATGACGTAAGAGAAATCCTACCCGACGAACAAGTGTTCAAGACCTTGTCGGTGAGAACGGAAAGACGGCCATCCATTTTCTTAGAGAACACTTTGTGCCAAGTGGTTGTGATATATTGAGGTCAACTGAGGCAGATGTCAAACTGTGTTGTCGGTTCAAAGCTTCCTGTCCATTCTTTGGGCAGGCAGCAATTTGCTATCGATCGCTTTCTGCCTTAGCTCACCTCTTATACTTTCCCGAAGTCATAACGTTTACCGCCGTATCACAGAGCGTGTCTTTAATCGTTGTCCTGCGCACCGCAGACGTCATAGAACGTGCCGGCGGATGCAGACTTCCTATGCGATAAAGTTGCAGTGCTCGGTGCCGAGATAAAAGGGGCACTCTCTTTTAAGTCTAAAGACTAAAATTCTTCTAAAATATAGGCCTATCAATACTTAGTTAGTCTGAGCAGATCACCGTTTCTTTGCCGAAATTTTTGAAAGTGAGATTTGAGGTTCTAAAAGCGGCGTTGTTGAAGATTCAGGACTGTTGGGATGTGATGATACGTCGTTGTGTGTGTAGTTACCGAAGTTTCGGAGACAATACGGTCTTTCGAAACGTCGGTAAGTACTCACTCAACGACAAAGCCTCGTATCCTCAAATTCCGGATTAATTTTGTTGGCAGCCTCCCTCAAGACAGCATTGCCCTCAAATAAACAGTAATATCATGCAGGGAACACTATGAATCATGAAACCCCTCATTACGCATTTTTCTCCAGTCACCTGTTACTTGCTCCCTCTCTGGTCCGATTACTCCCCTCAGCACCCTGTTTTCAAACACACTCAGTCCATTCTACAGTTCCATGAGCTGCTTACGATCGCATAACACATCTAAACTCTTGAATAGCCCAAATTTGACTCCAGTTTCTGTTAAATACGTGTAACAGAGAACATAATTAGGCTGTAGGCTTAAGACTATGTTTCAGAAGGAAGCCTGAAGACTGGGGACGAACTCCTTCCTCAGAGTTCATATTATATGAACCTTTTAAGGCCTAGCGGTAACTTTACGTATCACCAGGTTTAACATTAAAAAATTCTACGTGGTGCCCACATTGCGTTTATGTGTTTTGTACGGATCTCAGAACAAACAGCAACTTTTGCCTTATAAGATATTAAGAGACTGGTTTTTATAACCGAAGTGGACAGTGTTTACAGCGCAGTACGCACTGAGTCCTTATATAAAACAGATGCGCTTCGTCTTTAAAGGGTTAACTGTATTAATTTAAATACAGTTGAATTTCGAAAAAGTCCATAAATGTGATGACTCTAGACATTCAGTGTTTCAACGTTAGGGTAATTTACTTTAACAAAAATTAATAAAAGTCCAGAGGATATTAATTTTGCATTACGTGTCGTATGGTTAAGTAGACTGCGCATGCGGCCATGGTAGTACTGTCAATGCATGACCTACAGTACCGTGGGAAAGTGAAAAAAAAAGAACCTGTTAGGTACAGCCTTGTCCCAGTCGAGGCTCGAACACGGATCCTAAAAAAATGTAACTCACAAATATCTTACACTGAAACAAAGCGAGATTCGAATGGTGTATATTCCAAATACGGAGACATTCTCTCCACCATAACAATAAACTGTTGGAAAAGAAGCAGCATGTAAAATTCATTACATGTAAGATAATCCTCAGTGTCCCAGCATTATACGTTCCCAGAGGACGAACAAAAAATAAAAACAAAAAGTCTCTCCCTTTACCGAAAAAAAAAAATAGATTGTTTACTGAGATCAGCTCCCCATAATGGCTGCGTGGTGTTTTTTTCACCTTCTCTTCTCCCTTAACTTCTACAGCTTATCTCCTGTCCTTATCTTCCTTCTTACTTCTTATTTTTCGACCAGTTAACATACGAAAGCCCTGTCAGTGCCCACAGCGCGGTCAGGTGTACAGTGGTGACTTTGTGACACTCGCCGTACAGTGGAAACACCTCCGTTACAGTACACGCAGTTTAATCAGTGATGAAAGGTGATAGCGTACCTGATGGAGAACAGGGAATCTCAGAACGGCAGTTCTATATTCAGTGTGGCTTAAAGGTTCATCCGCAAAGCATTTCCGTACAGAAATCCTTTGACAGAAGCTTAGGTTCGTTACAGTATTCACATGAACTCGACACTCTTCCCATACGTGAGCCAGGCGATGCTGATGATGCACTCTTCTCCTTGCTAATTTGAAAGCTGTGTTACTGCATCCAGCATAAAGCCCGTTGAACGTTCAAGGGTAAACCTTGACACCTTTCCTCTCTACCTACGAGTTCCACAGATAACCCTTCGATTGAAACCTCCGCATAAGTACCAACTCTCTAGAGCAGGGGTTTTAAACCCGTGGCCCGCAGCCCGTTTGCCGCATGCGGTCCTACGAATGTTTTTGTACGGTCCGCAAACAAATTTTGAATTTTGAGTGTAAAAAATTTAATTCAAATAAATAAATGTTAAACAAAATTCATTCTGAAATATTTTAACATTTTTACTAAAATTTAAATTTTTTTTGTGTCTTCTAGATGAAATGTCGGTTGTTGTCTTAGTAAATAATGCAAGAAAATATTACGGAATAATTGCAGGGTGGGGGGAATAAGTAAATAATTATAAAAAGAGATCATAGATCTTAAATAAATAAATAAGATAACAAAACTACCCTATGTATGTTTATGTAGGGAAACATTAGTGGGCAATGTCCTGCAATAATATGCAAACTGTACTTTGTAAAACTTTAATGCTGCCAGCGAATCTTTCTGCCATTAAAATGTGGCCCTTGAGCAAGTAAATGTTGGAGACCCCTGCTCTAGATGGTTATGAGATCACAATATCAATTACTATTCACCCCATGAATGTGAACATTTACTCGCTTGATTGTTCTCGGCACAGTAAAGCTATCCCTGTACTGACTGGACAGACCCTGAGGGTTCCAGGAGGTTGAGGCTCCCAGATTTCAAGACAATCGGCACATGAAGGTGGTAAGGTTGTCAGCCGTACGTACCGGCCGCCTTTACCCCCAGGAAATATTCCTGATACTTATTTCTGTTAGATGCTGAGTCGACCCCAGGGCCATAGTGCGGCCGGAAGGATTATGTCAATGAAAAATTCCAATGACACCATCGGGAATCGAAGCCGCGACCTGCCGGTTTGTAGCGCAGTGCCTCAACAAACTGCGCCACCGCGTGCCACCGTTCTGGGCACAGCAGCATTATGCAATGCCATATACCGATACAATGTTTGCCATAAATTTAAACATATCTAGCACGGCATGTGTCGTAATCATCCAGTAACTACCACCAAAATTCCAAGCCTTCTCTTTCATTGCTGATGAACTATGGATACTCCCACAGGCAGACATCTTGCTTTATTGTATAGATGATCAGTCCATCTTTGCCTAGATCTTAAAAACTCACCTGTGCCTTTCAGTATTTCTGACTAAAACCTTCTCTCAACATTTCCTGTTATGCACTATGCATGCTGCATACCCCAATCCATCCAATTTTCCGTGATGCCTTGAAACCAGTAGTATTTGGTGAAAAGCAAAAACCTTAAAGTTTCCCATTATGCAGTCTTTTTTACTTTATCGTATTGCTTGCTCTTTCTTAGCTCCAAATATTGTCCCCAGAACCCTGATCACACACACCCCGAATTTAAACCCATATAAAATAAGCAAAAGAATGACAAATTACAACACTTAATTTTAATCCTGTCAAACGGATCCTTTCAGTTCAATAATTAGCGCCTTTCTTGTTTATACGTGTACTGACATTATTGCAGCAAACAGTTTGTGCTTCTAATGGAGACGCGCACAGTCCTGTAATGAGGTAGTGCTTTAGCCGAGACACGACACGACACGACACGACACGACACGACATGACACACGCGAAACTGTCGTCTTACCTATCTATTACGGAGACAGTACCCGGTCGATAGTACTCATTAAAAAGACGAATAGCGAGACACAACACATATGCCATTGTAATTCCATTCATGCTGACGTTTCCGCCAAAAGAATCATTATAAAAGGGCACTGTTACAAAAAGAAACGTTAAGTTGTTGCAAGTTTACGTCACAAAGTGTTCCTATTTGTATCCAGCAGACACACAGGGTAACTGCAGTTATTTTAAAACAGGTTTCGATATCGACAACTGTTACAGTGAGGCGTTCTTTCCTTGTTAACACGCAGTGCGTGTGGAACTTTGATGCACGATTCCTGCCCTACTTTTAATATTAACCAACAAACCGACTTTGTCAAGTGATGTAAAGAAATCACAGAATATCGAATTAAAAAGGAAATACAAAAGCACTAATCACCAACAAATGCACAAAGAGAGTTTTATCATCAATCGTAACGCACTCCTACATGTTTCGACCCTGCTGGGTCATCTTCAGGGAGAACGTTTTTGTTATCCTTACACTAAGGTTGCACTTTATAGTTGAGTGAGAATGTGCTGTTGACTGTGTACTGGAGGCGTGAACTGTCCGCGGTCCCGGCCTGCAGGCCGGGACCGCGGAGAGCTCACGCCTCCAAAAACAACGCAGTACACAGTCAACTGCACATTCTCACTCAACTATAAAGTGCAATCCCAGTGGAACGGTAACGAAAAGTTCTCCCTGAAGATGACCCAGCAGGGCCGAAACATGGAGGACTGTGTTAGGATTGATGATAAAACTCTCTTTGTGCATTTGTTGGTGATTAGTGTTTTTGTACAATATAGTGCACGGACATGGAATACATTAAATTTAAAAAGGAAATAGACTGGCCTTGTTGACGGGGTCAAATATCAAAAACACCTTACACGTTTAAAATATTGAATTTTACACTTCGTCTCAATTAGAATTCAATCAAACCCGTTAGTTTATGCGAGTAATTTTTCAAGCTACAAATTTACAGCACATCCTAGCAGTGGCGATTTTCTGGAAACTTCCGAAATATTAAACAGTGATTCTGCAGCATCGTGACATGACATTTCGGAGCACGACACTCACTACGAAATGACATAAGTGCTTCCCAGTTTAGCCCGCTTTCCGTAGCACGTTGTAACACTAAATAAAGGTTTTAGGAATGGGAAAACTTTTCCTTATGCATGTCAGGACACACCGTCCAACAACTTGGGGTTACACGTCACGGGTACTGGGATCTGACTGGCAAACCTGCTGGAACTGATACAGGATGTTCCATTCCTTATTTGAAGAAAATCGCCACTACATCCTACAGTAATTCAAAATAGTCTGAACACAGACAGCAACTCACTCGGTATCCTGTTGATCGCTCTCAGCGGTCGCAGCACTCGAATAGTTCTTATTGCCGACAGGTTCATGTTTTCGACGTTCAGACAGTACTCCAAGGCACTGGAAAGGCAAACAAACATGGACGTGTATTTTACCATAAAGGGCACAATCATTATCTTATTTTAGGGTTTGGCATGCCGCTGTGTAGTCTGTAATAATAATAATAATAATAATAATAATAATCTGGCACGTGTTCAATTGTAAGAAATTTCCTAAATTACACATAAGACCACCAAGCCTAATCCTGTTGATGATACATCCCAGGATAGGTGAATATTTCCCAGCTAAAGCTGAGAAGTGAGAAATTCGGATAATAATAATAATAATAATAATAATAATAATAATAATCAATATTTTCGCACCGTGAACGACATTACTATTAGTACTAATTAACCATATAAACCTTACAGCGACATGTTTCGACTACTGTAATTCAACTCCAGGCTAAATGATAGCACAAAAATACAAAAATGTAAAATGTGTGCAAAATTATACAAAGTTACACGTCCGTTTGGAAACAGATCTTATTACAAATTGATGTATAACTATTTGTAATTTTGTACTTTCCTAATATGGTTATATTTTTAGACCCTCGGCCTGAGAATGACTTAAAATAGCCGCAACACGTTGTTATGAGACGATATGATTAATTGTTACTGATAATAACACAGTTTTGTTGGTGTGAAAATATTGCTGTTTACAGTGACTGCCATAGGCATCACTTGTTTCAATATTAAACAACCTGCAGTTTTGCCACAGTGCGTTTTTATGCCTCGTACAGTTCTTACAATAAATATCGAATACTTACATCATTTGTATTAGCTTTAATTTCGATTTTGTTTCTATAATGCAAGGTTTCCGACATATCAGTCAGTGAATCCTGTATTCAGCGAACATCTACACCAGAGATTCCCAGATCTTTGAATATTTACAGTCCTTCTTAATACAAAAATATTTTTGCTGACCCCCACATGTCCACAGTTGTATATCTTGAAGCCCTTAGCTCAGAAAATACATAATGAAAAAGGATACTCAGATGTTGGAACAGCTGCAGGTGAATTCACAGTTTATTCACCAAGATAATAACAGCAGAGGAAGCCAACCGCTGGTTGGAAAAGCAAGACTTGCCACCTAATTATGTGAACTGTTGCGGCCTTTGGAATGGTATCGTCGCTCACTGGGGGTTCACCGCCAGCAGGTTGGAAGCCACCACTATATTACATTGTGTCTCCACAGAACTGCAGGTTACAATGGGCTTTCTGATCACAGATGATTATGGAGCTTTGGCGAAGTAATATTTGGCAAGGGAAAGAGACATTTTCGGACAGCAAACCTGCTGAAATAGAGATGATACTTTGTCAAGTACAAATATTACACGGAATGCCCTGGGTTTGGACCCAGTGACAGGCTGGCGGCTAATGTTACAAGTACACAGCCAGAACTGCCAGATGGAGAGCCCACAGCGATTGCTTCTACAGGGTGACCAGGTTACTTTATTAGTAGCGCGGAAGTGACAGCCTGATAAGGGCGGAAGCACTGTGCACGAAATGCCAACCTTTTCATATCCATTTCAAGAACGTCCTCAGCCACAGAAACCATGAATATATTCCCAAAAGGGTGAATGTTTTTGAAACAGATATAATACTGCGTGGCCGCTCCGAGGCGAGCCTAGCAGCGACCACTCCGTACCGACTGCAGCTATGGATCTCAGCTAGCAAGTAATTTGGTCACCACTATGGCAACGCCCGGTGTTAAGAGAGGATAGCTAACAACTCACCCTGCAATCACGATGAAGAAGTCCAGTCTGTTCCAGGAATCTGCAAGGTACGTCCCCTTGCCGTACACCCCCATGGCCACCATCTTCACAGACATCTCCAGCGCAAAGAAAGCGAAAATGAAGTCATCAAAGATCTGGAAGACGGTAAGGAATAAACGTAGAAGTTAGCTAAGACATTACAAATTTATCTGTCGAACACAATACTCAGCCAACAGGCGCACTCTTATTGTTTTTCGACGTTCTGCATTACAACATCTGTAGACTAATCCAATATGTTTCGACCCCTCCTGAGATCATCATCAGGGATTCAGCCTCCTGTTAAAAGGAAGATCTGCAGTCGGAGATAAAAGAGGCGGGAGCGTAAAGGTGACCAGTAATACCCATTTATTTGCGAGGTTAAACATATGTGAATCTCTACATCTGCTTATTCATGGCAAGTAACTTATCTGACCGTAGCAATCAGCCCTGGCCTTAGCCCTACTGCATCGAATTTAACGCAATCTGCCCGCGCACTTACGGGGGCCCCGCGCTTATGGGGAATTCCCGCGAATTAGTAATTTTTAAAAAGGTAAAAATGGACAATTTTAATTTCTCATCGTAACTTAACCCTTTAAAGCCTAGCGGTAACTTGACGTACGACCAGGTTTAACATTAAAAAATTCTACGTGGTGCCCACATTGCGTTTATGTGTTTTGTACGGATCTCAGAACAAACAGCAACTTTTGCCTTATAAAACATTAAGAGATTGGTTTTTATAACCGAAGTGGAGAGTGTTTACAGCGCGGTACGCACTGAATCCTTATATAAAACAGATACGCTTCGTCTTTAAAGGGTTAATATACTAAAACCTTAGGATCGCAGTCGGGCCCCGCGTTTGCTAAGGCCGGCACTGACTGCAACAAATTTACCTTTGATCGTACAAACAAATTTGTTCCTGTGTACGCCATGAAGACATATTGCGGAGTGGAGGTTAGCTCCACTTATTCTTAACTTAGTCGCTGGATCGGATGAATGGTCTAGACGCTTTGGAGACGAGAAGCGCCTCTTTCTACTCCCGGTTATCGAAAAGGATTCCTTGGAGTTTCAGCCCGTAGCTTTGTCACTATATCGGCAGAGCCACTCCGTTTCTTTGATTTGACTCGTGCAGTTACATTTCCTGCTTACATGTGGCTGCGTTTGGAGGGCGAAACGCAACAGAGGGCACAAAACATGTTGTAAATGTGTTTCGCTTAAAAGGGATTAACATTGGGGGGGGGGGGGGGGAAAGACTTTTGGGAAATGCAATCATGTTTATATTTTTAGTTCACAATCCTTACGAATTCCCTACGCTGAACTAAAACTCAACAGAACACTGAAGCATACGTAGAAAGCTGGAACTCACAGGAAAAACAGTAGTGAATAAAACATCCTGTAATATTAATTAAAATTAAAAGTACAACAGTACCAACATGGAACCGCAGCAAGTTCCAAAATGGTGTTTTAAATTTTAAATTGTTTTCAAACTAAACCACACATTTAATGAACCTCTGTCAGCTATAGCTCCACCCGTGTTTTGTTTTATTAGAGGGTAAACTGACATAACGAATTGATTTTAATACAAAATGTGTCAGGCGGTTAAAGTTGGAACGATTTTATTAAGGCAGACGAGGTCTTTGCGAATAGTTCAGCTCATGGCATCTAGAGGGAGTATTAGGCGAAATAAATCTGACGGTAGGCTTTTATGTGTCTATTTAAATCATTAATGAATAGACACTGTGGCCACGTATAATATTTTGGTAATTAAACTGATATGGAACGGCAAATAACTGTATAAAAATATTTGTGAAAGGGAAAATAAGGTCAATGATGTAGCTTCCCATACCGTGTACGTACGAAGCACATTTATGTTGTTCAACTAACTGGTACACAAAGAAATTATATACCAGGCAAGTAGAACACAGGGGATAACCGAGAAATACATAAAAAATTTATACCGAAAACTGCAAGGAAGCGCCGACCTAGCAGAACTAGACGTAGATGACAAGATAATATTCAAATGGTTGTTATACAAATACTCATTGAGAGGCTAAACTTGAGTCACCTGACCAATTCGTTATTCAGGAACCACTTCCACCATTAGAAGACACAGGGTGGGGGTTCCTGGGAGAGTCCTCAAATAAGCAACAGACGGTGCAATATTTGATTGTCTCTCAACAGTGAATGTCGACGTTATGGCATTTTTGGATGCTATGTCGTGTAATGTGGAAAACATATGTCACTAACTAACTAACTAATTAACTAGCTAACTAACTGACTGACTGACTGACTGACTGACTAACTAACTAACTAACTAACTAACTAACTGACTAACTGACTAACTAACTAACTAACTAACCAACTGACTGACTGACTGACTGACTGACTGACTAACTAACTGACTGACTGACTGACTGACTGACTGACTGACTGACTGACTGACTAACTAACTAACTAACTAACTAACTAACTAACTAACTAACTAACTAACTAACTAACTAACTAACTAACTGACTGACTGACTGACTGACTGACTGACTGACTGACTGACTAACTAACTAACTAACTAACTAACTAACTAACTAACTCCGTGGAGCAGAAGCCTTCTTGAGAAGCTAACAGTTTCTCAGTTAGTCAAGAAATTCCCCGCATTTTATGGAACCCGGAGGTTCATTACCGCATTCACAAGAGCCCGCCACCCGTCCCTATCCTGAGCCAGCTTAATCCAGTCCATGCTCCCATCCCACGTCTTGAAGATCCATTTTAATATTATCCTCCCATCTACGCCTGGGTCTCCCAAGTGGTAGCCTTCCCTCAGGTCTCCCCACCAAAATCCTGTATGCATCTCTCTTCTTCCATACGTTCTACGTGCCCCGCCCATCTCACTTCTTCTCGATTTGATTACCCGAATAATATTTGGTGATGAGTACAGGTCATAAATATATGTCGCAGTGAGGCGTATCTGCTGCCCTATATTTAGGATAACTTCAAACTGTTCAACCCTGTATATAGAACTGAGAGGTTGGTGTCTAACTTTAGTATATATTTACCAAACTACACGGGATCTCAACTCAAAAGACCGTAATATTCGAATAAACAGCCGTATGTATTTTAGTGTATCAGTGGCGTGTCAGAATATGAAATCTTTTGAAGTTTTCCATTTGACCTACAGAACGCCCTTTGTTTACTCCTGCGGTGCAGGTAGCCTATGTTCACTGTATTTAACCCATTACTGCGTGCGGCTGTTGAGGCCTTTAAATACTCGGTCGTAAATCCTGTTATCGCTTACAAGAAGGGACCCTCCATTAGCTTGGGCATTCCTTCCACAGCACATGGCGTTATCTCGTTGCTACTGCAGCCCGGAATAGCGCAACTGACCTAAACCGGATGTAACCGGTTCGAATAAATTTAAAAATCCTTCAAACTTTCCTTTAAAATTTCATACTTTTTGTGAATACATTCAGCTGCTCATTGGAAGACGTGGCAGAAGGTAGAAGGAATTGTTACCAATCTTGGCACATTGCAAAGGGCGTCGCTAAAATTTTGAGCTAAAGAATGAGAGGCAGTGATTATATAATTAACCTTTTAAAGCCTAGCGGTAATTTTACGTACGACCAGGTTTAACATTAAAAAATTCTACGTGGTGCCCACATTGCGTTTATGTGTTTTGTACGGATCTCAGAACAAACAGCAACTTTTGTCTTATAAAATATTAAGAGACTGGTTTTTATAACCGAAGTGGAGAGTGTTTACAGCGCGGTACGCACTGAGTCCTTATATAAAACAGATACGCTTCGTCTTTAAAGGGTTAATTACTAAAGACGTGTATTTAAAATATCGTTTCGTTTCGCAGTCCTTCCCTCTTCTACCTGTTCACAGTAGGTGTCGAGGTTGTTTATTTTCACTTGATCGCACTCAGACACACACCACAGTCGGTAGGACTACTCTGGACGAGGGATCGGCCCGTAGCAGAGACCTCTACTTGACAACGCAAACACTCACAAGAGACAAACATCCACGCTCCTGGTGGGATTCGAACCCACGATCCCAGCAAGCGCTCGGCCGCAGACCTACGCCTTAGACCGCGCGGCCACTGGGATCGGCGTGTGTAAAATATACCTATGTTTTAGTGTGCAATCATTAGCAAAACGAAATTAAATATTGCAGTTTAATGTATTGCAAATATTGAAACCTCTGATAGCCGTTCATTGCTGACGACACGGAAACCCCTTATTCAACATGGCCCACAAATCTTCTGCTTTCAGCACGTGGAATTTGTTGCCAACTGGATGTGATTTGTGATGTTGCTCATGAACGGTGTGTCGCGTAACCGTGCAGAACGAATGCCAGATTGACACACACACACACACACACACACATACGCACGCACACAAATCTACTGACTTTAAGTATTCTGAAAAGCAAATAAGCTGATAAAAAAATCTGACGTACGAAAACACAAACATTTCTTGAATCTGAAAATTCATCTCCTCTGGGATGTGACGCTGTGTCGCTGGGTTAGTGTTTTCCGACGTTTGAAAGGAACGGAGTGTCTTCTTCTTCTTCTTCTTCTTCGTCTTCTTCTCCTTCTCCTTCTTCTTCTTCTTCTCCTTCTTCTTCTTCTCCTTCTCCTTCTTCTTCTTCTTCTTCTTCTTCTTCTTCTTCTTCTTCTTCTTCTAGTGTAGAGGAACCGAAGACGCCGAGAACCTCTAACCCAGCGACGCAACGTTACATCCAAGACGACATACTTGTATACTGTATCCTGAAATTTATTGCTGTTCAGAACTCAAATATCGCGTTCGCTGAAGTGATTTTACCTACAGAATAGTGGGCCGGGATAGCTCAGTCGGTATGGCAAATCGCTACGGGCCGGAGGGTCTGAAGATCCAATCCAATTTTGGGGCAAGATTTTTCGCACTGGTCCAGGCCGGTCCTGGGTCCCACCTAGCCTCCTAATACAATGGGTACCGGGACTTTCCCTGGGGTAAAGCGGCTGTGGCTTGGCGTTTCACTCCCAACCCAACTAGGGCCGAAGTTAAAGAAGGACTAAAGCTGTTCTTGTACCCCCCCCCCCGCCCCGTGGCTTCATGACAGGATACAGGGTCAACTTCACCTTTACAGAAAAACAACTATTAAATACTGGCAAATATTTTGACAACATACTTCAAATATCTAACTCGACCGAACGCAGTTGTCCTCAAGAGTCCAACATTCGGCCATCTAAACAAAAACCTTATTACTAAGGAAACGGCTTTTTCATTAACCTTTTCACAAGAGACTGCCACTGAAATATATCCCGAATTGTATTAACTCAATCTTCACACTACCACCTCATTTCCTTACGGTGCATATTAGTATTTTCCTCCAGTTTATGTCTAGAGTCTAAAATGTGCCTTTTCTTCAGGGTTTTTGGCCAAAAACATAGCCAGAGACCTCCTTTATCAAAAATTTCTTTTGAATGTCAACGCACATTCCACTATTTAAGTACAACGTAAGTGTAACGACTCACCTGTAATATCTTGCACCTGTTGGAGACACAGCCGTTGTCGTCCAAACATGGCCGGTACATCCCCAGTGTCACGCAGTTCAAGAGTATCACCAGCATGCTGACGCGTTCGAACCATGTAATGTGAGTTAAGGAAAATGTTGATGCTTTGCATATAGCAGTACAATGTCACATTGTTGAGTTAGCATGTCCTCAGGTAAAACATAATTCATATTATGTACCTGGGCAAGCTTGTGTTACGTTACTGCTGTGGCAGATTAATTATTCTGAATTTCCCAGTTGAACGTCGGTGAATGTGCAGCCGGTGCGTACAATTTGCACAGAGCTTGCTCTCTGTCAGCTATAATGTTCTGTCGTAATAATAATTATAGGTATATCAGGAGTTATGCCAAGAGTGACACATCACTCCAAAACACAATTGGCTTACAGCTGAACTAAAATTTGCCAAACAAGTGAAAAGTCCACTTTAGCCACACTGGCTTGGTAAAGTGGATTCTGGGAATACTGTGTTTTTCCTTGTCAGTAACTTGTGTTTGGCATAAAGACATATTTATTACGGCTGCGACATTGAAGACGCAAAGAAAATTGTGTGGGTTTAGGTGGAAGAAAATTGCACAATTTCACTCAAGAATTTCCGGTACCGGCGATTTTGAACGCAAAAAAAAAAAGCGACCATTTTCCTTGCAGGAACTCAAAAATGTGTTCCTCTACGTGTCAAAGTGAACATACGGAAGGGAATACAAACATTTCCGAAAACTGCAGCACTATAGAGTGGAAAAATGAACAGGGCCTGCACTGAATGCAGGGCACCCATTTACTGACCATATTCTGCTCTAAACGGGGAGGTATATGTTTGTCAGCCTTCTGTCATTATTTTTCATCGGAACAAAACAAAACCTCAGTTGCGATGGCACCACAAGGTGACAGCACTGTACGACAGAAGAATGCATATTTCAGTTGGCGCTGTCGTGTTGATGTTTGCCTCTAAATCGTACAGGAAGGCAAGGTGTCTTGTGCCATTTGAAGCAGGGAATTTGTTGAGTGTCAGGGCCAGAAATGTTCAGTGCGCGTTACTGGTTTCGAATATATTTGACTTACTTCTGTACAGGTATTTTACTGATAAATCAGTTTATTATGAAGCACTAATATATTCGCAGCCTACAATAGTGAAAAATACGTAGCAGGCAACGTACGTGTTGGTGGGATCTGCACCTTTCTATCAATAGCGTTGCTGTTTAAGGACAAGATCTTGACAGAGAGCTCGGAGTAAGAACTGTGCAAAGGATCGTAGCAATCTGTGACAGCACATCCGGCCTAACAGCTTCATGTCACATCATACACACACATACACACATGCACACATATATACATACACACACATACGCACCTACACACATTACATCTACATGCATACACATATTATGAGATCGGGTAGAGTGGACACATAAATAGACGAACACCCTGTATAGCCCTCCCGCTCTTATACTTCCCTCTGCACTGTACTTCCCTACATTCTCCTCAAGCCATGCAGCCATTACATTTACGCGAAAGTTGGTAGTGATAACCAGCTCTTTGGGCTGGTTATCACAGGTGAGTGGGGGCTGAAAGAATACAACAGCAGACAGAGAGTGGACAGCCTTAACCTCTGGCACCTGCACTACCCACGGGACTTCGTTCCTCTATCACAGTACAAATTTTTGCGGCAGAGCCCTTGATATTCAGTGAAGAAATTTCTCGTCTTTTATGGAAAGCAGACATTAGTTACCGTGTCATAAAAACCCGCCATCTGACCACACCCGGTGCCAGAAAAATGCACGCCACACGACATTCTCTTTGTAAGAACCCATTTTAATATTACCTCCGCGATCACGCCTAAGTTTTCCGAAAGCCCCCTTATCTTCAAGTTCCGTAATTGAAATTATAGGGTATATATATATATATATATATATATATATATATTGTCGTCCCTCCAAGACTTTATCCACGTTCAGCCAATCTAATTCTACTGATCTGATATTTGTAAAAATTCAGTTTTAATTGGTTCTTCTGCCAAACATTTCTTTTACTACGCGTTTATCTAAACACTTTTTCCAAACTACATAATTTACACAGAGTCAAATATGGTAGAACCCTAGCAATTGGTTGGGGGGAATTAGGGAATTACAAAGTGTACGCTAGTTTTGTATGTAATGTCCTAAACTTTCCCAGAAGTAGCTCAGTAAATACCGGAGACTGGTAATGCGGGTAGCGTTGTCCGGTAAGAAACCGGACCCAGTATCTTGATTGCTAAAATGAGACGTCTAAACAACGCAAACAGCGAGCGGATTGAGGATGATGATGATGATGATGATGATGATAAGCCATCTAGATAACCCGAAACCTTGGTAAATATTTACAGACCTGACCCAGAGCAGGCAGCCCACTTTAATGACCATATGACACTGACGGATCAGATTATTGGTGAAGAGTGAAGTTGAGGGGATCTGAAAGGAAGCGACCGTGGTGTAATTTTTGGTCTTCTCCTGGCGTTTGGCTGCATGTAGCGAGAAACACCACGAATGATCTATCAGTACAGCCAGCGTAGGGACTGAGATATGAACCGGTGACCTTCCGAATGCAGAGCAGGCATGAAATTCGGTTCCGGCAATTTTGAACACCGCAAATTAGGAAATGACCCAGACGGTCTCAAACCTGGATCCTGTCAACGTGCCACAACAAAAGACCAACAAATCTGTTCTCTGACCTTTAAAATACTTTCCTCGTGTTCCCTTTACAAGAACGGGGGGTGGGGGGGTGGGGGGGGGGAAGGGAAAAATTGCCTTCACCTGGCATTCCACATGTTTTACTTTCCTCATCCCACTTCACACCCCTTCCCCCCCCAACGCTTTTTGTTTCATTTCTGGCTGACTTTTTTTGTCTTTGTTCCTTTTCTTCTTCCAGTTTTTCTGTCTGAAAGTAACGTTGTACTGAGCAGCTTTGTTCCTGTTCCTGCTGGATTTTGACTGGCTTAAAGTCACAAAGACTGACAGTAAAACAAACAGGAAAAAAGATGTAATCCTCTTTGCTCCGCAGCTTCCTCTTTGCTCGTCCTTCCTTCTGCGCGGCTCCACTTTACACCCCGCTATCCAAAACCGACTCAACATTCAGTCCAGTTCTGACGGGCCTCTAATGTTGCTTTCCTATTAACCCTTTAAAGACGAAGCGTATCTCTTTTATATAAGGACTCAGTGCGTACCGCGCTGTAAACACTCTCCACTTCGGTTATAAAAACCAGTCTCTTAATGTTTTATAAGGCAAAAGTTGCCGTTTGTTCTGAGATCCGTACAAAACACATAAACGCAATGTGGGCACCACGTAGAATTTTTTAATGTTAAACCTGGCGGTACGTAAAGTTACCGCTAGGCTTTAAAAGGTTAATATGATTACTGTATGGTTAAATTAACTTAAGTTTTACCCTCTGAATTACAGGAGCACAACAATTAGCCTCGCCACGATCTTCGAAGTCACCCTTGGAATTTATCATATTTTTTTTACAGTCTTTGCAAACATACAGCTCTATGAATCGCAGTATTGGTCCGTCCATTTGGCTGTCTGTAACTTTATGCTTCTCGGAAAATAATAACAGTAGAAATAATTGCAAATACAGGGTGTTTATTTTAAGTCCGAAACCACCCGTAGAATCTACAAGCCCGCTCATCGACTGTATACTAACAATGCGTATTACATAGGATTTTTTTTTATCGCTGGATTGCTCGCTGCAGAGCGGACGACATCGTAACTGCACAGTGACTGATGAAGCCACCCGTTCTGCACTGCACAGTGCTGCTGAGTGCCTCGTCACAAAGAAGAAATCCCTGTTCAAAGCTCGTTTTGTTATGAAGGCAAATCGAAAGGATATTAAGCTTGCTTTTATATGGAAGGGTTCAAGCCGAAGTTAGATTTTTCCCATCTGAAAAGCAATGCAACGGGGGCACAATGACTTAGCAACATCCGGCTGAATGTCAATTTAACTCAGGCTCTCTTTTTAAATATTATCCAACAAATGCACTTAATTGTCAAAGTTTTTGTGTTATTTATACCGTGCATATTCTCATAACTAATACATGAACCAACTTCGGCCTTTAATGAAATACGCTCAAAAGTACAAAACCCCTATAGACTCCCACATGTTTCGGCACCGAAGTGTCATCATCAGGGAGTTAGTATGACAAAGGAGTAACAAGCCCAGCACGCTTAACTAGGTACTGTGTCGCGTGCTGGTTTTATACTCCTTTGTCACATTGACTCCCTGATGATGGCACCTCAGTGTCGAAACATGTGGGACATTATAGGAGTTTTATACTTCTGAACGTATTTTATTAAATGCGTAATTTTGTTACTCAATTAATTGCTAAAGGTTCACAACAATATATTTAAAATGAATGTTTTTAAATATATTGTTTTGAATCTTTGACAGACAGTTAAGTACATTTGTTGGATAATATTAAAAATTTCAATTATAACGCACGGTATGGGAAGTATAAAATTCGAACGCTCTTATGTTTAGTCTACAGTATGGTCGTGCGGTGTGACTTTGAAATGTACGTAGAGTTTTGAGACAATTAGACCCCAGTTTACTTCCGTGATAGGGAGGCGTCAGCTGACGCACGGTTATGGAGCAGTGCTGTAACGACACACAGCAAGTGACGTTACTGCTGGGCAAGGAGGACAAATGAACTGTTGCTAACCGCGGCTAACAGACGATCCATAATCGATACGCCAGAACACATAATCTTCATGCGTTTTCACTGTAACCACGGAAACGAAATAATATTTCTTGTTACTGAGTTCTCATCCATGACGTGTCAGTTTGTACTTTTATGCTTTCGTGCGCGTAACGATTACACGGTTTGTCGTTTACCTTCGCAGTATGGTGAATATGGTGTCGGACACTACGACATGCTCTTCAAATTGATATGGGGATTACTGTGCCTTGTCAAGCCAGTCCATACATCTGTGTGCCAGTAAAGTCCATAAATAAACAACCTAAAGTCAGTGCTGTGTTTATGCTAAAGCATTGCATTGTGATAATAAAGTCCACATAGGCCTGTATTAGACGTGGATATTAGATACATGAGAATAGCCAGGCTCAGGTTCAGGTTCAGGCTCAGGCCAAGTTCAGGATCAGGTTCAGGCTCAGCTTCAGGATCAGGATCAGGTTCAGGATCAGGCTCAGGCTCAGGCTCTGGTTCAGGATCAGGTTCAGGTTCAGGTTCAGGCTCAGGATCAGGTTCAGGCTCAAACTGTTTGACACTTTCCTTGCTACTCAAAGGACAAAGGTTTGAGACGGCTCTGAAACCGAACTGGTCGTAGTGTATAAGAGGAAGTTAGCAACTGTCAGCAGAGCGAAACACTAACCGTGCGTTCGCGTAACCATAACAACCATAAGAATATTCTGCAAACTTGACAACCAAGGTAACCAAGATAATAAAGTTAGCTACAATAACCATAGGAACATTCGCAAACTGCCTGTTAAGGTAAAAATTGAATTTAACCTTAGCAGACGGGGTAAGAAAGGCAACCGTAACAACCACGGGAGCACACGGTAACCTCGGTAAACATGGCACAGACGGTAGTCATAAATGTACATATCTTTACGTGAATACAGTCGAGCCCGGTTATAACGACATAGATTAATGCGAAACCTCGCCTGTAACGTCAGATATCCTGTGGTACCAATTAATTCCTCACTGTTAACCATAACATTACACTCCACGGTTACAACGACACTCATTTATAACGACACAAAGTATTCAGTCCCTCTCATGACGTTATAACTGAGTTCGACGGTAGTCTGTTACTATTATCGGATTTTAAACGGTACGTATATCGTTATGTAAGCACGGTTATTCTTAATATATTTTAAACAAAACTGGAATGTGTGGATAAGCTGTAGTCCAAAGGTCCAGCGTTAAATTCAACGCAAATAACTTCAGTGGAAGCCGAGTTGTTCCATGCGGAAGGACAGGCGGACGGACACTGAGAGATGTACATGATGAAAATAATAAAAATTCGCAAAAGCTTTGCGAACGTACCTAGAACAGCCTATCGTTTCGTTGCATAGAACTGTGATGAAGCCACAGGCATACACTGTGCTGATGAAGCCACAGGCATACACTGTGCTGATGAAGCCACAGGCATACACTGTGCTGATGAAGCCAACACTGGATCCATAAAATGGAGAAATACAGTTGATTCGCTGAGTGACAGCCAGTCGCGTGTAGCGATGTGTGCTGTACGTGCGCTGCCAGTGTACCGTGACACGTCAGTTCGCTGTTTGCTGCTGCTGGACTTGTCCATCGTCTCAAATCACGGAAATAATACGACATTTCGGAATTTGGATCTTTTCCACCCTCAAGAGAAAAAGGTGGGCAGCATTTACTAAGTTTAAAAAAAGGTAAGAATTTTACACTGTCCACGCCTTGAACGCATATATATGGAGTAGAGGTATGGCTCCACCCATTCCTAAAATCTGCATTAGACAAAGACGAGTGGTTAATTTAATGTGTTCCATGTCCGTGCACTATATTATACAAAAAACTTTAAACACCAACAAATGCACAAAGAGTTTATTCTCGTCACACTGTGTACATAGTGTAACGACAACGGAAGGTTTCTCCCTGAAGATGACCCAGCAGGGTCGAAACATGTAGGAGTGTGTTATAATTGACGAGAATAAACTCTTTGTGCATTTGTTGGTGTTTAAAGTTTTTTGTACGAGTGGTTAACTTCACTCACCGGTCGCTTTATCTCTAGGAGAGAATCCGGTACCTTGCGTGATTTCAGGCGTCCGCCGTGATGCTGATGAAATCAGCGCTCTTCTGGGGTATTACGCAGCGTCGAGTGGTAATCCATTATCTTTACCTTTACCTTTACCTTTACCTGTATAAAGAATTACTACTCGGCGGTAGCCAGTATCCCAGACGAGCGCAGATTTCAAGTCGATACCTTGCATGATTTTATTCAGGCTTTCGCTGCAGTATGAATGAGATCTGCACTCTTTTGGGGGTTTAGGCAGCGTAGAATGGTAGTTTTTTACCGACGTTTCGGGACAACTCATGGGTCCCACCTTCAAGGTTCAAGCTTGGCAGTACACACACGCTTCTATTTTCCTGACAATGTAATGCATCTGCACTTAACCTTTTAAAGCCTAGAAGGTACTTTACGTAGCACTTGGTTTAAAAGCTGAAAAATTCTACATTGCACTGATAGTGCGTTTATGTGTTTTGTACGGATCTCAGAACAAACAGCAACTTTTGCCTTATAAAACATTAAGAGACTGGTTTTTATAACCGAAGTGGGGAGTGTTTACAGCGCGGTACGCACTGAGTCCTTATCTAAAACAGATTACCTTTCATCTTTAAAGGGTTAATTCTAGATACGACAGAACGATCCGAGTGCAGCAGCTGTGTGTCTAGACAGCCCAAAGGCATTCAATGGAACTAGCCTGCGCGCTGTCGCCATATTGCGATTTATATCGTCGAAATTCTTACGCCTGAAGCAAACGTCACAGTCCAGCCCTTCCCCTTTCTCTCGCTCTCTGGTAAAAGGACGAGGTCACGTGCTTAGCTCTGGTTACAATGGACCCGGTTATCAACCTGCTGCATTTCCATTCCCACCACTCAATACACCAATACTTCCCAGGGTAAGAACGCGGCATGTATGCTGCGGACTCAATATTTCACCCTATGCAGACCCTATCTAAGGGGAAAATATTGAGACGTCTGCAGCGTACAGGACCTGCGTTAACATCTGCAATACAAACTCACGTGTTCAAGAGTAATGTCTTCCAGGTTGCTACGCTAATTAGTCCAGTCTGAATTTATCGACGTTTCGGAGAAACATTTCGCATGCATCTTTTAAATTGCTGGTGAACCAGCGGGTTGCACAGAAAGGTCAGTACATTTCTACCAGACTATACGGCGCAACATCCCATAAAGCTATATTCTTCGTCATTATTTCATCACTGTATATTTTTATTTCAAAGCACCAAGGGCTGTTTGCTCACCCCTCACAGCATCCCTTTTTCCACTTATTTTAGCTGTTGTTCCTCGTGGCTCTTTGTTCGGTCGGTCGGCGGTTGGTTATCAGCTTTGGGAGTGCATTTAATTTAATGTACCTTTGCAGTACGTACTGACTGACCAGAATCGTGTGAATTTTCAGGTTGTCACAGCAATGACTAAGAAGATTACGGTCTTGCGGGATATGACGCCGTGTAAATTGGTATACAGGATTTCGGAAGAATCTCCTGCATTAGTATCTGAATATGGAGACAGGGAATCCCCTACAAACTTCCATACCTACAAAACTTTACAGTGTCATCACATTCAGAACGCCGTAGTTTTTAACCTTTTAAAGCCTAGCGGGTACTTTACGTAGCACCTGGTTTAATATTAAAAATTTGTACATTGTAGTGACATTGCGTTTATGTGTTTTCTATGGATCTCAGAACAAACAGAAACTTTTGCCTTATACATCATTTAGTGAATGGTTTTTATAACCGAAGTGGAGAGTGTTTACAGCGCGGTACGCACTGAGTCCTTATATAAAACAGATTACGGTCCGTCTTTAAAGGGTTAATCAAGGTTTAAATATATAATTCACCGAACGATCTTTTCATATTTTCGCGGTCTTTTTATATTACATTTTTCGTGTTTCGCCTCCTGTTTTTCACACCATTACCACCACCTCTATTTGTTTCTAGTCTCTGTTCACAGATTCACCTACCGTACATAACAGGTGACAGAACCAAAGTGCTATAGATTCTTACTTATATACTTTTTACCCAGAAATTTTAGTCTTGCACGCTATTTATTACACCCGTAATTTATAAGAGTTTAATGCTTCACAGTCAGGCAGCCTTTTTATGACCCCGCACTGCTGTCAAAGCCAAAGCAACGGCGCCTGCTTGCCTGCCCTGTGTGAACTGTGTACACCTGTGTATGATCCTATCTCTTCAGAACGGATGATCGGACCTCAATGAATCTTTGTCCGCTGAATGTTGACTCCTGTGCCTCCACATTCACCTACAGATTTTGACCGACGTCACCATCACAAGCTTTCAAAGGCGTCATCACAGCTGACATCTGAACGCTGTGAAAACAGAACTGCCTTTATCAACGCGCCAGCACACATATATATCACTTCCAATTTCGAAAGCAGGGCTCTAAAAAAATTCTGGAGTTTAGGAAATTCTGGCGCTTTCTTTCCCTTTTGTTTATTTATCCAAAACCGCACAAAACATGGTACAGGTCTGTATACAGTGTTTGTTCAAAAAGCTGCTTCATTCACGTAAATACTTAAGCGGTCACACCTATGAAGCCGGTAGCAGTGCTTATAGGCTATACGACCGACTGAATGGCTGACTAACGAACTAACCAACTAACTGGCTAACAAATTAACTCACTAAATAACCGACAAAGTAACTGACTGACTGACTTAATGATTGACAAAATAAATATCCGACTAACTGACTAACAAATTAACTGACTAAGTGACTGACTGACTAACGGACTTCGCCAGTAGCCAAACAATTAACTAACTAACTAACTAATGAATTAATTATCTAACCAATGAAATATCCAACTAACTAACTATGTAACTAACTAACAAAAGAATTAAAAATTAATTGACTTAGGTCCATGCAGCAATGTGCTTAAAACGCTGACAGTATCTCAGCTACTCAAGATATTTTCGAATGTTCATTATCGTGGCCACAAAAGCCCGCCACTTGTCTCTGTGCCGAGTCACTATAGTCTAGTGAACCGCCTCTCATCCTATTCCCTTTTAATATTATCTTCCCACATAGGCGGAGAGCTTCTCTTTTTCAGGATTTTCCTAAAATGAGCCGAATGTTTCTTTGCATTTTAAGACGCCTCTGTCCTTCTGTAAACGTGCCAGACAAGGCTACTGCCATGCCAGTAACTGCCACTTATTCGAAATAAAGACTTTGCCCCTGCATGTACTGCGTGCGTATAGTTACAGACTTCGATTCTATGAGCTGCCTGGTGGCACGTGACATATGGCCATTTTTTGGCCAAGGAATCTCCCACAGGGATTCCTCGTTGTCTGGTTGATCAATGGAGCGACAACTCTGGCACCAATGGGAAATATTATGCAGTTCTCAGCAGTGTAATGACGTCAGGGTCTCAGGCGGCCCCATGCATCTTCCACCTGTCCCTGTCAACACTATGTCAGTCGCCGAGTGCATAATGTTACATAAACAAGCAGTTTCGGGGGGAATGGATGAAGTGCGCTTGAACTGTGCAGACAGCGGGTTATATTGTTATCATATTGTGTAAGGAGGTGACAAACAGAGATTCTGTCTACTTTGACACTTTACATCCCGGTGGTCACTTTATGTACCGCCAGGGTTAACATTCAACAATTCTACGTTCTGCCCACACACTGTGTTTATGTGTTTTGTGTGGATCTCAGAACAAACAGCGATTATTTCCCTATACAGCATTAACTGACTGGTTTTTATAACCGAGACGGAGTATGTTTACTGCGCGGTACGGACTGGAACTTTAAACATAATTCTACGTTCTGCCCACACAGTGTATTTATGTGTTTTGTGTGGATCTCAGAACAAACAGCGATTATTTCTCTATACAGCATTAACTGACTGGTTTTTATAACCGAGATGGAGTGTGTTTACTGCGCGGTACGGACTGAGTCTTTAAATATAATTCTACGTTCTGCCCACACAGTGTGTTTATGTGTTTTGTGTGGATCTCAGAACAAACAGCGATTATTTCCCTGTACAGCATTCACTGATCGGTTTTTATAACCGAGACGGAGTGTGTTAACAGCGCGGTACGAGGCAGAAGTTTAAACAGGATCCACGTCAATCTTAGTTTTTTAACTGGTTATGTGTGAGATGTAACCTCAAAGTTACGTACCATTGCCAGTACCTTTGTAATTACTGACATTTTAAAAAATCAAAGCGGATCCATTTTAGTATGGTCTTCAAATCGATACCTAGGTCTTCCAAGTGGCCTCTTTCCATCAGGTGTCCCCATCAAAACCCTTATGCACCTCTTCTGTCTCCCATAATTGCCACATACCCCGCCCATCTCATTATTCTTAATTTGATAACCCGAATAATATTTGGCGAGGAGTGCAGATCATGAAGCTCCTCGTTATGTAATTTTCTCCATTCCCCTGTTACCTCAAGGCAGAGAATATTCTCTACGACCATGACCCATACGGCGCAATGTAGAAAGTCATATTTTCCTAACAATTGTATCAACGGATATAGCACTGAACAAACAGAACAGCATTCAAATTTGAGCTTACGTAATTTGGTCACCTGACTATTAAAACACACCCTGTGTATTTCCTGACCAACCCGTCACAAAACACATCTTTGATTCCGTTTACTTTACGTACAGCAACCCCCACTTTAAACGCACCTCTTCGTTCAGTTTGTTGTACAGCACAGATACAGATTGACTGTTTAGTACAATTATCAGTTGCCACTTCCTGTCGGCTCATTTTTCATATTATTCCAGCCCACTCAGCCGATGAGCCACAAGCGCGGCAGGAAGTGACAATAGTTGTCAGATAAAATAAGTAAGGTTTACATGCACAGTAAGTGTGTTTGCTGTACAATATGGCTGACACTATGAAACTTGGAGATTACACGGACGTGTGTTCTGTGAGACGTAGTGTGTTAGCTGTGTTTGGAATTGGCTTCAAGTGCTGTAAAACTGAATTGGTTTGAAAGCCTGCATTGTGTGCGCTGTGTCGGTAATGCAGTTCAGCACCACATCTCACAATAGCATACCAGTTTATCAGCAGGTGTACAAACACAGTGTTTATTTGCTTTAATATTCCGCTCCTTAGCTCCCAGCTTATAGAAACTTGCGAGATAAAATGGAATTGGCTTTGACTGAGGTTGTGCCTCTCGCATGCGGATCTAAACGGAAATTAAATCATACTTGAATGTCTGATTGCAAAGCGGCATAATACCAAATTTTGTCGAAATTCCTTGTTTGTAACCAGAAAGGAACAAGTGTAATCAAAGGGTAAAATTCTGTTTTTATTTCAAAATTTACCCTGTTCAAAACTCGGCCGATACAAGGGCTATCTTCAGTAAGGTTTCTCATGGTCTTCCACAGGCCCTCCGCAAAGACTAGAACAATACCTCGGTACCGTCACAAACGCCCCCAAAACTGTCACAGAACTCAAACCAATTTATGTCACGTCTTTCAGAGCCCGTATCTTAAATGTGTCACTTGTCACATAATCCACATATCTAATATCTTTATGAGTTGTTTTGGGTCTACATTACTAACGCTCTTGTTCAATTGGCCATTTTGGAAGCGAAACCTCTTGGAAACGGAAAGCTGGACTGCTTTCTAGTAACTGAACTTCCCAATAAAACATTAACTCTGTAGGCTGCAATACAGTGCCTGAAAGAGCAGACGATATTAATGTAACGCCGTAAAGACAAGGCAAAGTTTCAGTGAGGTTACAAAACGCGCATTACTGTCTGACTGGCTAAAGGAACCACATGGTTCGTTCCCACAACTTAACCGTCAGTGCACCCGAACTACAGACGAGTCTTGAAACATTTACAACGTTTTAACGGAAACAAAGGGGCGGAGCCATGCACGTTGCACTTTGCTAAATATAAACTTGTGTTCGGCCTTCGTGAGCTGGACAATGGATGGTGGCTTGGAACAGACTTGCTGTTGTGTGACAGCTGCTGTAGATGCGGCAATAGTGTTTCGGCATCATTTGCTATGCACTTCTTGCAAGACCATTGTGAAAAGCGACCACTAGCTTCGTTATATCTCTCCATCTGCATGGAAAGCAGCAATTCCTTCCTCACAGATTTCCGTGGAACTTTGTGTTTAAGAGTTTTAGTAAAATTTGTCAGCACACGCCAATTTTTGGTTCAAGGCAAATGTAAATTCACCCTAGAACACGCCATGAAGGCCCAGAGAAGGAGCAGTGGTATGCCTCTACACTTTCTTTAACCTCGACGTTAGAGGGGTGGGTTATTAACACCAAGCTCCGACCGCTTTACCCCCAGGTATGTTCCGGTACTTATTGTAAAGTAGGCTGGGAGGGCCCCAGGGTCGGTCTGAAAGGGTACGGAAAATTTCACCCCCAATGGAATTCGATCCCCCGACCGTCCAGCCCGTAACGAGTTGCTATACCAACTGAGATATCCCGGTCCATCCGATTTTTGTTAAAGTCGGATAAAAGCAGCTGGTACTATACGTGAAGACCGAGACATGGCAGGGGTCTATCGACACGATTGTTCATAGTGACTGAAACACACCGCGTTCTCTATCAGGTACGAGCGGAGGTCGAAAAAGAACCTTTTGAGAGAGAATTAATTCTCTGTGATGTACGAAGTGAGGCCGAAGAAAGAACTCACCATCGAGAATTGAACACAATCGATTGTAAACATCGGGTATCGATGACTAGAAAATACTGATTGTAGATTTCCCAGCTGCGATATATCGGTAACTATCAACAGTAAATTTATCGTTAAGACGAATATATTTTTTATGTTTTCTGGAAAGTATTCAACACCCACGGAGAATAACAGCAAAAGTATCAGAAGTGCTAGGTTCTGCAGATGTTTTATAACTTACCTCCTTCCTGATTCTTTACCTATTGAGGTCACTCGGAAATGAAAGACACACGTCATGCAAATTCAGTTTATGTGCGTCCGTAGTTGCCGGCTCATTCCGAGGTTCATCGAGTTAGAGGCCAGCAATAGATCTAAGTTCCAGCCTGCCACAACCCACCTTCGGTGTGGGGGTAAGGGCACAAGCGCACGGTAATACAATTCTACACAGCAACAGTCACACCTCTGGTTTCATATGGATCCGAATTCTGGACGTTAACGAAATAACAAATGAGAAAACTGCAGATGGCAGAAATGCGTTGCCTCTGAACAAGCGTTGAATACAGAATGACTGACGACAAACGTGATGCACACATTAAGAGAAGAAATGGAAGTAACAGGCATTAAACCTTTAAAGCCTAGCGGTAACTTTACATACCGCCAGGTTTAACATTAAAAAATTCTACGCGGTGCCCACATTGCGTTTATGTGTTTTGTACGGATCTCAGAACAAACAGCAACTTTTGCCTTATAAAACATTAAGAGACTGGTTTTTATAACCGAAGTGGAGAGTGTTTACAGCGCGGTACGCACTGAGTCCTTATATAAAGCAGACACGCTCCGTCTTTAAAGGGTCAAAAAATTCTACGTGGTGCCCACATTGCATTTATGTGTTTTGTACGGATCTCAGAACAAACAGCAACTTTTGCCTTATAAAACATTCAGAGACTGGTTTTTATAACCGAAGTGGAGAGTGTTTACAGCGCGGTACGCACTGAGTCCTTATATAAAACAGATATGCTTCGTCTTTAAAGGGTTAAAGGCCGTGCCATGGCTCAGGCTGTTAGTCGCTGGCCTCCCACCGCGGAGGCCCAGGTTCGATCACGGGTCAGTCCATGTGGGATTTGTGGTGGACAAAGTGGCACTGGGACAGGTTTTTCCCCGAGTACTTAGGTTTTCCCCTGTCAGTTTCATTCCACCGGTGCTCCATCACTTGGAAAAGGACAAATAATAATAATCATCATCTCCATCACAGGGTTGCACAAGAAGCCTCAAGGCTGCGGTGCGCCCGTAGCGTCTGCTGTGGGGGCCTTCACGAAAAAAAAAAGTATTAACCTCTCGAAACATAATTGCCAACATATATGCCACCCGCAGTGACATTAACAACTGTGAATTTTGCACACGAATTTTACGAAGTGCCTCGTAAGGCTGTCACAAGAGAAATGTTTACTGCCCTAAGCATTATTAATGGCTGGTCTTTGTAACAGACACGGAGTGGGTGGTATCAGCCTTCCGCCGCGATGTAAATAAGGTCCGCGCTTTTCTGGGATAATACGCAGCGTAGTTCGGTAATTACATATCGACGTTTCGGGACAAACTATCGGTTCCGTCTTCAAACATCAAGAAGTTTGACTTCGTGACCTTTGCAGACGGGACCGATAATTTGCTCCGAAACGTCGGCACAGAGCTGCGACCCCGGGCTGCGTAATATCCCAGAAGAGCGCAGATCTCATAGATACGGAGTGTTTTCTGCGAATTAGGAACTGAATATTTCGATACAATTCAGGTAAATTACATGATTTTAGTGGTAAACATATTTCAAAAACAACAACAGAATGGGCAGGAAATATATTCGAACTCGGTTATAACGTCGTGAAGGGGACTGAATATTTTGTGTCGTTATAAACGAGTGTCGTTATAACCGAGGAGTATAATGTTATGGTTAACAGTGAGGAATTAATTGGTACCACAGAATATCTGACGCTATATATGAGGCGTCGTATAAACCGATGTCGTTATAACCCGGGTTCGACTGTAATTGTAAGAACAGCATGACAAAGGAATGCCAAATATGTGCCAGTGAGAACTGAAGATACAGAGAGGCGGAGGAGTGTGAATCACTGCTAACGGTACAGGTCCAGGGGCAGTTCTTGAGGTTGAGGTTGCCTGTTACTTTAAACATTTTTAAAGCATTAGTCGTAGTCTGTGTGTGTGTGCGTGCGTGCACAAGTTGAAGCCTGCACTAAAGTTAGTTTAAAGACGACTGCTGACAGCAATGTGACAATCGAATGTGCACGGACTGGCTGCAAGACCAGAGTAATTAGCAATATCGAAACTTACTGCGGTGATGTATAGCGGGACGGGGGCGGGGGGGGGGGGTGCAAGTTTGTTACAGGGCTTTCAGCAGACAGCGACTTGGTTTTATGCACACACGTTGAAATTGAGTGGCTTTCAGGGGTGTCAAGTTTTTTTGGCACTTTCTTTAGCGGAAGGTCACACGCCGTTGACAGGATCATGGTTTCTTTATCAGCAATCTAGTGTTGTCAGGCGGCTGACAGGCACCATTGTCTGTTGGGGGAATCTGTTGTTTTAGGTTTCTGCCCTGAAGAAGGAGGCACAATATGAAGTAGCAATAAGCAAATATTTAAGCGCGCACTCCGTATATTGTGTTGAGGGACTGTTTGTGCTTAAGAATGATTGCTGCTGCTGTGCGTGCATTCTTCATAGTGTTTATGTTGCAGTAATTCAAGGTATTGCACATTTCGTATAGTTTTAGGTTTGTGATTTATTCCACATTTTGCTGCAATTTTCGTTAACATTTGGACCTATGGAATGTGCGTGCGTGCTTGCGTGTATGTATGTATGTATGTATGTATGTATGTATGTATGTATGTATGTATGTATGTATGTATGTATGTACATACACAGTAGAACCCCGTTAAAGCGACATCGGTTTATACGATATCTCGTCTATAGCGTCAGATATTCTGTGGTGCCAGTTAATTCCTCACTGTTAACCATAACAATGTATTCTTCGGTTACAGAAACACTCGTTTATAACGACACAAAACACTCAGTCCCTCTCATGATGTTATAACCGCGCTCGACTCCATACGCAGCAAGTTAACGCCGATATCTGTACGCCCATGCACACTGCCACGCACGATGTTACATTCCACAAAACCTAACCTCAATATCGCTGTACGAAACTGACGCCTTCCCGATTGGACTCAACAGTTTTAAACCTCACCCAACAACTCGCAAGTAACAAATCTTCTACCCACACCCTGTCTGAATATAGAGGGCATGTCACAGACAGACACACAGTGTTTATTCAGTCAAATACGTTCAGACGTTCTTGGCTTGTATTATCGAAAAAGAAAAACGAAACGGTAATAATGAACTTTCGGTAGAAGAATAGCAAACGGTCACAAACCATTAAGTTGCGAGGCGAGATTGTAATGGCACCAGGGTCGCTAGCGTAACGCTGTAAGTACTGGGGTTACCAGACCGGAATGTGGCTAAATACAGCCATGAATTTAGCGGGGCTAAATGCTGGCTGTGTGAATTCTGCTACAGCAATGAAGGAATTTGAATATAAATGCAACTTCTGTCATAAGAATTAATGACAGTGCGCGTGCTATTAATAAATGTAACTGCGGTGCTCCATTTTGACTTTGCGTACTGTCGGATTAAGCATAAACATTTTGACGCTTTGAAAATGTTACTAAATTTTTATGAAATCAAATTTCATAAAAACAAATTCGAAAGTTCCCAAGTTCATATGTTCTTTCAAAGGGAGAAACGGACGTGACGCATCCAGTAAGACTCCTTCTGTAACATTTCATTGCAAACACGAACTAACGAACTACCTAAATTAATAACACCATCGGGCCCTTTTTGAAAAGCTAAAATTTCCTCACTTACTCAGTAAATTACCCACGCTTTATGTAACCCGAAAGCTGAGCATCGCGTTCACAACAGCCCGCCACTTGTCCCTATCCCGAACCAGATCAACCCAATCCACGCCTATAGCTTATTTCTTAAAAATCTATTTTAATATTGTAATGACCCTCGTTCGCTCATTTCTGCTGCCAACGTCTGCTATGTTTATATTAGTAGATTGGTGCTGTTATTTGTTTATTTGTTTGGGTGTGGTTGCGTAGATCGGGTTTAGGAACGTTGAAATTCAGTCGGCAGGATGCTGCAAGGAGAGGCGGTGACACAATTCTGGTGGCTGGCGAAAGATTAGGGGAAGCTGTGACAGAATGTTGCTGTTTGTCAACTGCATGGGTAAGTCGTTCATGTGTTTGACGCCTTCGGTAAGCGAAATGGCTTGGGTTAAGTCGGTATTGTCTCCTCAAACATAAGTTCATTGGGAGGATGTAAGAAAAATGCTGGTTCGTACGTATGTATTGGCAGACTGATATTTTGGGTTTGTCATGGCGGATGTTGTTGACAGGCAGACGCAAGCAGAGGAAATGTGTGAATGTAGGGAGTTTAGACTGTAGTACTTGGATGTGCTAATTTCTTGCTTCTTATGACTAACCCAGTTGTAGTAATTTTAAAATAAAGACCCGGGATGCATCCAGCCAAGTTAAGGAGCTGCTATTTGTGAGCAATCCTTTGCACTGTGTGACCCCTCAACGGTAGCTTGATTTGTACGGGTAGAGCTGACCGCTTCCGGAAGCACTCATTCCAGTTAGACTCCCCAGCTCCGGCACATTACAATATTACCCTCCCATCTACGCCTAAATATTTCAAGCGGTCTCCTGTCTTCGGGTTTCCTCACCAAAATCCTGTATGCACTTCGCCTTTCTCCCATACGTGCTACATGCCCCACCCATCTCATTATTCTTAATTTGATGAACCAAATGATATTTGGTGAGCAGTACGGGTCATGAAGCTCTCCATTATGCAGTTTTCTCCATTCCTCTGTCATCTCGTCCCTCTTAGGCCCAAATATCTCCCTCAGCACCCTAATCTCAAACACCCTCAGTCTTTGTTCCTCCCTCAGTGTGAGAGACCAAGTTTCACATCCATATCAAAAAACAAGCAAAATTATAGTTATGTATCTCTCAATCTTTGTAGTTTTGAATAGCAAACTGAAAGGCGGCAGACATTCCTAGACTAAATTGCAACAAATATGGACAGTTTATCTCATAACTTCAGTTACGGGTGATCAATAGTTGTGGACACCCCTGTAGCAGCGGCATTCATGCGTATTGAGCATCATCATCATCATCACCATTACCATCATCACCACGTCTGTTGAGCAGTTAATTAGAGCTCGCTAACGATGTCTCGTTAAATTATACGCCCAAGTTCAACGTGTCTAAACAGCACGAAAACTTATGCACTCCATCCGGTGAAGCAAGACCTAAACTTTCTATCTTCCACGAACATTAAAAGGTGACTACTCGGTCTGCAGCGTCAGACGATAAAACGTGCGCACATCCCATCCAGTTCTAGTACATTCAGCGCCAAAAATTCTAAAAAATATTTTGTCTCAAAACACAGACGTGCTTGATTGAATAACTGCACAGTTTAAACTCCTGTATTCGATTTATTTAAGAGTTGTAAAAATGTTGTCTATTTTTAGGTCTTTAAATGTGTCACTTTGCTTCAGCTCTTTCTCAAATAATTCCATGCATGTGTGCGATATTTTTGGGTTTGTCGCCCTGAGGATAAAAATAATTGTAATTGTATTTTTCTCCATTCTTGTTACCTTACCTCAGTAGGGCCCACATATTCTCACCAGCACCATTCCTCATGTATCCAAAATTACATTTCTTTTATTGAAGAAAAATAAAGATTTTACACCCACAGAATACATAAGATAAAATTAGCATTGTTCGTGTTTTTTATTGTGGACACGCAGTGGCGCAGTTTGTTGAGGCACTGCGCTACGAGCCGGTAGGTCGCGGGTTCGATTCCTCATAAAATTTTCCATTGACATAATCCTTCCATCTTTATATTTTACATACCAATGTGAGATATATCAATAAAAATGAAATAAAAACAGTCCTCACAACTTATTAGATTGTTATTGATAAAATAATATATAGAGGCTACATGTTTCGGCCGTCCAAATGACCCTCATCAGGCCTGTATACAAGAAGCAGTGCAAGAATAGTTACAGCCTTTGAGATCTCGAGAGGCATTTGCAGTGTTTAAGATCGTCTGCTCAAGATATCTGGTACCGTGTCATGGTGTAAGGGTCCATATGTAAAACAACTAAAGCAATAGGAATACAGCGTCAACTGTAGGTTAAGAGCAGAGTTTGGTAGTTTTACACCACTGTAAACACTACGCAGCAGGGACGCTCCCCTCACCAGCTACAATAACAGTTCATAAAACATCCGAAAACCCCAAAAATGGAACAGCAGTAACCTATATCCACAAGAACTACTGGGCTGCCCGATATCGATGTCAGCATCCACGAAACGTATCCTTTGTGCGAAGTCCACCGCCGACCGGTACCAATATACAGGGGCATATCGCATGCACATGGACCTTCCATCAAAACTTAGTCACTCAATCCACAATTGCCTAACCAGACTGCCACATTAACCTACGTCTAAAATACCGACATGCAATTCACAACAGCTGAATAATACTGCCAAAGAAACTACAAACATTGGCACCAAATACTGGCACCAAACATTGGCACCAAATATCATAAGGAAACAATTGAACAATACTTCATTTTTCCGTCTGTTCAATATTTTTAAATATACCTGAACCTTAAATCCAGGTGTGTTATGGTATAAAAGTACCAAACTCTGCTCTTAACCTACAGTTGACCCTGGATTCCTATTGCTTTAGTTGTTTTACATATGGACCCTCACACCATGACACGGTACCAGATATCTTGAGCAGACGATCTTAAACACTGCAAATGCCTCTCGAGATCTCAAAGGCTGTAACTATTCTTGCACTGCTTCTTGTATACAGGCCTGATGATGGTCATTTGAACGGCCGAAACATGTAGCCTCTCTATATTATTTTATCAATAACAATCTAACAAGTTGTGAGGACTGTTTTTATTTCATTTTAATTGGCAATCCTTCCGGCCGCACTGTAGCCCTGGGGTCGATTCAGCCTCTAACAAAAATGAGTACCACGGATATTTCCTGGAGGGTAAAGGCGGCCGGTGAATAGCACTGACATAAAAAATATCATTGATGTGTATTTGGATTTTTTTCATGTCACTGATTACACAAACACGACGTTTCGAAACGTCGTGTTTGTGTAATCAGTGACATGGAAAAAATCCAAATATACATCAGTGATATTTCGCATTGAACTTTCAGAAACTTATAATTTGGCTTGTACTGGAATATACGGATATGAGTCGCCTTGCGGGTAACGAGACAGGATAACTGCTGTGCTGTGCTTAACGGGCGAGTCCTTTACATCGACATTGGAAGATGTGAAGCATAATATTAAAATCTGAAGCTGACATCGTTACGTTAGCATTAGCTTGGAGAAGAGGCAGCGCATTAGCAATATAACCAGCTGTAACACGATTACACACTGCCATAAAATGCCTGGCCTTTCTCTTGCCACGAAGAACAGGAATTAAATTTATGACTGTTGATATGCAGCTAATTCAGGCAGTTACCGTCACTGCTCTGTTCCTGCTTATTGATCTCTCTATGTAAACTGAGGTTTTTGGGGTCACGATACTTGTGTTGCCCTGCTAGTGGTTACAACAGTTTTATAGGAATATATTTCCTGCATCTTCAGGGCAGTAGCTACAATTCTCTACTTTGAAGATGGAGGCAGCATTTATTTCCGAAACTTTGGTAACCACACGACAAACTGTAAGGTGTCATTACCCAGAATAACACAGGATGAATATAGATTTTATTATTTATCAACAAATTCGGGGTATAAACATGAAAGAATATCACTTCACACGTACGTATAGCTTTTACCGCCGTAGCGGAGCATGCGTATTGAACACCAAACAGATCGCTTTATGCCTGAATACTTTCCCAGTTACGTAGGCGCGGGCACAACTGTCTTGTAACTTTGGGGTAGCTCTTTGTGATTTCTTACTGCCAGCCATGTAGACATGATTTTGAACCTTGTCTCATCTATACTAACCGAAACTAAATTCTAATTTTGCCCTAATAACCCAACGGACTCCGTAGACTAACTCAAATGTTACCCCTATTAAGCAACTCCAATTAAGTTCACAGAGTAACCCTAATTAAGCAATCACACTTAACCTCTCTTAAGTCGAGATATAAACATAAACACAGCACAAAGTAAGGTAACACCATACAATAACCCCATAGAGTAAAACGGACTTGCCCGGGTAACCACCTGAATTAAACTTATTAAATAACCCAAATTAATCACTCAACTTTAATTAGCTACTTAAACTAATCTCAATTAAATCCACGTGTTAACACAAATTAACACTTCTCTAAACCTAATTAACAACGTACAATATTCACAGTCATCTCCATGTATTAAAATAAACTTAAATCTATAATATTTTAATTAACCGTGTGCACTAACCTCAATTAACGCCACTTATTAACATAAATTAATTCCCATATAATGTTAATTAACTCCTATACTAATCTCAATTGAGTTCACACGTTAAAGCAAATTAAGCACGAATAACTGTAACTAACCCATCAAACTAATCAATTAACTCCATATATTAACACAAATCAACTCTACACTATCCCTGATTACCTCGTTACAACATTTTAAGTTTAATCCACATATTAAAGAAGTGCCGATCCAAGTGGCCGCGCGGTCTAAGGCGTAGGTCTGCGGCTGAAGGCTTGCTGGGCTCGTGGGTTGGAATCCCACCGGGGGCATGGATATTTGTCTCTTGTGAGTGTTTGTGTTGTCAGGTAGAGGTCTCTGCGACGGGCCGATCCCCCGTCCAGAGGAGTCCTACCGACTGTGGTGTGTGTCTGAGTGTGATCAAGTGAAATCACAAAAACCCTCGACACCTGCTGTGAACAGGTAGGTAGAAGAGGGAAGGGCTAAGAACGAAAGAAAGAAAGAAAGAAAGAAAGAAAGAAAGAAAGAAAGAAAGAAAGAAAGAAAGAAAGAGAGAAAGAAAGAAAGAAAGAAAGAGAGAAAGAAAGAAAGAAAGAAATTAAAGAAATGAACCGCACAATAATAAAAATTAATCCCTTACGCTTATATCAGTTACACGGTATGTTACCACAAATTAGCCCCTACAGCACAGCAACACCATGTTGCCATCCAAACAACTTGTTCCATAAATGGCATAAAATGCAACGCTGGCAGGCTACTGTTGTGTATGGATGTCGAACCGTTGGCTGTTCAGTGTCAGTTATCCTAGCAACACACCGACATACTTGTTAACTGCATTTCAAATGTCACAGGGTTTTTGACAGCAGCTGCCTGCCCCTTAATCACTGACACTGGAGCTTCGGTTTATGGGAAGAAACCAGATGGCCAGCGACCATAATTGTCAAGTCGTGCAGGTGCCGTAAACTCATTAACTGTTGTCAATTAAGGGTCTTAAGCTTGTTTCTTAGCTAAGTATCATAAAAGTGACAAATTTTCCCCCTACACTACTGAATAAGACGTGCAATTTTAGCTGCATAACCTTACCACACCTTACCGATATGATACCCAGCAACAGTAAGCGTATCACTTCTTTTTAACCCGCCCCTGTATTGTGCGTTCTGGACTTGCCTGGCAGTACGGAGAGACAGACAAAAATAGGGACGAACAAACGTGAAAGAGTAAATATTTATTTTTCTGAATTTCCATTCGGACAGGCCAGGTAACGTCCAACCCTGGGAATCTAGGGCTGGCGGGGTACTAACTATTTTTATCTTGATGTACGGTTGGCCAATGACAGCGGCGGGACTTCGATTCTTTTCCAGCGGGGATGGAAGCGCTTGCCTTCAAAACTGCAGCGGGGTTCGAAGTTGTGACCGCGGGTGTGGGTGAGACACGGACAGACATGTCATACGAAAAATAATGAAAGTACAAAATAATAAGACGTAGACTACAGTCTGTGTGTCGTATCAGAGTTTAGCCTTATTTATCGACTTTCGGAGAAAAGTCTTGCTTCTACATTCAGGATAAATCTTAAATCTATAACAGAATAAATTCAGCTGCTCTTATTGGTCGCAAGGTTTAACACCGATACATTACGCAGGGCAAAATTAAGTAACAAATACTCTCTCTGGATATGCAATGGAACCCGGCTATAACGACATCGGTTTAACTCTTTAAAGACGAAGCGTATCTGTTTTATATAAGGACTCATTGCGTACCGCGCTGTAAGCACTCTCCACTTCGGTTATAAAAACCAATCTCTTAATGTTTTATAAGGCAAAAGTTGCTGTTTGTTCTGAGATCCGTACAAGACACATAAACGCAATGTGGGCACTACGTAGAATTTTTTATTCTTAAACCTGGCCGTATGTAAAGTTACCGCTAGGCTTTAAAAGGTTATACGACACCTCGTCTACAGCGGCAGGTATTCTGTGGTACCAATTAATTCCTCACTCTTAACCATAACATTACACTAACTGGTTATAACAACACTCTTTTATAACGATACAAAATATTCAGTCCCCTTCATGACGTTTTAACCGAGTTTGAATGTACATTAAATTTGTCGGATGTAACCCTAACGAATCGCACCGTGGCCATGTTGGTAACTCTTAACTCACAAACAGTACTTCACACACACTGTGCGGGTACGGCATGGTATACCTTCACAC
Organism: Coptotermes formosanus; assembly: GCA_013340265.1. NCBI lineage: Eukaryota > Metazoa > Arthropoda > Insecta > Blattodea > Rhinotermitidae > Coptotermes > Coptotermes formosanus. Next base: position 306,167 of record BLKM01010333.1, on the reverse strand, counting down.
GGATCGCCATTACAACAAATGTTACCTACAGATGTAATGCACCCCCCCATTTTGTTGCACTACCTTCAACAAAACAATTCTACCTTAAACCAGACGCTAGTGCCATTCTTACGTCACAGGTTCGTGTGGTCGCCATATTGTGAGACTGATTGTAGAACATTAAAGAGCAACACTGTGCGGTGGGTTCAAATGGAATAGTCCAGTATCAGGTTTCATATGTTCTGCGAACTGGTTCGGCGCTTGAAATGAAAGACGAGAGGGGGCACGCTGACAGCACGGTGATTTAGTATGTCTGTTGCATTGTTAAGGAGGAAAGTAGGCTAAAAGTGTAATAGTAGTTATATAATGGCCGGTTAAGTACAAGTGACAGTACACACAGGGAATTTCACGAAATTTTACCATTTCCTGTGTAGCCTGGAGGTTTCTGAATATCACAAAATGTATTGTTGTAGTTTCTTTTGTTTGTTCAAGTGTACATCTTCTAATTCTCGTGCAAGTGAAGGCAACGTAAATTTTAATCTGTTAATGGAATTGTATATTTGATAATTAAATTCAGCAGCCGGTTAATCGGATTAAACAACACACAATTGCTTTTCCATTAACATAACATCCAATAATCCGAAACTCAATAGTGCCACGATTTTATCCCTTTCAGACATTTTTATATTTTAGTAGAAAAATAAGTTTTTGTTGGGTCTTAGACGCTTTCACAAAGTTGTGAAAAACGACTGTTAGCTTCATGCCCGTCCCTAGGGATGCATGGAACAACTAGACTACAAAGAACGGATTTTCGCGTTAGTTTATATCGGGCGTTTTACTAAAGTCTTTCGAGAAAATTTTAGTTTCGTTACAATCAGGCAAGAATAAGAGTCGCTTTGAATAAAGACCTTAATGTGTTTATGATAATGAGTCCCTGAACTCCTCTTAAAATGAGAAATTTTGAGATAGATTTTTAAAGGAAATGAAAACACACATTACAAGTCAAAGAAATATTTTTTCCCAAAACATTACGGTTTGCTAACTAACTGCAAAGAATAGGGCGGAGCGAGACAGGCCTATGTAATGCAACATGGCGTACCATAATATGGGGCAAAAAGGTGCGGTTTCCACATCGGACAGTTAAAGGAATGCACAAACATAGACTCACAGCGTTTCGTATTTAATGCTTTAGACTTGGTGAAGCGTTGAGATTACGAAGCGTTTTCGCTCTGTGTAGAGGCATACTATTCAACAAACACTGCTCTCTGCTTGATTGCAATTACTTAATAATGCGGCGCCACGTACGGCAGATTAAAATCCGTTGTTGGATCACAGACGCACTCTTCCTGTAATTACGTCACGTTCCTACGCAGTTACTGACTCGTGCTGTGACAAGTGACATAATGCAGAGCTGAGGAACATAAAAATATTTGCCACTGGCTGCTTACATCTGGAGGTACGCAGTTTGGTATATAGGCATGTAGCGGCTGCTCGCTTGATGGGATTGCGGGTTCGAATCCCGCCGGTGGCATGGATATCTGTATCTTGTTATTTTTGTGTGTTTTAAGGTAGAGGACACTGCGTCGGGCTGATCACCCGTCCAGAGAAGTCCTACGGAGTGTGGTGTGTCTGAATGTGATCGTGAAGTCTCGATGAGGAGACCTGGGCCCACTGGGGGCTGTTGTACCATGGGAACAGATATAGACATATGAATGTACTTGTGAGTTGTGCATGAAAAATCCTTTGTAAATGAGAAACATACGAAGCATTTCCACAGGTTTAAATTTCGAGGTGACGCATAACAAGTAAATGTAACAAAAAACAAGATCGGTATCGATATAAATACAACAAATCTTTCACAAAAACAAAATAACAAATGGCGATCATAATAATAAGATTTTATAATTTGTGTACAGCTGTGAATATTAGCAAAAAGTGTCACGTCCTGCGTGCTAAACGCAAGCCCGTCTGAGAAGCGTCCCGGATGGGAAGACAGGAACGCGTCTCAATGTGATGTTATGCACACGCTTCCTATCGTGGTTTTACCCCGTTCCGATTTATGTTTTCCTACGTTCGTTACTGAATCCTAAGTTAAACAACCTTGATGTATTTTTAATAAAATCATAAATTTTAATAAAATTTCCAACAATTCGCTATGGAAGTGAATCAAAATCAGTTACAAAGAAGAGCCCAACAAAATACTGAAAAACCATATTTTTGTCTTTTTGTTGTTATTTCTTTGACAATTAAAATGCAAATTAGTAATACAAAAGGGTTGTAATTATTAACAAAATGTCAGTAACGAACTGTTTTGTTTCACAATTTGTCCTCCCAAATCGTTACGTTACTCTACTAGAATATTAACAGGACACGTCCGAAGCAATGTCCGGTATATTGCAACGAGAAAATCCAAAACCACGCGTGATTAATTTTTCATTTCCGGCGTAGATAATTGTGAAAAATGTTGCAGTTCTTTTCGCCTATTTAAATGGAACACAGTGACAAGTCACGGTAATATTTCAGGCTTTTATTTGGGATGTACCGGGGTCTAATTTAGAGCGCGGTGTCCACAGAGCTTCTGAAGATTTTTCTGGGCATGCCTCTGTCCCTCCAGGCGAATTAAGCACTTATATCTTAAACAGGCTACAGCAGCGCCCTTAGGATTATTACATAACCGTCTCAATCTTCAGCCCCTGCACAATTTCTACAGCTTGAACAGATTCCTTAAAAACACGGAAGAAGCACTATATTTTGTAGGTCATATTAAAATAACAGTCACTCTACTAGTGATTTAGAACCCAACGAATAAACAAGAAACTCTATGGAGCTATATACTTCTTAAAAAGAGAAAATAGCTCAAATATTTAAGAAATTCCGCGCAATTTACAAAACACAAAGGTTTATTATCATAAAACAGTCCCTAAATAACCCGTTTTGAACCCCCTAAATCAAGTTCACACTCTCCCATCATATTTCTTTAAGAAACATTTTAATATTATTCTCTCATCTGTACACATCTTTCAAACGGTCTCTTGCATTTAGGTTTCCTCGTAATTACAATTACACGTGCATTTCGTAACCCTCTAATAAGTTCTCCTGTCCTGAAATACACACAGTCACTTAAAAATCAGTGTTTTAACCGTGACCGTTTACTTCCGTACGCTGACTGTAATTTCAAGGTCAAAAAGTCTGTATTTAACTTGAACTTGCTTTTCGGTGTCTGAACGAAAACAACAAACAGTTCCACAGTCAGAGTGCCGACACACGACATGTACATATACGGGGTGGCACACAAGTCCCCGGACACTTGATGCTAAACCTGTTGCCTCCAGTGCCAAGTGACTTCTGCACCATCCTATATACATATATGTAGGTCGTGACTTCACAGTACTGTGTTGATGTCACGTGACATATTTTTAAGTAACAGCGTCAGAAAAACTTTCAGACGAATGAAATTTTGGGTGAGTGACAGAAACTGAACGAGAATGCAGTCTATTTTATTGATAAGGGCAGCGTTACACGAACCGAACAGCACCGGGAACTGACTTCTAGCGCAACCAAACAAATGCACTTAAGGACCGTAAAGTTTAGAAACCAGGTACATGAAGGATAATTGGAAGGCCCGAGGGATATTCCAGAAGCACCGTCACTCTAATTGGACAATTGGGGATCGCGAGGGGATGGGAAATATTTGCTGAGCGGAACGGGTTTTGGCATTCAGTAATTCCACAAACGGCACGCAGCAAGATATGTTTGTGATAATAATTAATTTCATAAAGTCTGTGGTCAGGAATTCGGTGCCGGCCATTTTCATGTGCTTCGCCATTTTCACCAGTCGCTTTGCGGTCACAATAAAACTGAAATACTGCAATCAGTAAGCGGCACTAAAAGAAGACGCAGTGAGGTCACGAGTTGAAGGTCACTTTTGGAGCACGACGTTTGCTGTGAATGGAGTTCTGTCCACAATATGGGTCAGGTAAGCTCACGGTAAGTTCACGGTATGCTCACGGTACGATCACGGTATGCTCACAGCATGCTCACGGTGTGCTTATGATACACTCACTGTAAGCTCACGGTACCCTCGCGGCACTATCACGGTAAGCTCACTGTATGATCACGGTAAGCTCATGATACGCTCACGGTAAGCTCACGGTATGCTCACGATACGGTCACGGTATTCTCACGGTAAGCTGACGGTACGCTCATGATACGCTCGCGGTAAGCTCACGGTACGCCCACGGTACGAACACGGTAAGCTCAAGGTATGCTCACGGTACGATCACGGTACGCTCACGGTATGCTCACAGTACGAGCACGGTACGCTCGCGGGAAGCTCACTCTGCTGCATGAAAATAGTTACTGAGTTAGTTACATAGGAATGTAGACCTCAAAAATGAATACGGAGTTGTGATAGATGATTGTAACATGCTGAGTGCGTAGTGCACTCGATACTAACATGGCTGTGTACCAAAGTTCTCGTAGACTATATTAATCAGTTTTAAAAATTTAATGTTGTTTATTCCGGGCATTGCGTTCCTAATCATATATTGTCGAACCCGGTTATAACGCCATGAAAAGGACTGAATATTTTGTGTCGTTATAACCGAGTCTTGTCGTAACCGAGGAGTGTAATGTTATGGTTAACAGTGAGGAATTAATTGGTACCACAGAATATCTGACGCTATAGGCGAGGTGTTGTATAAACTGATGTCGTTATAACCAAGTTCGGCTGTATATGCCAAAATATGCACATAAAACAAATTAAGTCATACATAAAATTGGACCTTCTTACGTGTTTCGGAAATTAAATCGCCATCTTCAGGGACAGCTGAGTACAAAGGAATACATAACGCCAGCAGTACTTTAACCTCTTATGTGCAATATTAAGGTAAAAGGTAAAGGTTCACCCTATAACGGACCCTGACGGCCCAAGACGGGGAGTAGAGGTATAGCTCTACCCGCTCGTGAGCCTCGGCATGAGGAGGGGATGGAGTGGCCAGCCCCACGCCCCGGCCGCCTTACCCCGGGAAAGACAGCCGGTACCAACTCTTATGTGCAATATTAAAATACAAAAATTACGAAGTGTATAAAACAGTAGCCATAGAATACAACAACGCGGACACAGTGCTTGTCGCAGTGAGGTACGTTACTAGCTGACATTCAAAGTGTTTACAGCACCTGCTGTCACATGCACACAAACACCTGGCCTTGAAGTGTCCGATCCAACATAAATATCCTCCGTCCTAATTTCAAAATTTAACCACATTTTCAGAATTTGGTCCTTTTTGACCGAAGACGCCGAAACTAGACTTTCGCATGCACATGACAGTACACTATAGAAACTCTGCGGGCCGGGATAGCTCAGTCGGTATAGAAACTCACTTTGGCTGGACGGTCTGGGGATCGAATCCTTGTGGGGACGAGATATTCTGCAACCGTTCAGAGCGGCCCTGGGGGCCCACCCAGCCTCCTACACAATGTATACCGGGTCTTTCCTGGGGGTAAGGCGGCCGGGGCGTGGCGTTGACCACCCACCCCATGTAGTGCCTGCGTTAAAGAAAGAGTAGTCCTATATTTCTACTCCGCCTCTGGGCCTTCATGGCAGGTTATAATGCAACGTTGCCTTTTACTACAAAAACTCTGAATTGTAACTAATAACGTTTCAACACTGTAACAGTCACAGTGTGTGTGTTGCTGTATTTATGACTGTTTTTTATAAAGTTTATAATTTTAACATTTTAATATTGTACATAAGATATTAATGTACTGGTAATATTTATTGCTGTGTACTAATATCTCCCTGAAGATGGCAATTTATTGGCAGAAACACGTACGAGGGCACAAACTTACGCATGACTTTTAATTTCTGTCATGTGCAGATGTTGGAATACATGAAAAATTGTGTTAATCTGTGCTGATACAAACAGTGGGGTATATTAATAGCAGCATAATTTATTTAACAAAACTTTTAAGCCCCTATCTTAGTGCTAACATGCTATGCAGTATTTTGACAGTAACATGATTTCCATAGTATCAGTTTTAATGTACTCAGCGTTAATCAATGCTTTCCCATGACGCGTGCAGCTGACAGTAGCATGTTCAGTGCGAAACATGCACGAATGTTTCTTTTTACGTTACATAACAAAAGACATTTAACAATGCATTTTATGTAGTCGTGTCTGTTGATCAAATATGTGTATTAACCTTTTAAAGCCTAGCGGTAACTTTACGTACCACCAGGTTTAATATTAAAAAATTCTACGTGGTGCCCACATTGCGTTTATGTGTTTTGTACGGATCTCAGAACAAACAGCAACTTTTGCCTTATAAAACATTAAGAGATTGGTTTTTATAACCGAAGTGGAGAGTGTTTACAGCGCGGTACGCACTGAGTCCTTATATAAAACAGACAAGCTTCGTCTTTAAAGTGTTAATTTTCAAGCAGCACTCCTGTGTTTGGGGTTAGTGTAGAGAAAGGCAGACCAAATAGGCGAACAAATATGAAATATTGCTACCAACATTTCCAGGGGTATCTGGGATAGCCCAATCGCTATTGTGATTAGCCAATAGGCTACAATATACGGGATTCGATGCCCGGCAGGAGAGATTGTTCTGTCCTCTAAAGAGTCCACACCGACACATGAGCCTACACGGTCTGCTATGGACAAATTTTGGCTTTACGCTGGGAGTAAAGCTGCCGGAGGCGTGAAGCTGACAACTCGCCTCCATCCAGTGCCCGACTGCTAGAACGAAGGAGCTATACATATATTCCCCCCATACACCTGCAATTTAACTTTTCCACCTTCACTACAACTTTTGTATCCACAAAACATTTTATAAAGCAAAACGTTTAGACTTACGTCGACCCTGCTATGGGATGCTGCAATATGTTGTGTTAACAAGCTGTGTTAAATTAAGGAGAAAAACAATACAAAGTGTCTTGCTAGATAAATGTGTTCAGGGTTTTGCCTCCATATAATGGAAGATGAAGATACGGACGTTTCGAAGGGACCTGCTGCCTTCATATTCAGGGTGGAATTGTAAGAAAGCATATTTCTATGGAAAAGGGCAAAGACGCGTCTCTATCTTCTCCTGTCACTAAGTGTACCCTTTAAGTCATTTCTACCAGACAACACGGAGTCAGATTTCATAAATTTAATACCTTCATACTCCTGTAGTTAGAACTTCAAATCGCATAAGCAATACAGTCCACAAACACAATGACAGGTTGACACCGACGGAGTCTATGAGAGGTAAGGTCGATAAATTTTATGACTGGTACAATCGATAAAACCTATGACAGGCAGAATCGATTCTTCTTCACATTTGGCGTAATGCACTATGCAACAAAAGTCTCGTGCTTTTCTGAATGTCTGCCGTATATAGTTGGCATTGTGATTTATGTATTATGAGAAATATTGATCCACAGTACGCTGTTTTTACAGTTTCACGTAAGACACACTGCACTAAATAATGTTCAAGCAAATACTCAGTAACAGCTGTAGAATTTGCGTGTGTCATGACCACTGACCACGCAGTTCGTGTATACTTGTCTACCGCGTGTTTTGTTGCTATCAATTTATATAATCCATTCGGAATTTTGTCCTTTCAGAAATAAACAGTATTTCCCTTTGCAGGTAATGGACGGGTAGCTTCTGAAAAGAACTGTAAGAAATTTTCTAAACCCTGTAAATATAGGATATGATGAAGATAAATCAAAAACAAAAACACTAATCACCAACAAATGCACAAACTGAGTTCTATCATCAATTGTAACACACTCCTACATGTTTCGACCCTGCTGGGTCATCTTCAGGGAGTACTTTTCGTTAGCGTTACATTGGGTAACGCCGGACCGCGGAGATTTCACGCCTCCAAAAACAACGCGCCCAGTACACAGTCAACAGCACATTCTCACTCAACTATAAAGTGCAACCCTAGTGTAACGATAACAAGAAGTTCTCCCTGAAGATGACCCAGCAGGGTCGAAACATGTAGGAGTGTGTTACGATTGATGATAATACTCTTTGTGCATTTGTTGGTGATTAGTGTTTTTGTATAATATAGTGCACGGACATGCAACACATTGAAGATAAATCAGTCTGCGTGCATTACGTCAGTTTGGAGCCATAAATTATCCGGGAATCGAGCAACGTTCACCAGCCTGAGTGTACACGGAAAATACATGTAATGCACGTTGAGTCACGACTTTTGTAAGTTTTATTAAAAGAAAAATTCTCCATTACACTAAATGGCAATTCTAATTGCAGTTTACACCACACAGTAAACCCGGCCCGTCCCCAATACAAAGAGCGATCAGTTAGTGTCGTTTTCTGTCAGAATAATGCGCAACAAATAGTTTACACTTGAAGGAAATGAGTAATAGATTTTGAGTGGCCAGCCTCGTGGTGCAGACAGTTACACGTGGTTTTTAAAAGGCTACACCCAAACGTATTTGTTTAGCTTACGTCTGCTTAAAACGACACTGAAGATGTAGTGAGGATAACATTAACCCTTTAAAGACAAAGTGTATCTGTTTTATATAAGGACTCAGTGCGTACCGCGCTGTAAACACTCTCCACTTCGGTTATAAAAACCAGTCTCTTAATGTTTTATAAGGCAAAAGTTGCTGTTTGTTCTGAGATCCGTACAAAACACATAAACGCAATGTGGGCACCACATAGAATTTTTTAATCTTAAACCTGGTGGTACGTAAAGTTACCGCTAGGCTTTAAAAGGTTAAGATTGACAAGGGAATTCGGCTTTGTTGCCTAGCGCGGGCAGATATATTTCCCTCCTCCAAGCATCGAAATCGGCTTACGCTGTACAAGTGTCCTACCCAATTGCTACCTGTAATTTTCTCTGCGGGAGTAAAGCGGCTGCCACGTGAATCGGATTGTTTAAATCCATCTAATGCCAAGTCAAAAGAAACGGAGTTGCATCTTCTCCCCCCATGTGTTCTGAAGTGTGTTAATTAATGCTGCTGTCAATAGCGGTAAGCATAGGGCATTGGTGGTGCAGGGGTGAATGAGTATGGAGCAATGGTGCAATGACACTGACAGGGGCAAATTGAAGAACTCGGACAGGCATTTGTTCCAGTGTCTATTTAACCACCACAGATACCACAAGAAACGGCATGGGACCGATCCTGGGCCTTCGCGGTGGGAGGCAGGCGAAAAGCCGCCTGAGCCACGGTACGGCCTGACATTCATTAACGTTTTGAAGCCTGGCGGTTACTATATGTACCGCCAGGTTTAACATACAACAATTCTACGTTCTTCCCACACAGTGTGTTTATGTGTTTTGTGTGGATCTCAGAACAAACAGCGATTATTTCCCTATACAGCATTAACGGGCTGGTTTTTATAACTGAGACGGAGTGTGTTTACTGCGAGGTACGGACTGGAACTTTAAATATAATCCTACGTTCTGCCCACACAGTGTATTTATGTGTTTTGTGTGGATCTCAGAACAAACAGCGATTATTTCCCTATACAGCATTAACTGACTGGTTTTTATAACCGAGACGGAGTGTGTTTACTGCGCGGTACGGACTGCAACTTTAAATATAATCCTACGTTCTGCCCACACAGTGTGTTTATGTGTTTTGTGTGGATCTCAGACAAACAGCGATTATTTCCCTATACAGCATTAACTGACTGATTTTTATAACCGAGACGGAGAGTGTTTACTGCGCGGTACGGACTGAATGCTTATATATGAAACAGATATGCTTCGTCTTTAAAGGGTTAATTACCATTTCCTTACAAATATAAGAGATGAATCGAACTGACTCAGAGCTATGTTCATGTTATGTTTGTCTCAAAGCAACTGAAAATTTAGCTTCTATTTGGACAGACTTCTTTAACTATTGCTACTGGGCACATAGAATTGTGTTGTATTATTTTTTCACCTCGAAATCTAGCACTTTGCCTGCACAAGGTTTTTTGGAGGGGGAGGGGGATCGAAAATCACTCATCTGAAAAAAGAGAGTGCATTCACGCCCATTCTACCAGTTACACATCTTTCTTTCCCATGGTGTAACAGCCCCCAGTGGACCAGGGCCTCCTCATTATCGAGGCGTCACAATCACACTCAGACACACCAGAGACCTCTACCTGACAACACAAACACTCACAACAGAGAGACATCTATGCCCCCGGTGGGATTCGAACCCACAATCTCAGCAAGCGAGCGGCAGCAGACCCACGCCTTAGACCACGCGGCCACTGGGGTCGGCACTGGTTATATATAGCTACTGCAATACCCGGAGGCTGAAAATTAATTGCCCTTGCCTTGGTATGGGATATCCTGCTGTGTTGACAACACAGGGAGCAAATAGAATGGTACTTCAGTCTAACACAACGTTATTAACACTTTAAGACGAAGCGTATCTGTTTTATATAAGGACTCAGTGCGTACCGCGCTGTAAACACTCTCCACTTCGGTTATAAAAACCAATCTCTTAATGTTTTATAAGGCAAAAGTTGCTGTTTGTTCCGAGATCCGTACAAAACACATAAACGCAATGTGGGCACCACGTAGAATTTTTTAATGTTAAACCTGGTGGTATGTAAAGTTACCGCTAGGATTTAAAAGGCTAACAAAATACTCTGTTTATTTAGCCGAAACGTACAGTTCGACTTAGAAGTAAGAAACAACTATGTAGAACAATACCGCATGCACAGTAACACTATGACTTTATTACAGTGTTTAAAGTGTCTTTCTGAACACCTTAAGTAATACAACGACTTTGTAATATGGTTCCGCGCAGTTTTATACATTTGGTCTTATGATGCGCTCACTTTTAGGCCGAAACATGTAGTTTAAAATTAAGTTTTGTTAATAAAGTTCCGTTATACTGCAGTACCATTGCGTTTCCTTCCTTACATAGCGCTAATTTAAATGTGCACATTTGCTGTCGCAGGGAGCAGGCAGCTCACACAAGCAAAACACAGATGCACTTATCGAATCCCCTCATATGTTTCAACTATCTTGTGCAACAGATGGATTAATGTTGACATTGGTTGCGGATTGTAGCTTTCATCTTTTATCTGATGTTATCCACTCAGCCGTTACTTGTAACAAGACTCTCGATCTGTTTGTAATCCCACCGCAGTTACAGGCACAATCAAAACGCCTGACAACACCGGCTGCCAAATATTTCAATAGCCAGTCCTAGATTAACCCTTTAAAGGCAAAGCGTATTTGTTTCATACAAGGACTCAGAGCGTACCGCGCTGTAAACACTCTCCACTTCGGTTATAAAAACCAGTCAGTTAATGCTGTATAGGGAAATAATCGCTGTTTGTTCTGAGATCCACACAAAACACATAAATACTCTGTGTGGGCAGAACGTAGAATTATATTTAAAGACCCAGTCCGTGCCGCGCAGTAAACACTCTCCACCTCTGTTATAAAAACCAATCAGTTAATGCTGTATAGGGAAATAATCGTTGTTTGTTCTGAGATCCACACAAAACACGTAAATACACTGTGTGGGCAGAACGTAGAATTATATTTAAAGACCTAAACCGTACCGCGTAGTAAACACACTCCGTCTCGGTTATAAAAGCCAGTCAGTTAATGTTGAATAGGGAAATAATCGCTGTTTGTTCTGAGATCCACACAAAGCACACAAATACACTGTGTCGGCAGAACGTAGAATTATATTTAAAGATCCAACTCGTACCGCGCAGTAAACACACTCCCTCTTGGTTATAAAAGCCAGTCAGTTAATGCTGTATAGGGAAATAATCGCTGTTTGTTCTGAGATCCACACAAAGCACATAAATACACTGTGTGGGTAGAACGTAGAATTATATTTAAAGATCCAAATCGTACCCCGCAGTAAACACACTTCCTCTTGGTTATAAAAACCAGTCAGTTAATGCTGTATAGGGAAACAATCGCTGTTTGTTCTGAGATCCACACAAAACACATAAACACACTGTGTGGGCAGAACGTAGAATTGCTGAATGTTAAACCTGGCGGTACATACAGTAACAACTGGGCTTTAAAATATTAATCCACAATTTATTTAATTATTGTTGTTTTGCATAGCGATTGGAGCCGCGATAGCTCAGTCACTATAGTGACTATATTACTAGTTGTATAAAAGGGTATCTGTGTAACATTCCGGGTACGGACACACATTTCCTCTCGCACACCGCATTTAGCTTGACTCTGGTGTCCATTCTGTCTACCACCCACTGGGAACCGGGATGTTGTGCCCTAGGCTAGAGCGGCTGGGTGTATTTGAATAATACTGTCTGCCAGTTGCTGACGATAAGAATGTATGGATCCATACTTCCACTCCTTCATATATCACCATTGCGTGGTGTTTAAACCTTATAGCCTGGTTGTAATTGTATGTATCACTAGGTCTAAAACTCAAAGCTGTGAATTCTGCCCACACAGTGTGTTTACGTGCTCCGTACGATTTTTACAATAAACAGCTCTTTCCCTGGTCAGCTTTAACAGGTTAGTCAGCTCTAAATGGCTACTCAGCATCAGTGGTTGGTCAGGTTTGACAGAGCGGTCAGCGTTAACAGGTTGGTCATTCTGACGGTTAATTTTACCGTGAGTTTAGCGATTCTGCTGTACCGGATGGTACAGAGATTAATGAAATATGAACTGGAAACAACAGAGAAAGAACTTGTCGGGGTCAGATGCTAGGTGCTGTCACGGCGTTTGATTAAAGTGACTGACAGAAACCTCAATAATAATAGCGTTTTCAGGGTTTAAATTATCGCGAATAAGAAAAAAGAATGGTATTAACTTGGCTGCAATGTTCGATGAATGAATTACACAGTAAACGCAGAGTGACTGGCGATAAATGAGACTGCGTGCAATACAGAGTCAAGCGGCGTACGTAACAAATTTAAAGTTTTTTACTGTTTTGTTGAAGACCTTCATATTATGGTTATGACATCGTGTAGTATGGTAAATGAGTACCGACGTTTCGGAGGGACACACTATCTCCTTCAGCCTAACAACTGAGCACAGGCCAAATACAAATAGACAGAAATGTATTTTAAATATTTATGATGCTATTATGTTTCTCGACATGAATGTATTAAGTAGTTTGTTTTGTGTTAATGTGATATGAATCAGTGAAAAGGATGGCGCGTATATTTCCCCAACACAAACAGACGAATACTTAAACAAAAAGGAAAATAAAACGGAACAAACAAGAATAAAAAAATGAGGGGAAATGACAAGAAGTTCATGAATAACGACGAGACAAATATGAAATAAAAATAAAGAAGGAAACTGTTTGAAATTATTTACACAATATTGGATTGCAGTAAGTATAGGTTTAGAAGAAAATATAGCGAAATTCAGGCTCCAAAACCAGTAATTTTTTCAGTCATGTTACACATTTTAGCATCATCTATATGCGGTAATGATTCAGCATTTCTAAATTTGACACACACTTACAATTTTGTACACAAATACGTCACAGCAAACAAAAACATACAAACCACACAACTCCCAACTGCCACAAAAAGTAGAAAATACGAAAGTAACAAAACAGTACAAATGTCACACACACATCGATCAGCCAGGTATTGATTTTGCATTAAACCACGTATGGATTGGTGTACACAAAGTTAAACCCCTTTCCGTGCGCGTGATTATGGGAGAAACAGTAGCTACTCTTTTCTCTTGGAACAAACGTCTCTGCGTGACTGTTTGCTGTATTGTGGAGTAAAACTGTGCTACTGGAATATTGCCAGCAACGATCAAGTGACGAGGAACTTGCGTACGTAAAATGCAGAGGACAGCTGGGCCGGTACCGGCCCTAGCAACTGTTACCGCTGTGAAACACAGGGATTTGCGTACAAATCCCTGTTATTGCATTCTGATCAGTGTGGACCTGCTATATAAAGCGGCAATCAGTAGGGACTTCATCTGCAAATCATTATTTGTCCGAAGTCGTTTAGAGTGTAAAAGGCAGCAGACACCAATGATAAAAAATATTATAACGAACGTCATCTCGTGTTTTCTAATAGTACAAAAATTAAATCAATATCTGCCCAAACACAACTAAATTCTATTGTACAGAAATATATGTTTCGACCTATTCTAGGTCATCCTTAGGTTCACAACTTGTCTTTAAAACAAAACAAATTCATACATAAGACTTACATAATGTATATTTCTTCTTCAATATGTTTTAAGCACCAAATGTGAACCTGAGGAAGACCTGAGATAGGTCGAAACATGTAGTTCTGTATAATAAATAGAACTTACTTGTGTTTGGATACTGATTTAATTTGTGTACGATTAAAGAATCTATTTATAGGACTATATCCCAAATGAAAAATACGCTTGGTTTGTGAGTGAGTCACAACCTGGAACCAAGTTAAAGGAAAGTCGGCCCACTCGCGCATGCGCGCAGTAGCATATCACATCTCTTCAGCATTCCGTTGTATTCATTCCCCTGCCCGGTACGGTGTGTACATTTGGAACACAGAGGGCAGTAGAAGCTGCTATAAAATTGATTGACCTGTGGCGTATTAATGAAGCGTTCCTAAATAATGCAAGAGAACAATTTGACTGGGACAGCTGTGTTACGGACTGCTGAAGCAAACGCACACTAACACAACACTGTTTTTCTTTCCACTGTGAACAACTTTTTTTCATTTGAATACGGATACGAAGGATTGTGTTGTGCTTTATTTGACAGTCTTTCATTTTTAAGGGAAAACACACCAGTACTTTACACATACGTACGTTACATGCACACATGCACGCACATGAATGCCGCCCCTGCTTTGTAAAAAGGGGACTACGCACTGTACAATAAATAGGGAGGTAGCCCCTTTTCACAATTACCTTAATTTTAGTACACGACGCCCTTAATTTGGGTACTGTTACCCTTAATTTTGGTACACGCCGCCCTTAAGTTTGGTATGTAACGACCTTAATTTTGGTACATGAAGCCGTTAATTCTAATACATATAACTCTTAATTTGGTTACAAGGGGTCCTTAATTTTGGTACACGCTCCTCTTAATTTTGATACACGACACCCTTAATTTTGGTCAATAATGGCCTTAATTTTGGCACGCAATGCCTTTGACTTTGGTACATATTGCCGTTAATTTTGGTACACGACGACCTTATTTTTGGTACACGACGCCATTACTTTTTTATGTAGTGACCTTAATTTTGGTACGAGACGCCCTTAAATTTGGTACATAATGACCTTAATTTTGGTACACTACACCCATCATCATCATCATCATCATCATATCTTCTTCTTCTTCTTCTTCTTCTTCTCCTCCTCCTCCTCCTCCTCCTCCTCCTCCGTCTCCTCCTTCTCCCAAAGGGCCCGTCGGCTAATGCTTCGGATACACCTCAGCGTTAGGCTTCTTGTGCAGACACGACGCCCTCACTCGTAGCATGACCCTTGAAGCTGAAGGCACAACATCGTGTCGACACGTCGGGAACCACCCACACAACGATGCAGTGTCAAATCACAGATGAACAGAATCCTCCTAGCAATACCGCTGCCAGAACCTCAAATCTTGGAAGTTACACACAGCTACTCGGATTTAATTTCCGCAGCTGCAAGTACCAGCGTGTACCAATGTAGCAAGATGATGGCGCATATGGATATTGCAGCGTGATTATCGTGTTACTGTGTACAGACACGGATAGGACACGTAGAGGGACGGAAATACACAGCTGTGTAGTCAATTTGCATACATTAGCAAGCTCTGCGGGGAGAGGGAGACACATAAAGAGACACACTTGTTTACATAGCCTGTCTCTGACGCTGGGCGCATTGTACAGTCACATTCAATAAACTTTATTCCCATGTCTATATAGGTCATCATCATCCTCCTAAGATTTACATTCACTGACCATGAAATGCTTCTGATCTTTCCGTCTATGTTGTGGTCTCCCCAGGTCACGTCGTCCGTTCGAGTGACGCAGGAAGGTCAGTAGTGGAAGACAGTATCCTTCCATTCTTGCCACATATTTCCTCGATTTCCGTTGCTGTTGGATGGAGTCTTCAGCTGTGTCGGATGCTTCTAATTTTTCGCGGATGCCTGTAATTCTTTGTGTTAAACCTAAACCTAAACCTAAAAGTTATTTGCGAAACCTCAATAGTGCTTCTCCTGATTTCTCTATATACTTCTCATTTAAAATCCAAACTTTTGAACCCTCTCTACGTGCTGCCTTCAATCTGACCTTGTACAGGCACAGTTTTGATCTGTAGCCATTGATTTGACAAAATGTCTCTATATTGCCCTTTCAATCGTTTTAGGGTTTTAGCTACATGTTTTTTAGTTTCTGATATCAGATATCCAAAGCAATTAAATCAAATACATTGTCTAATATTTTACCTTCAATTTATGTTTTACTCTTTGTATATTTTCCCCACGTATTCGTATTTCCTTAGTTCCAACAAACTGATATTTTCACGTCGTATGTCCGTGTAACTTCACGTGTAGGGGTATAAATACAAAATTCTCGGAGCAAATGGAGGGATAGTGTTTAATAGGGGTAGAATGCTTTAAGGGTGGAGTTTTTCAAACAGAGAGGTATAAGGAAATCTTTGTGGGGTGGGGTGGGACATATGCCTGCCTAGGGAGGAAGACGAAAATGTTCACATAAATTTCATGTTATTTATTTCTTGTATTATAATGGCTAATTTATAATAATTCACCAAAACACGCACAATCTTGTATTTACATACTTATACTACATTCACACACTGGAAACTTCTACATGTTTTGGCGTAACGTAACGGTGTAAATAAAAGACTGTGCATCTGTTAGCGCATTATTCTAAGCTGTTCGTGCACTTTTAAATTGTTTCAGAAACGCAGAGCTGGAAAGATCGATTTTTAGTGGCAAATGGCTCGGTATTAAAGCAGATGTAAAGTAGAACTGTGATAACTAACTAACTAACTAACTAACTAACTAACTAACTAACTAACTAACTAACTAACTAACTAACTAACTAACTGACTGACTGACTGACTGAGTGACTGACTGGCTGGCTAGCTAGCTAGCGAACCAACCAACCAACCAACCAACCAACCAACCAACCAACCAACCAACCAACCAACCAACCAACCAATCAACCAAGTAACTAACTAACTAACTAACTAACTAACTAACTAACTAACTAACTAACCAACCAACCAACCAACCAACTAACTAACTAACTAATTCCATGGAGCAAAGGCCTTCTTGAGAATCTAACAGTTTCTTAGCGAGTCAAAAAATTCCCCGCATTTTATGGAACCCGGAGGTTCGTTACCGCATTCACAAGAGCCCGCCACCTGTCCCTATCCTGAGCCAGATCAATCCAGTTCATGTCCTCCCATCCCACTTCCTGAATATCCATCTTAATATTATCCTCCCATCTACGCCTGGGTCTCCCAAGTGGTCGCCTTCCCTCGGGTCTCCCCACCAAAATCTGGTATGCACCTCTCTCCTCCCCCATACGTGCCACATGCCCTGCCCATCTCAGTCTTCTCGATTTGATTACCCTAATAATATTTGGTGATGAGTACAGGTCATTAAGTTCCTCGTTATGTAGTCTTCTCCACTCCCCTGTCGCCTCGTCCCTCTTAGGCCCAAATATCCTCCTCAGCACCCTATTCTCGAACACCCTCAGTCTTTGTTCCTCCCTCAGTGTGAGAGACCAAGTTTCACACCCATACAAAATAGGTAAAACTACAGTTCTGTATACCCCAATCTTTGTGTTTTTGGATAGCAACCTAGAAGACAAAAGATTCTGCACCGAATGACAGCAAGCATTCCCCGACTTCAGTCTGCTCTTAATTTCTTCATGAATGGAGTTTCGATTCGTTAGGGTTGCTCCCAAATGTTTGAATTCTTCCACCCTTTCAAAGGATTTATTATCTAAATGTGATGTGTTAATATTATACAACTGACAAGTGAACGAAAATGTGTGTGTAAGTTTAAACGTCAGTGGGAGAAGGAGATTACGGATAGGGCCTGCAGTGCTGGAAGTGGAGGGATGTGCAGAATTATTGCAACAGTAAAGAGGGGGTTTTCACCTGGCGGAGGATCAGTTATCTAATATTATTAAAACTGAAAATACAAGAACCACGATTATCTGGTGTTGGAAGATATAGTCCTTTTACAAATGGATACAACTAAGAAACAAGTCTTATCTTGACTTAGCATAATAAAACCATGTCATTCAGGGACACAAGTTATGGTGGTGGGAACTGGCACAACTGTTCCAGCGTATTGTCCTACATCCGACACTGCATTAGCGCTGTTGGAACATCGGAATCTGTTAAAATAATAATTTCCAATTATGGTTGATTTTGTATATTTCACAAAGGTTTATACATTTTTAATGGCGACATTACGTTCATTTTCGCCAAAGGTTTTCCGTTTGACAAGGGCCTTCTATAAGCCGTGTAGCATTCCAGAACACAAACTCACCCTCCCACCCTCTCAGAGCAGCGGATTACACGACAGCGCGGATGGATTCTGGTGATGAGAGAGGACAAGTGGGGGAGGCGGTGCCGTTGCATTGAGGCGGCGCGTGCTAAGTGAGATGTGGGCCCATTTAAACCGCCAGAACACTGGCGTTGCACTTATATCAGTTGAAGATGGGATAATGTTCGAGCCACTTGTCTGGTGTCACACTGTGTGAAATGAAGGCGCAGAGTACAGGCTGTGGAACAGAGGAAATGCAGCGCACAGAACGAAGCTTGTCTGCGATTGGTTTTTTCGCAGTTCGATAAGAAGTTTAGGAGCAACCAGTTGTCTCCATCTTATTATGAGTCGCCAACCAAACACTACGGCGTCACAGTACAGAACACTAACTCCATGTAGCAGGATCCTCCTTTAAAAGTCAACAGTTCGTCAGCAAGTCAAGAAATTTCAGACGTTTTATGGAAGCCGAAAATTCATTACCGCTTTCAAAACAGCCACTAATTGTCCCTTTTCTGAGCCACATCAATCCAGTCCACCCTCTTGTCTTATGTATTTAAGATCCATTTTAATATTATCTTCCCATCTGCAACTAGGTCTTGTAAGCAGCCTCTTCCCTTCTGTGATTAGTAATGGGGAATTGAGTTTCTCAAGGCGGTGAATAATAAAACTCCTGTATTAAGGAACGTGACGCCGTGTATTCTGGTACAAGATTTCTGACGTTTCAGAGGATCCTACTGCCTCCTTTATCAGGACGGGCCTTGGAGGCAGCATGTTCCTCTAAAACCAGAATACACGGTGTCACATCCCATAATACATCAACCTTGGATTACATTGACAGTGTTGGAGACTAGAGTCATCTGTAAATGCGGGGACAGGTGGCGGTGGAAGCACCGACAGACACAAAACCCACCTATTTTGGCAGCCTTTTTGCGGAATTCCCCACTCCTGCGTGAAAGTGGCCCTTCCACAAAACAGAAGCTATGCTAAAACGTGAGGGATGTCTTTGTACTGGAATTTATGATTATGGAGCCATGTTTTATGTTCGTGCGTGCCTACATGGGTAACAGCGCTGCCTACCTTGACAGGCGGAGCATTACAGGCTGTGTATCTCTCTCTGCAAGACAGTGACATCCTTTTAGCGTGTTGGCAACAAAAAGCCGCAAAAATGCGTTTATTATAGTCGCCATGTGTCAGCCTGTCCATCTGTCAGCATGAAACAAATGGAACATACAGTATTTTAATGAGATTTTTTGGATGTTTCATTAGAATTTATTGACACACTATCTCCAGTGCCACTAACCCGAAGAAGTATAAGGAAAATTATACATAAAGGGAGCCGCTGTTATTTTCACGTAAAGAAGACATGAAACGTATATTGCTGAGCTGTTCAGGAACTAGGAAAAGGAGAAACGAATTTTTAAGTAGAAGTCGTTGGATATGAACAAGGAAGGAGTACATAAGAAAACATTAAATTGTGCGAATAAAACTTTGAAAATAGATCTGGCTGGATATTTAGAAAAATGAAAGTAGGTCGAAGAAAACAGGGATGGAATTTACCCTATACGTGTTATCTACACGTTACCTTATGACGGGAATTTGAGTAACAGGGACACCTAAACACATTTCTGAGCGCATTTCAATCATAAATGCTTGAAGATTTGTCGGATCCGAAAATGGATGGGAAAAAAGTTTGATAGGGCAAGATTGCAAATGGTGCATTTTAAGACGCGGTACACAGAATTTACCAAGACGATTTTTGTTTTAAAACTGTATTGCTGTTTCACGATACGCATGTAAATGTAATTTTATGTGAGACCATAAAAATGTACGGGCTTTCTTGCGCCAATTTTCGTGAAAGTCACAAAAGCTTACTAGTTATAGACTGCCTGTTAGATGCTGCTCATGCTGATAGCCTGCCTGCTGTACAGTCGGTACAAAAATATGTCGTTCCGTAGAACACAGGACAGGTTGCGACCATAATCCAAAAGAACAATTACAGCAATACACAAAGTGCGAACGACGAAAGCTATGCCACTGAAAACAACGAAAATGAGAGATTTATGTATGACCGCAGGTGCGACAGGAATCCAATAAAACGCCGCCTTCAGTGACGCAGACATTTCGGGTCGAGAAATCCTTTATCGAATGTGTTCCAGCATGGACTGGGCTAAGGAAAGCCGTACACAGAAGAAACGAAATCCAATCCAACGCGTAAAACGAGGCTTCAGTCAACGTTGCTTCCAGTACCGTGTTACGAGAATACGATTACTGGCACGTACTAACTTATACTGGCATATACTGGCGTATAATGACAGATGCTGGAATGTACTGGCATATACTGCCATATACGCATGCGTCAAATATATGTAAATTTAACACAACTAAGAAAAGTCAACCAGCCACACTCACCAACAAAAGCACGTAACAGTATTACAGGCTGTCCTTAAATAACGCCTAGATGCTGTATAGAGCACTTCGTGGCGCGATACACACTGGCATGCGGCACTGGGACCAGATCCTCTTGCATCGCACAGGACAGACTCAACTGTTTGTATGCAGGCTGTGCACAAGTTGTGAACAGACTTCGGCCTTGCACTTCTCACAGTTATGACAACCACACTGTCAGTAAAGCTGTAATTTTTATACTTACCATTTTGAATACATTTTATAATTCTAATGTTTCAAAACTCTTAACACTTGGCACTGTGTTTCCCAGACTGATGTATTCGTGCTTGTCCTCACTTGCATTTGAGACTCCCTGATGACGGCGCCGAAACATGTAGGAGTTTTTAAAACCTGTGTAGAATTTGGCTCCTATTATGTGTGTTTGTTCGTAAATGTGGTTTATTGTTAGAATATTGCATGGGGTGAATAATACCGAACAAGAAAAGGCAGCGTTGTGCCCCTGTTTAATTAACCTTCTAAAGCCTAGCGGTAACTTTACGTGCCAACAGGTTTAACATTAAAAAATTCTACGTGGTGCCGACATTGCGTTTATATGTTTTGTACGGATCTCAGAACAAACAGCAACTTTCGACTTATAAAACATTAAGAGACTGGTTTTTATAACCGAAGTGGACAGTGTTTACAGCGCGGTACGCACTGAGCTATTATATAAAACAGACACGCTTCGTCTTTAAAGGGTACGTACAACAGAACTGTTGGGGAAGTATTCTTTCCCTATCCAGGTATCCACTGGCTAAGTGGTTAAGTGGATTCCAGAGCCGCTCGAGATACAGTGGAGTAGGAAGTGACGCATTACTTCTGCCTGGAACGGAGCCCCGAACCCTCGGTCACTTGGTCCACAGCGCAGTCGCGGTAGGGACTGAGATACGCGGGACGGTAAGACACTGACTTTTCGTGCTTTAACGTAACGTAACATAAAACATAACAAAGTAACATAACAGAGCACAGCATAACACAATGTAACAACACGATACAGGGTAGCTTGACGTATCACAGCATAGCTTAAATTTTGTATTTATCATCCCATTGCGTTAATTCGCAACCAAGAAGGATTAAAAAACAAACAAACCTGATGTATATTATACACTTCCTTGTGGCGTCATGTTTCGGCTTAACTCGGTTATTTTCAGGTCATTAGTATAAAACTCACAAAAATATTGCATTAGATGGTAACAGCATCACATAAAACTGTAGACAATGCACGTATGAACTGTATATTGGTGACGTGAAGGCGACCGAATCATATTGACAGTTCTGCCAAAATAAGGTATACAACGTACGTTAGTTGTTTTGACGTTATCTAAATCCTACTTTTTTGCAAAACATAATACAACATCATAAAATAAAACTAAACAACATGGCACAGTTTAACATAACATAAGACAATATCAACAAAGGAATATAGAATAGAAACCGTGCATTTTTTCACAAAGCAGGGTGGCTGTAATCTGCCTCTGAGTGTGCCAGCAGCTGTATTGCCAGAGAGACCCACTCATCCCTAAGATACGGTAATTGAAAAGTCGAAGTGATCAATACAGCGCTAGACAAAGGTTCAGCTCGTCTAATATCAGCACAGACGGTATAACAGTACTGAAGAGGCGTTCATAAAGAGCAGTTCTGAACAGATTAACCAAAAAGAAACGGAATGAGACAGCATAAGGCAACATCTAGCTCCTTTGGGACGTATTTTTACATCCAGTGCGATGCCTCAGAAAATAAACACCGAGGCACACAATTCCACTGTAACTTACGTATTTAGGGGTTTATCTTCCAACTCTGTCAGCGTCTTACAACATCGATGGTAAGAATTGGCAAGGATTTTGAAGGACGAAGCAGCAAGGACTGCATTAGACACCTCATAGTAATGTCTTGTCCAAATAAATTTGCCTTGAACCCACAAAAGTAGTGGAAAAGAATTTTGGCACAAAACATTCTGTTGTGATGACCGAAACATGTAGCACAATTTGGCATTAAATAAAATTGTCAAGCTTGAGTTGTCATCGATCCTCGCAGAAAGTACTTTCGAAAGCGACTTCTACCTCTTCTTCCTCATCGAATTCCCTGTTAAATGAAAGTTAATGTTTTCGCTAAGGACGACACATTTCGCTGCTGCTATCAGGACAAGTAGTTCCTGAAGAAATACTGGTTCATGGCTATATTAACCTTTTAAAGCCTAGCGGTAACTTTACATACGACCAGGTTTAACATTCAAAAATTCTACGTGGAGCCCACATTGCGTTTATGTGTTTTGTACGGATCTCAGAACAAACAGCAACTTTTGCCTTATAAAACATTAAGAGATTGGTTTTTATAACCGAAGTGGAGAGTGTTTACAGCGCGGTACGCACTGGGTCCTTACATAAAGCAGACACGCTTCGTCTTTAAAGGGCTAAGTAGTAGCCCATAACATAAATGTCACGTATATAGAGACTGCTTGTTATACCTTAGTGTCGCTTTATGCGAGACGGTCTGTAGCACCACGAGAAGAACCTACGCAGTAGCGATCAGCACCCGACATTCCCTCTTCACCCACTCAGTGCATTTTATTCCTTCCGTAGTCATATTATTGTTTGCCGAGGTCTGGTTTCGACGTCCTGTCGGTAAACCTAAACCCGTTTCACTTCATTGCATTTCAGCCGACCCACATTTCATGTGACGGGATCGCTTCATTGGATTCGAACGCTATTCAGAACCAATTCCCCGTGTCACACACCGTAGGGGATCCTGACACTATTCAAAAATATGGCGACGGCGTCGGGTGCATTAACCATAACGTTCCATATTCCTATCTATGTCATGTCACTGAAGTGACATATCACAGTTATCACGGAAATTTGTAATTTTACAAAAAGGCGAAGCCCGTGGACCCCTTTACTTCTCCAACTTCGTAACTCGCAGCGAGTGGTCAGCAAGTCTGCTGCATGTTACGTGATTCAGTTCCGGTTATTGGTCAGAATACCACGTATCTATAGGTTTTTCCATGGGTGTCCTCAGTTGCCACAGGATATGAGATAAAGAATTTGGAAAAAATCAGCGTTGGCATATCTTGGCACATTCAAGCCAAAACTAATTTCTTCCATATGCATCCCAGTTAATCATTCCTAATCATTCCGTAATCACACTTTATTTAAACGGAAAACACGCTTAGCTGAATAGCCAATAAACTAACTAACCCATTAGCAAGTAATTCCCTTCTCGTCTGTACTTAATTTTCTGAAGGTGCTTTCTGGCTTCCGCCGCGACGTTGATGACATCTGTGCTCTTCTGGAACATTACATTATACCGAGTGGTAATCTTTACCGACGTTTCGGGACAACGTATCGGTCCCACCTTCAAGAGTCAAGAAGATAGGGCCGATACGTTTTCCCGAAATTTCTCTAGAGGATTAACAGTCGACGTTGCGTAATACCGCAAGGAAGGGCAGACCCCAGGTTGCTGAACGAATCATGAAAAATTTACTTTATACTGCTGGTGAGGTTTGAGGTTACCGTGACGGCGGAGATCCATGTTGCGGGGTTTCCTGATATGACGCCTATCAGGCTGGTAGGCGGGTCAGACTTTACGGTGTCATAAAGCAGAGAACCGTAGCGTTCAACTAATGGCCCAGAAGTATTATTTAACGTGTTGAATTACACAGCACAGCAGTGAACTGGCAATACACTGTCAGTCCGCCTGACAGTACCTTTTACTTTATTTTTCACTTTTAGGGACTGTGCTGTGTGGAGTGTTAACGTTCGTGATTACACTTCTAAAAGCGGAAATATTTAGACATCTGATAGGACGCGAAATCGACCATTCAGAGGTTCTCTATCTACACGGGACAAGGCCAAAATATAACAAAGCAGAAATATATAACAAGTGGGATAAGAAAGCCAGATCCCCATGTTCGAGCAGTCGTAGATGATATGCGTTTTAGATTACAGCCACTAAAATCAGCCTCCCTCTGATGTTAAACTAATAAACATGTTAGGAAATATTCGCAGAACTGTTGTTCGCTCTGTTTTCGTTCTCATCATATTTATTGTGCCAAGTATTCCCAAATACCTTCGATGCAGTCTAAACTCCATCGCTGTTTTCTTTACGATTTCGCATCTGATGGTGTGTTTAGACAGTCAGTTGTTTCTTCGGCCTCTCTGGCGCTGCTCTACATCTTGTACTTCTATCGCAAACACAGAGATATGGATTTCCTTACATTTCGAACATCCGTATTTCCTTAGGTTTCAGTCCGTACCTCACAGGGAACACAGTCTAACTCTATTATAAGGACCGATCAAATAAACGCACTAAGTTTTCATGAAACGCATCCGTTATTTAACCAATTTAATCAAAACATCAAACAAATTTTCATTAAAATCTTTCCGATGGGAATGCCGTTGTTCCATGGAGACGGACGGACGGACGGATATGACGACGCTAGCTGTCGGTTTTTGTATACAGAACGCGTCTACAAACGAGAACAAACCGGCAAAACATAGGCCATTAACTGTTCAAGCGATGCTGCCACAGAGGGACTGAGACAAGGCACGCAGAATTAATTAGAACTGGCTGTCTCCACATTTTTGCGAGATGCATGCTTTAATGTATGCAGGGGGGCCAACCTTCCGCAGTGTCTGCCCCCTAAAACACAAGTGGCCACAATAAAACACACGCGAGGCTTTCATTATGTTACCCTAACCGAAAATTTTCATTGCGTCAAATTCCGTTAATTAATTTTGAAGCAAAACGCGACAGTTAATTAATGTGTCTCACAGAATGTAAGCTAAGAACCGACCTCAGCGTATTTGGACGCCTGTGTCTCTTGTAGAAGTATACGCTGTATTAAGAAGGTAGAGAAATTTTTTGTGGTTTTAGTGGTGGGACTGTTTGTTCGTGTGTAAGCGAAAGGAACCTCGCAGGTCAAAATTTACTGTCCGCAGTATGACACTGACAGAACTAATGGTCGGGTGTGATTAATATGAATAAATGTAGAAATTAGGAAGTGATTAATTCAGCGACATTTTCCGCACTTGGCCTGGGTCCCACCACCCCCATGTACAACAGGTGCCGGGTCTCTTCCCGGTGGTAAAGCGGCCGAGGCGTGGCGTTAACCGTCCACCCATACCTAGCACTGAGGTTAAAGAAAGAGTAGAGTTATATAACTACTGTCCTTCTAGGCCTGGGCCTTCATGGCCTACTCTAAGATTAAATTTGCCTTTACCTTTAAAATTTTGACTGTTGTTTTATACGCGGGTGAAAATATGCACTTGGCACTGGGGGGAGAACACGCAGACCGAGACATTCGAAAATAAAGGGCTGAGGAAAATATTTGGGCCCAACAGTGACAAGGTAACAGGGGAGTGGAGTAGACTGCGTAAGGAGGAGCGTCATGACGTGTATTTCTAACCAAATGTTTTTCGGGTAATAAAATTGGGGCTGAGATGGGAGGAACATGTGGCAGGCACGGCGAAGAAGAGAAATGTACACACGATTTTGGTGGGGAAACGTGAAGGAAAGAGACCACTTGGAAGCCATAAACGTGTATGGCATGATAATATTAAAATGGATCTAAAGAAATAGAATGGGAGGGAATAGACTGGTTTTATCTGGCGTAGGATTAGGGTCAGTTTGTGGGCTTTCACGAGCGCGGATATAAACATTTGCATTCCATAAAACGAGGGAAATATCTTAAGTAAGCGAGCAACTATCAGCTTGTCAAGAAGAATTACACTGCATGTATTTAATAGGTCAGGAGGAATAATATTTGTAAAGGCAAGTATTGACATACAGCGGCTTGTACCTTTCAAAGTATTTCTGTTACTGTCAACAAATTTTGGCCCTCTAAAAGCATCGGACATACTGCCAATAGATTTGCCCTTCCCGCAAGGCATGCTTTAAAGTCGTCAATATTGCAGATTATTGACAGAGTACACACTGGTCAAAAACTCATTTAACAAATTAAATGAAATACAGTCGAACTCGGTTATAACGTCATGAAAGGGACTGAATATTTTGTGTTGGTATAAACCAGTGTTGTTATAACCGAGGAGTATAACGTTGTGGTTAACATTGAGGAATTAATTGGTACCACAGAATATCTGACGTTATAAAGGGCCTGTCGCATAAACCGATATCGTTATAACCGGGTTCAACTGTATTTGTAAAAATGCATAAAGCTGTAATGACATGAAACCACTTACACTTACACATAAGTGTTCTGCGCATGCGTCACTGATAAAATCGCAGATGTGCAACCGACGGGGTCTATTTTTCCCCTATTCGCCACCACACATCTCAAATCACGTTGTTCACTGCCCTATGACCCGCTGCTTTAGGCCACGGTTAACCGTACAGTACGTCTTTCACGAATCTAATGCGTCAGGTGTGGTGAACGTGGGGGCCACTCGATTGGTCCCTCACGTGTCCTACTGCTTGCCACGGATAAACACTACGTCAAGGTGGCACGAACTTGCGTGTGGAAATAATGTGGTGCGCCATCTTGTTGAAACAGCATCGTAGCGAGGCTGTGATATCGGGTAATTTTCCAGCATGGTAGAGAGGCGGGTAATGTAGGTGGATTGAGATGTACTACGGAGAATGTGAGCAGAATTGGCTGTCGTTAGGATGTCTGCAGGGTTACAAACAGAGGTTCTGTGGAAGTGTGTATAAACTTCGTCATAATTTGTAAGGGATTTCACATCATTGCGGTTTTATACATTTTCACGACATTTTGCTGAAGCCACTAACTGTGCTTTGGACCGCTGTGTGTAATGAATATATAAAGCCAGTTGTTACTTCAACATAAAACGGCATAAGCGTTGACAAATTTTCACTGTCTTCTGCAGGGAACTATGACGACACAGAGGAAGAGCGGAGAAATGCCTTTATAAAAGGACGACATTATTTCTAAGATTATATAGCGTCCAAATACCAACCCATTGGTCTTTTGTGACAAACAAAATATACTCGTATGTTGTACAGTTTTGTACTTTATATATTGTTTCATTTCTCTGTCACGTAGACGGATTTAACCATTTAAAGACGAAACGAAATTAAGCTGGCACCGCGCAGTAAACACACTCCGTCTCGGTTATAAAAACCAGTCAGTTAATGCTGTATAGGGAAATAATCGCTGTTTGTTCTGAGATCCACACAAAGCACATAAATACGCTGTGTGGGCAGAACGTAGAATTGTTGAGTGTTAAACCTGGCGGTACATAAAGTGGCCAATAGGCTTTAAAAGGGCTAACATCTTAACTGTCTCATAAAGATTAGCGTCTTTATCTGACAGAGTTCTCCAGCAGAATAAACAACAATGTTTTTGAGATGGTGATTAATATAAATCTCTTCGCAGCCGCTGTTTCTTTTGCTTTCGCTTCTACAACAATCTCACCTGCAGCACATAACAGATATGATTGCAATAACGGCCTATGTTTATTCACTTCGAACCCTTAAATTGCCTTCTTCGTAATTGTAAACAACACAAAGAAACGCGAAAGAGTATAAAGTTTTAATCCTATTGTCATGTGTCTAAATCTGTAAAGTAGAAGCTATTACACACGTTTTTATTGCCAATACCTGAATTAATGTGGGCTGAATGCCACGTATTCGTCCCCTGAAATGCGATGATAAATTTGAATTTCTGTGACAGGTATGTTTTACGCTTCAATTGAAAACACGCTAGTCAATAAAATGTCTTTTCGGACACGATTTATGTGTTTGTAGTAGACAGAAATTACACATAAAATTTTTTCAATAATAATTGAATTTTAATCAATGGGTTTACTATTTATGCATACTAATGTAGTGGAACGGTTTACAGTCACAGTTGGAAGCTTCAATCAGATAGAAGTCATGCAGAATTAGAGACCGCCTGACCAGCTGCACAGTACAGGTGGGTGACATTTAATTGCTACAAGTTTCCAGAAGCAAATTTTATAATCCAGAGTATACAGCCGATCCCAGTGGCCGCGCGGTCTAAGGCGTAGGTCTGAGGCCGCTCGCTTCTGGGATTGCGGGTTCGAATCCCACCGTGAACATGGATGTCTGTCGCTTGTGAATATTGTGTGTTGCCAAGTAGAGGTCTCTGCGACGGGGCTGATCACTCGTCCAGAGGAGTCCTACCGACTGTGGTGTGTGTCTAACAGCATCTGACTTAGAAACCTTTACAATGAGGCCCGAGTTGGGCTGCTGCGCCCGTGAAAGGAAAGAATATATTAGAAATTCAGTCAAGTAAACCAATATATTTAATTCAAATCAGCATACATTTAGGCCACAAGAGGGAAAATAAGCACACGGTTGCTTTTGGGTTTGAGATATTAATGCTTTGCGTAAGTATTTGTATTATATATATATATGTATATATATATATCAAGTCCGACAGCCTTAGGAACAAAGTGTGCACAAACCAACACATTGTGCAAATATTTACAAACACATAAGTCACTTTTTTTTATAATTTATCCTCCAACTTTACGTCTCTAGCCGTCACGTTAACAAAACTTAAAATATAAAACTCTTTTCTCAAATTTCTTAATTAAATAAAAGAGACACATCTTAACTACCGGTCTCTCTGGAAGAAGGACACATCCACAGCAAGGGGCTACTACAAAGGACATTTCATTGGTGTTCAGTCTCCGTCAGAAAGAAAGAACGGCTAATGTTGTTTAAGGGTAAAATTGCTGTTTATTGTAAGAACTAAACGAGATATTGATTATACCCTGTAGTCAACATGAAAATTATTGTGTAATAAAAGCAGATAGTAGATACACAGACACTGAGCTAACAAACCGGTATTTTGATCGAGTTTCAACTCTTATTTTTCTGTACACATAAAACAAAATGGACAGATGATTCAACTGAATTACCACCCCTTCCCATGATATTTCCGACCAGCTGGGTTCGCAGGCAACAACATACATACGGTGTTATCTGTTTACACATGAATGTTTTGCATCACACGCACAATGGTCACTTCTACAGGCTCACAATTTATACCTGTGTGGATTCCGTGGTTACAGCTGCGGCTATTTGCGAGTGCAGTCCTGGTGTGTGCCCCGGGGGGGGGGGGGGGGGGAGAGGAGAGGATAAATTGCAAAAGAATGGGGGGAACGGGTTACAAAAGAGTTTGACATGCAGTGTATAGTTTTATTAACCCTTAAAGCACATATTTACCATCTGCTTTAGCATTAAAACGTTTCATTTTGACCCCATACTGTATCTACCCCTTTCGTACAACTATCAACGTAGGAAAAGATTACTTACTCAAAACCGGCTGCTCTGTGACCTGTTTACTGTGCGGTAGGGAACAGATTTTTAACTATTTGCTTGACTTTTTTTAGGGCAGACGCTATACAGACTACACTATGTGTAGGGTGGCCCGGAGTTCGAATTTTGGTGGGGGTAAGAAGTTTTTGTTTTCTCCAAAAAATTCAGAAGATGGGTGGGGCCCACCCTGCCTCCTATTCGACAGGTTCAGGTGTTTGTCCAAGTTACTAAATCGACGGGGGCTTGACGTTAAGTACTCACCTCCACCTAGCACCGAAATAAAGAAACAATGGAGCTATACCTCTACTCCCCCACACGCCTTCATGGCGTGGACAGGGAATTTACCTTTTTTTTTTGCTTGACGTGTTATTACATGGTGAACCTATTTCAGTAATTTTTCGTTACTGTAAACACCCCTGTGGACGCTATTAACCACTCATACCATTGTAGGTCCTTTCTGATGTCCTGAGGGCGAAATGCTTCCTGTTTTGTACATTCCTTCACCTCAACTCTCTGCATGATACTGCACTATTAATATCCTGCTGTGTCTGAGGGCAGCACTCAGTAAAATATGGCCCTGCTTTTGTTTTATTTTCACTTTGCCTCATGCTTTTGGAACTTTAGTGTCCTGTCGTTTATATCAATGTCATAGTTACAGAAATGGCCCGTTGAAATTCAACACGGAAACATTTCTTTTATATATCCCTCCCTCACCCCGTTTATTCCATTCGTTATCCCTTTTGTACTTCTGTCCTTTCCCGACTCTTACTTTAAAACAGTGAGTTTAGTTCCACCTTCGTCCTGCAGATGGCACGGTTTTGAACACAGCGGTGTCACCTATGCGGCAGTATGAAAACTACATAGTCCGTGGAAGCAGTGTAATAACAACGTACCATTTGAGGATTGGTCACAGGATAAGGCAAGCGTACAATGCGCTTACTTTATTTACAAATATGAAACAGAGATGGCAGCAGTAGATGACCGTAAATATATTCTTCAGTCGGTATTGCAGTGGCCACTTTCGATGATAGAATTTCATAGCTACTTTTAAGTAGAAATACCGCCCACTAACTGTTATTCCAATATCAATTCCAGTACTGTACGAGCGCAATGTCGTAAAAAGTTTACAGTGAATACATTCTATGGTTCTTAATTTTCAGCTCTAAAAAGAACAGCCCACATTTAACTGTACTGCTACCCCATTACTGTCCCACACAGTCTTCGCTACTGTTGACACATTTATCATACCGTGGGGCCAGCTTTTCTATTCCCTGTTGATATCAGTCCGTGTCCTGTGTTATCAGCACTCGGGTGACATCCGTTTCCACCTCGTGTTCACCTTCAGTTCTATGGTCGATGATATTTTGCTTCAGCATTGTAAACAGAAGGCAATCGCTAGCCAGCGAAATTCTCCTGACATAATCACACTCAGTGTCGGTTCCTTAGTTACGAAATTACACGGCATGTAAACTTATATTCTGACTGACCCTCATTCATAGCCAGTCACAGCCTTCTCTCACAGAGAGCATGAATTTTTAAATTATGTTTTTCGTTTCGCAGTCCTTCCCTCTTCTACCTGTTCACAGCAGGTGTCGAGGTTGTTTTTATTTTCATTTGATCACACTCAGATACACACCACAGTCGGTAGGACTCCTCTGGACGAGGGATCGGCCCGTCGCAGAGACCTCTACCTGAAAAGACACAAACACATTACAAGAGACACACATCCATGGCCCCGGTGGGATTCGAACCCACGATCCCAGCAAGTGCTCGGCCGCAGACCTACGCCTTAGACCGCGTGGCCACTGGGATGGGCAATTTTTAATTTATGTGACACCCAAAACATTTGAAAGAAAGCCAGCCGAGAGAATCGACGTTTGAAATAATTCCTATGCAAGGAAATAAATATCAGTTTCAAAAGACTGCTCGAAAATGTATGGAGTCCTTACAAGTCGGACATGCAGCAGTGTGTGTGTATGCTGCATGGTTGGAGTACACATTGCTTATTCCTGTGTTATGGCGGCTATATCGGACGGCTGCTTCAGTTAAGTACAAATTTGAGCTTGCTCATATATCCGTACTGTAATTACATGTTGATTCATGTGGCTATGTGGCGAAAGCAGGATAGGCGTTATTTTTTATTGTCAGAGAAAGTACAGGGAAATTTCCAACTCTTTAACACGGCTCACATATGACTTAATGTATAGTAACATCGCTCCATTCAGACAGCATTACTATGACACACATAAACAGTTCGGTACATATGTACATATTGCATGATCATCATCTTTTTACAACAATAATGATTGACGTCTTTCTGCTATTTCAGTTCCTAGTGGGGAAGGGCCCCGCAACAGACGCTACGGACGCACCGCAACCTTGGGGCTTCTTGTGCAACCCTGTGATGAAGATGACGATGATGATGATTATTTTCTGTCCTTTTCCTAGTAACGGAGCACCGGTGGAATGAAATTGACAGGGGAAAACCGAAGAACTCGGGGAAAAACCTGTCCCAGTGCCACTTTGCCCACCACAAATTCCACATGGACTGACCCAGGATCGAACCCGGGCCTCCGCAGTGGGAGGCCAGCGGCTTACCTGAGCGGCCTGAGCCATGGCACGGCCACCTATTTCAGTTCCTATAATATGTAATTTTTTTGACGTCAGGACTTCTGATACACGTTACGCCATTGCCATAACTATTACGCATGGCCCTGGGGTTGACTCAGCCTCTAACAGAAAAGAGTACCAGGGAAATCTCCTGGGGGTAAAGGCGGCCGGTGCGTAGGGCTGAAAACCTTTTCAAATTCGTGTGCTGATTGTCTAGAAATTCTGGGAGCCTCAAACTCCAGGAGCCCTGTAATGGGATAGCTATAGCTACCATGCAATCGAATTTCATTAATGTTTCCTTGTCATAGGTCATCTCTCAGTCTTTGGCCAGCGAAGGGCCTAGTACAGCCGGCGGACGGACCCCCTCTGTACGTGAGGTGTCAAGGGGAGGGTATTGGTTTTGTTTCGCCTACCAATCCCATATCGCTGTGTTAGTGACTCGCTCCTACCCTTCTGATTGAACATTTCACCGGCCAGAAACTCACAACTGACCTTTAGTGTGTGATTTAGAGTAAAAAATGCCTGACACCTCCGAAATATTATGTACAATTATAAACACACACTGACGGGGCTGTAGAAAAACGTTTTGTTAATATTATGGAACCCGAAAATCCATTGTCTTGTTTGCAAAATCTGCCAGTATGTCCTCTATTGACGCACATAAGTCCACCCGAAAGCAGGAACAGCATTCCTTTGAAATTCATCCCCATATTATTACCTGTAGTTCTCGGAATTTTTTTCTTCATTCTAGTCGTTAATATTAAAATTTTGTATGCATTTCTGATCTCTTATATTGTGTGCCGTATACCCAGTAACTTTCGCCCCTCTGACACGGTGATGAAGGTGATGAGTACACATTATGGGCCTTCTCATCATGTACTTTCCCCGTCATCTTACCAAGCCGTTCAATTCCGCTCAAACATCCCCCTTAGCGTGCTGTTCTCAAACACGTTCAGCTTGTCAGAATGACGCACTGCTGGGTTTAACAACGTAACACTACGTACCAGCGCTTTGAAGAAACATGCTCCTTCCAAGTTCAGGATATATTGAGGTCTCGCGTCTCCTGCGATGTTGTGTCGACTGGCAAATGCAGTTGAACTCGGTTATAACGTCATGAAAGGGACTGAAAATTTTGTGTAGTTACAAACGAGTGTCGTTATAACCGAGTAATATAATGTTATGTTTAACAGTGAGGGATTAATTGGTATAACAGAAAATCTGACGTTATAGACGAGGTGTCGTACAAACCGATGTCGTTCTAACCGGGTTCGACTGTAGTTACCGACCTTTCAAAGGAGCGTATTAACTCGCATTTTCGTTTACCAAAGAGCTCATTATCTCTGAAAAAGGAGGCGCTACGTTTTTCAAAACATCGATAAATGTTTACCCGTCAACATGGCGTAACGTCACAGAACACTAGTCTTAATCAGCATCGGTGCGACAATCTCATATCTCGCCCACAGGATATCTTGATTCCACCCTGAAAGTGGTGGCAGCGAATTCCTACGAAATTCTGAAAATTATATACCAAAACTACTAACTAACTAACTAACTAACTAACTAACTGACGCCATGGAGCAGAGGCCTTCTTGAGAAGCTAACAGTTTCTCAGATAGTCAAGAAATTCCCGGCATTTTATGGAACCCGGAGGTTCATTACCGCATTCACAACAGCCCGCCACCTGTCCCTATCCTGAACCAGCTCAATCGAGTCCATGCCCCCATCCCACTTCTTGAAGATCCATTTTAATATTATCCTCCCATCTACTGCTGGATCTTCCAAGTAGTCACCTTCCCTCAGGTCTCCCCATCAAAATCCTCTATGCACCTCTCTTTTCCCCCATACATGCTACATGCCCCGCCCATCTCATTCTTCTCGGTTTGATTACCCGAATAATATTTGGTGATGAGTACAGGTCATTAAGTTCACATACCAAAACTACACGGCGTCAAATCGCGGAAGCCCTAGCATTAATACATCCCCACACCCTACTTCCTGTTCTTCTCTCCATCGACACCCCTTCACACGGAAGCTGCCAACTCACGCGATCTAAGCCCAGTGTTACAGTGGTTTGGGCTGTTCAACACTCTGTGGTTACAACGACAGAGTTTCCTACCTTGCGGTCGGTCGATACAAGTACAAGCGAGGAAACTGCATTATGGCATAAAGCACCATGTTTGTCATATATCATTTTTAATTAAATGTGCATGTAACGCAGGCACTGGGGCTGGGGAAATAGGAACTCTTACATGCTCGAAGATTTGAGATTCTCATAGCGGTAACTGTGAAGATTTGTGTCGTCTGGGATGTGGCGCCGTGTAGTCTGGTAAAATTTTACCAAAGGTTTGTAGCCTCATGAGGCCTTAATTTTTATTGTAAAATAACACGGCCATGGAGGCAGCAGAATTATCCGAAACGTGTGCAGATTTCTACAAAACCACACAACTTCACATCCAAGAAGACGAAATACTTAAACATTACTAATTAAATAGTCATGTGACATCACATGACTGCTACAATAATCACGCGCTACTCCACGGCCTCTTTTATAGGTCTTTTTTTATTCTTAGAACAAACCAAGGCTAAATTTCATGACTCGCACTGCTGACATCTGGTTGTGGCATGTTGTATTACATTATCGATGCTCAACTGTTTATTCAGCCTTAGTTTATACCTTACATGTCTTCGTACTATATACATTATGCTCAACTCTTTCTTCGGTCTGAGCGCATACGTGACAGAAACCCGGGCTGTGATTTGCTTACAGCATAGAGTACTTACACTATTCATGAAATCTACTGAATTTTTTTCTAAAACAGACTCAACATTGTACTCGCTGTGATCACTGTATTCTTAGGGCCCAAACCGACAAGGCGGTGAACATATCTGTCGCCTCCGTGGACCGCCACGAGATAGAACCCTTATTTAAATGGATCACTGCTTTATAAACTTCAGACGTTTATAAAATCAAGCTTACTGGGCAATTCCGTCAACTCACAGCTCCTGATCTACTGAACACAAAGCAACGAAAACAACTAACGCCTTTCCCTTTCCGTTCCTGTGGCTGAGACAGTTACAGAATTACAGCATCAGCCCGAACATCAATCAACTCGCTTGTTTACACAAAATTTCCACTTCAAACTGCATCTGCTTTATCTACAACTGTCTGCCGACTTTACCACATTTAATATTCTTCACTTCCAGGGAGGTCTGGCGCAAAGTCATTTGTACAAATTCAGAATTATTTTGTGACGAGCCACACCATCTAAGACAATAACATTTCCCACACCTGCAGGATATTTTTCGTATCTGATGAATGCGCTTTTATAGTGATTTGTTTTTAGGGATGATTTACAGATATTTAAGTAGGAAAACCCGAGAAGAAGGTCACAAATACAGGTAAAAATAAATTAATACACCAGGTATTACAGAACCTGAATTAAATATCTGCAAAATTTTATAAATGCAGGCCTTGTGGTTGAACACTTCACATATAAATGTGATCAAATTAACTTTGCTGAAATAGGGTTGAAAAATCTACTCTTAAGGGATTTTTACTCTTTGAGAAAAAATAAAACATTTTCCCTTTAATATATATTATAAATATTACAAACATTTAATGTGTCTTCACACTTTACGTGATGAAAATCCGACCCCATGTCAGATAAAAGCCAATCTTCAGAGCCAGAATTTTTGTGAATCTTTCGTGTTTCTGCTTTAACCTTTTAAAGTCTAACGGTAACTTTATATACCACCAGGTTTAATGTTAAAAAATTCTAGGTGGTGTCCACATTGTGTTTATGTGTTTTGTACGGATCTCAGAACAAACAGCAACTTTTGCCTTATAAAACATTAAGAGATTGGTTTTTATAACCGAAGTGGAGAGTGTTTACAGCGCGGTAAGCACTGAGTCCTTATATAAAACAGATACGTTTCGTCTTTAAAGGGTTAAACGTTTAACACGCAATTCTTTCTGGTGCACATCAATCAACATTTATTTCCTTATTTCTGTTTAATAAATTTGTGATCAAGACCACAATCTTTTGGAATATAACATCGTGTTTATTGGTACGTTGTTTCGGACGTTTTGGAGGACATTGCTGCCTCAGTCTTCATAATACGCGAAGACAATCTTTTCGATTACATTGAAGATGGAGACAAAAAGCTCCTCAGAAACATGGGCAATAAATTACCAGTAAACACTGCATTATGCCGAAAAGAATTCTTGTCTGCATCAACAAACCTGTGCAAACTTCAAATCATACAAATCTATAGTTGCTGGTCAAATATAAGGCTTGCGGTAATTAATAAGACATTTAACCTTGACCCAAATGATCGCGAAACAGATATTTTATTCATATATTAAAGGAACGGGCCGATCCCGGTGGCCGCGCGGTCTAAGGCGTGGGTCTGCTGCCGCTCGCTTCCTGGGATTGCGGGTTCGAGTCCCGCCGGGGGCATGGATGTCTATCTCTTGTGAGTGTTGTGTGTTGGCAGGTAGAGGTCTCTGCGACGGGCCGATCACTCGTCCAGAGGACTCCTACCGAGTGTGGTGTGTCTGAGTGTGATCGTGAAGCCTCGATAATGAGAAGACCCTGGCCCACTGGGGGCTGTTGCGCCTTGGGGAAAAATTAATCCGTCATATTTTATTTCAAGGCTAGAGGAAAGTGATAAAGTAGCTGAAGAATTAAAAAGGCGGTTAGACACAAAACGTGACGACCTGAAAGACCCGGTTTTCACACCTTTGGAATCAAAATAGCCTGAAGGAACTGCGACTGAAAGGCGGATTTTCAAATGCTTGGCAAGGCGTCCGACCTCTCCGACAGTATTAATGTGAGTTTCCAAATATATTTGTAAAGAAAGAATTTATAGGCAGTAATGTTGTACCGCGTGCACCTCGCCTCGCCTCGCCACGAAGCATATGAAACACACACACACACACACGCACACACACACACACACACACACACACACACAATGTGTTGAATGGGGCTGTATTTGCTGATGTGTCTATCTGAGAAGATTTATGGACGTAAGCGGAGCAATTATTCATGTTTCGCTAGAGAATGGCAGATAGATGGAATGCGTGGCGTGAGTTACTTTGCAGGCCTGCCAACTACACGGCCAGGAAAAGTTATATACACAGGCTGATAATTGAAAATTCAGATTTTTCCAAACAAAAAAAAAAGACATTTTCATCCCTGTTACAGGCTCTTTTGTTGCATCTGATTTTGGTTACCTTAATAATACTTGGTAAAGAGTACCAATCACAAAGCCACCCAATATGTAACTTTCTCCAGTGTCCTCTCATTTCCTACCTCTTAAAAATTTTTCCCCTTAACACTCCTTTAACAGGCGTTCTCAATCTACTTCCCCTACTTCCCCTACCTGCTAATTTAATGCACCACTTTTAAGTTACAGCACACAGTAATTGTAAACTGCTCCTTCAGTGTCGGTAATTTCATTTTAAAACATTCCTTCCTTAAGTCTCTGCGACGGGCCGATCCCTCGTCCAGAGGAGCCCTACCGACTGTGGTGTGTGTCTGAGTGTCATCAAGTGAACATAAAAACCCCCTACACCTGCTGTGAATAAGTAGGTAGAAGAGGGAAGGACTGCGAAACGAAACTAAACAAAACGAAACGAAACAAAAGAAACGAAAAGAAACGAAACGAAACAAAACGAAACGAAACGTTCCTTCCCTAAAGCTGCAAGCGGTTCGGCAGCTACAAATATAATTATTGAATCTTATTCTTCTTCTGCTGACACCACAACATTTGGGGTTTTTGATCTTCTGCAGCAGTTCATAAGCAGCTTTTTGTCTTTAACGAGATAATCCAGTTCTTCGCATTTAATTTATTTAAATCACATAATTAATAAATATTTAAACAATTTTATTCCTAATGAACTTCAACGCAGTGCTATTTTAAGAACGCACGCAGCTGCACCTACAGTTCCCTATAAGCTTTTATCGTGAAGGACAGGGACATTTTTCACAAACCCTAAAATAACTGTGGTGATGGGTTTATGTACTTTATTCATCGTGCGAAGAATAAAATATTAAAAATATTAAAAAATTAAAATCACAACATTTGGGAAGCTGGCCCTGCTTCCGTTCTCAGGTGAATAGAGGGGGAGAAGGGAAGAACACCTACTCTGTTGGGTCCCTTAGGTCCAGTGATGGAGGCTAGCTCTGTCTAAGGGGCCCAACTGAGTAGGTGGTCTTCTCTTCTCCCCCTCCAGTCACCTGAGGACGGAAGCAGAGCCAGCTTCCGAAACCTTGCTATTTTAATTTTTTAATATTTTTAATATTTTACTCTTCGGACGATGGATAAAGTCCATAAACCCATCACCACACAATATTATACAGCATCGTCAAAACCTTTTAGGATTTACTTACAATAACTGCTTAAGAACTTGTACTGCACGTTTTAAATTCAAAGTGAAGTACGACAGAAGGAGAGAAAGTAAAGAAGCTTAAAATACGACGACATACAAAAGTGCTTTACTTTCCAGCCTACAATTTCTATACAGACTTCCGTCAGGCTCCAGTAAAAAAGTTTTACAGTTCTACCGTTGAGTTGGGACGCTGTCATTTGGTACTGCAGCGTAGCCTACCAACCCCTGCTGCGAGTATGCAGCATGGACAGAAGGATTATTGGAGGGGAAAGCGGTGATGCTGGCGGAGTAAAAGCTCTCCCGCTGCAATTTTATCAACCACAAATCCCACATGGAATATACTGAGACCGACAGTAACGAACTGATTTCTGTACAACAGGCCATGTGGAGAAGTCCGACAAAACGTACGCAAAAGCACCCCTGACGTTACATTTATACTCCGCGCTGACCTAAATTCAAACCCAAGCACGCTTGCAAATGGCAAGTAATTTTACATATGCGCAAGGTGTAGAAAGGTAAAACTTTTTCACACCGTTAACCCGGGATGAAGGTGTAAGTGCATGGGTTATTAACCCAAACACTATATGGTTAGATTTACATCACAGACAGCTTAGCCCCGAGGAAAACAACCCGTAGCACACACTGAATAGGTGGCTGTTGGGCCCCTTAGGCAGTATGGGAAATTTCGCAGAACAAAAAAATCTTGCCCCCACCAACAAACAAACCCCGATTCCTCTGCCGTCCTATCCACAAGTTACTCTCTCCAACGGCTGAGCTATTCCCACAAAATGCAGGGAATTATACAAAGCTGTCACAATGGTCAAAGGGCAATGACATGTCTGCTTCTATAGCGAGACGAAATTCTCGTTTTCGTGTTAGCAGGAAAGGGCCAACTGTTGCCTGGCTGTGTGCGCACAGCGGCAGGGGCAAACTCGCGTGTCTTGTCGTTAGTTCATAAATAATGAGCAATGACTGTTGCTCATTTCTGAACGCAACTGTCCTGTAAGTATGGACACACCGAGTTGTTCTTAAATAACATATTAGGGATATTCCGAAAAGGGGGCAAATATACCCCCCCCCCCACGCATGAGGTACGTGAACCCTTAAGGGGTATGTGAATACAGTTCATACTTTGTCAAAAACATGTAAAAAAGCCTAAAGGGAATTGACACACCTTTACTGTATGTCTTATTTGAACGAATAGAAACTCAGTTTAAAATGCAAAGAACTTGCCTCATGTCGTGTTTGCTTCGTTTCGCAGTCCTTCCCTCTTCTACCTACTCACAGCAGGTGTCGAGGTTGTTTATTTTCACTTGATCACACTCAGACACACAACACAGTCGGTAGGACTCCTCTGGACGAGGGATCGGCCCGTCGCAGAGAACTCTACCTGACAACACAAATACTGTACAAGAGACAGACATCCATGCCCCCGGTGGGATTCGAACCCACGATCCCAGCAAGCGCTCGGCCGCAGACCTACGCCTTAGACCGCGCGGCCACTGGGATCGGCGTCGTGTTTGTAAACTGCCGAAACGTGTAGCCAGACTTACGTAATTAAGAGAAGAAGAGGTAAAGGTGAAGGGCTAAATATGTTCATGTCACTAATTAAACATCATCCCATAAAGACAGGGGAAAGACGGGTATATAACTTCACTTATTCTTTAACTCCGTAACTCGGCAGTAGAGGGAGGGGTAATCAGTTTCCCGTCCCGGTCACTTTAGCGTGGGAATGGAGTCCCCAGTATCCTTCGAATAGGACGCTGGGGGACACAGTCGGTCTGGAGGTTTTGGGGCGCAGCAATATCTTGACCCTGCTGGGGGTCGAACGCGATTCCTCTACTGCCCAGTCTGTAGCCCGGTTACTGCACCGACTGAGCTGCCGCGACTTGTTTTGAAACGCAGTGCGCGGTTATTTCCGTGTAAGCCAAAGTCAAGCATCAAATGAAAATATTCACATACGTTAATTTGCTTTTACTGACGGAGGAATTCTGTGTATACCGGCGGTGGCCAGCCAGGAACGGTCCTGAAGCCGCAGTTTAGGACGCAACTTAGAAAACAGACATGCGTTAATAAAATAAAATACAGTAGAAGCCACTTATAATTACATCGGTTTATACGGCACCTCGCCTATAGCGTCAGATATTCTGCGGTACCACTTAATTACTCACTGTTAGCCGTAACATTATACTCCACGGTTACTCGACTCTAAGTGTCCCCTATTTGATGTTTCCTTATATCTGCTCATCCAACTAAAATAGGTTAGTTTCAGCTAGTTACACGTCTATGTTCTTTAAAAAATATTTTAAAAAACCCGTTCACAATTAGCCACTACCTGAATGTAAACGCTCTTCTTACTAAAGAACGTCTGAAGTTCATTCGTACCTCACAGAGAACATAGCCAGTCTCCACAGTGACGTTGTTTAGACATGTAACGTCTGTTCATTTAATTTTTTGCGGCTTATTGTGGGACGCTATCAGCCTCATACTATAGGCCTACAACGTCGAATTGTCTGTGAATGGACTGTAAATTACTGGGGAGTAGTCGTGGCCAACTTTAGGAAATACCCTGCCATTTTGCTAGAGGGAAGTGATAAGAATAACGTAAAACGTCAGTCAGGATTGCCAATGACAACCAAATGTCGAGACTGGCACCTCCAGATTTCAAGTTGGGACCCTCTTTGTTATGAGAATTTTACGAAAAATATAAACGTCCTGTAAGGCAGAATGTAGAGTTATTATTATTAAAGCACGGAACAGCTTTAGTTATAACACTGAAACGGTTAAGAGAAATTTGTCTGTAGCATAAAGTTGACGGAATTTATGTAATAAGTAAAACATCAACCGGGGGGGGGGGGGGGGCCAATACACAGATGGCTTATTTCATTTTTCGTTAAATACAAAACCAGACCTTAATACACAACCGACCATTTCTATTGGTCACTCTATATTCTTGTCATGCTACAGAAAACGTCAGCGTCTGACTGCCATTAGGGGAGTCCTGTCATTATTTGCGACGTAAAGTCAATAAATCCAAGCACAAAATAAACTCATTCTATGATTGACTGTTTCAAATCGTTTATATATGTTATTGCGCCGCGATTCCACTTTATTACTAATGCCATACCTTCCAAACGGCACAGTGAAGCGGACGCGACATCGTCTAGTGATGGATCGAGACT
The DNA here is from genome assembly GCA_013340265.1 of Coptotermes formosanus. Lineage (NCBI taxonomy): Eukaryota > Metazoa > Arthropoda > Insecta > Blattodea > Rhinotermitidae > Coptotermes > Coptotermes formosanus. Next base: position 263,845 of record BLKM01010333.1, on the reverse strand, counting down.
TCATTAAAGCTAAGTGATTGGTAAGTCGAGCACAGCGTGTAGCATTTTGCCGCAGTTACTGTATCACAAATACAGTCTGCAGACTGCTGCTTCCTCTAGATTCATGAATTATTGAAATCTGAGCCAAACTGCTCTGTTTCAAGTTCCGCTGTATTTGTGTTATCCGAACAATGAACTCTGTCTACAATTTTTTATTCATATTTTCTGTACGTTAATGTTCTAATTTCTCAAACTTTTATATAACTTACCACAAACTTAATGTGAGGGGTGGGAAACTTGGGGTAGTTTTATTGTCTGGGACAGTATTAATCGTCTAGGTTACAGGTTCGCAAACTGCGTTCCGCCTGCTGCATTTGATTCGTGAACTTCAACTAGGTTTTGCGCACAAGAAGGACGTATGTCGCACTGAAAAAAATACTCTTGACTTCTCACTTCGCTTTTCTTTCACGTTTTTCTTTACGTAATTTCATTGAAATCTCATCATCGTCATGTAATCTTTTGTGTAAATTATCCACCAATATTTATCATCTACAGCGCTGTGTTACAATCTTTTTAAAAAACGCAGAAAAAACTTTACTTGTTCCGCCAAAACACCCGGCAATGTCCCACTTACAATCTCGGAAAGCCTCTCTTGTTTAATGCTAAAGATGCAAATCTCAAAAGGCTGATCCCGTCTCCATCTTAATTTGTCCAGTAACTCAGATTCTCTCCTCCTTGTTTACGCCTCAGTTTGTACTCCCCTTCGGCCTGAAGAAGGAAAGAGCCAGTAGCCGAAACATAGCCCTTATAGGATAAAACCTAGACTTTTGATGATGCCCTAGCTAGACACTCGCATTAAAACCAATTACGATAGCAGAATACCAAAATCAACGAAACTATGATGGTTTGGACACGCAGCAAGAAAACAATATGGATGACCAAATATGAAGACAATGAATACATTTAGGGTAAGTACTTTAAACTTAGGGGCCATTTTGATTTATGAAAAAGTCTGTAATAGCCAAATATTTAGGAGAGGTGTAGGGAAATAAGAAAGTGCGTAAATACGTACCCGAACAAGCAATGAAGGCGCACAGAGGAGCCGGATTATAGCCCCAGTTCTTTCTTAATATCGGCGCAAGACAGGTTGGAGTGGTCAGCGTCACGTCCCGTCCACTTTCCCCCCAAGAAAAATAACTCCGATACCCACTGGATAGGAGACCGTGTGGGGCACAGAGGCGGTCTGGACGTTTCGGAGAAGAGCAAAATTCCTTGCCACTGCCGGGAAACAAGCCCCGGAATCGTCCAATCCGGGGAGGTGTAAGACGTTCAAATGCAAATGGCGGAAATTGTACCAAATTCCGAAGGATACCGAATATTAACAAAGCTAATTAACCAGTGCCCGTTATTGGGCAGCTGGAGGCACTTTCCTAATGACCGGGGTCATATTATTGATTTCAGATGCGTGTTATTCATTGGCAGTCTGTTCCCGTGTGCTGGGCTGTACTTGCCTTGTTCTTGTGTTTCGTACGTTGGATCGACACTTACGTGTGACCGCAGTTCATACACCACGAATAAAAGTCCCAGCTCCATTAATACACGCCAGTTTAATTAGGAAACATTTATAAGCCGGCAATTTAACTTCTTGTGGACAACAACGGTGGCACAGTCTAAGGCAGGGGTGCACAAAATCGGACGCCTGGTCTCGTGAATGGCTGGATATTGGACTATGCAACCTGATAACTTAGGGTTAGTTCTTGCATCTAAATATTATTTACGCCGTATATTTCGATTAATCCTTTAAAGACGGAGCGTATCTGTTTTATATAAGGACTCAGTGCGTACCGCGCTGTAAACACTCTCCACTTCGGTTATAAAAACCAGTCTCTTAATGTTTTATAAGGCAAAAGTTGCTGTTTGTTCTGAGATCCGTACAAAACACATAAACGCAATGTGGGCACCACGTAGAATTTTTTAATGTTAAACCTGGTAGTACGTAAAGTTACCGCTAGGCTTTAAAAGTTTAAACCCTTCGCTTGTAAGACCAAACAAACGCACATATGATACGTTTTGATCAAGCAAATCGTCAGGTGTTTATATACACAAAAACTTAAAACTCAACGTAAAAATATAAAATTTTGCGAAATCTCACAGATGATGTAAAATATAAATTAAATCGATTTTTAATCCTGGTGTTGTGTCATTTAACACAAACGGTGTGGTGTGTAATTTAAAACTTATAGTTTAAAAATTTAGGATATTAGTTTCTAATTAAAAGTGTTACCTTGAGTTTTAACTTTTCGATAAAATGAACACCTGATGGTGATAGCCTTGATCGAAACACGTAGTGTTTGAAGAAACAGCAATGAATACAGGGTGTGTCAGACGGAATACGTTACTGTTATTTATGTAAGTCTTTATACACAACGGGACTGTTATAGCGTCAGATTCACTCAGCTAAAGACACAGAGTGACATCGCAGAAGACTTGAAGCTCTAAGATTCACAAACCCGAAAAACACGGGGTCCTGGCGCGCTTTGGGGTGTGGCGCAAACGAGGTTACGAGACGTCAGTGTTTTGTCTGAGCTCAGAGACCTGCGTGGCCAAGAGCTACGAGACCCCTGGGTTTACACTAACCTGTTTAGCAGATGTGTAGGAGAAGTTGCCGGAATAGCAAGGCAAGGCGGGTTTTTATTTTTCACGTTATGAGCTCGGTATTGTCAAATAGATACTTTTCAGAGTATCGGTACTGTAATATATTGGACACTGGCAACATATTTCCGCTTCACTGGCGCCTTAAGACGCACATTGCGATAAATACTGCCACGTCCATTTACAGGAACCAGACACAGGCGGCTTTTATGCGTCCAAGGAAATTGCTATGCTATATTTATTAATGTGTTATTTGCACAAAAGAATGAACCACTCTAATAATGAAATAGAGTCGAAGTCGCTTATAATGCCGTGAAAGGGACTGAATATTTTGTGTCGTTATAAACGGGTGTTGTTATAATCGAGTAGTGTAACGTTATGGTTAACAGTGAGGAATTAATTGGTACCACAGAATATCTGACGCTATAGACGAGGTGTCGTATAAACCGATGTCGTTATAACCGGGTTAGGCTGTATATGGTTCATATAAGGATATGAATACCACGACTCACATTAAACTCAGGAGTCAGGAATGAGCTGGGTACATAAGCAGGACGGACGGATCAAGAACACTAAGGAAAGTGTTAAAAGGAAAAGATACACGGTAGTTTACCAGCAAGGAAACCAAAGGACGGGCGGATAGACACGGTGACCAGAGCTGTTAGGGAACTGCTAGGAACTGCAGCATGGGAAAGTTTGGAATTAGACCGGGAAATGTGGCAAACAGAAATTCAGGAACCTAGGACCCGAAATTTGGCTGTCACATCACAGTAGTAGTAGTAGTAGTAGTAGTAGTAGTAGTAGTAGTTATTTGTAAAACTGACGTAAAATGGGAAGGTCAAATTTTCTGCATTGACAATGTTTTATTCTTCTGTAGCCGTGAAGCAGGAAGTTATGTACTCGTACCGCAAGAAATAGTGAATCGTACGAAGATAAATCACGTAACATCTGAGACGATGCAGGCCAGTAAGGCAGACTTGGTGAGTAACAAGTTGATACGGATGTGACAGACATCGGTTCTAGCCTGCTTTGAAGCACCACCTCGAAATTCTTCCGGAAGAAATAAGCAAAACCAAAAGAATACCAGTCAGTATAGCCTATCTGCGGACAGAGATATGAACCCTGGACCTCCCAGTATCAACCTATTCGATAGAGAAGTTCAGTGGCGTTAACTGTAAAATCAGTCAGCGGACGGAACGAAGCTCTAAAAACACGCGACAGAATTGGGTTCAGCGCATTCAGCAAGATATTCTACAGAAGTGGTAATTACAAGGGGTACGTGAGAGGATTTAGCTGGCATTTGTAAGTAAGCGATGCCTGTGTGAGCAGATAATATGGTTTAGAGAAAGAAATGTCCACTTACATATCGCGAGCAAATGTGGATTCATTACGGAGAAGGGAATGTGCGTACCGCATAACGGTGAACAGAGGTCGACAGTACTTGGACAACAAATTCTGAAATCTGAAGGGAAGTAAGTGACAGAAAGAAAGAGAAAAATGCGTAATGAGTAACTCTGTAGGCTGCTCTGGTTTCCAATTATTATGACGGTAATTAATACAAACAGAAGACTGAGTGGAGTGAGATGAAAAAGAACAGAAAATGTACGCAAACTTTAGTAGGGAAACCTAAATAGAAGAGACCACTTGGGAGACCTAAAGATAGAAGGGATGATAATATTAAAATTGATCTTAAACCAGAGAGTGAACTGTATACATAGTCAGTACTGACAATAGCAGCAGAAGTTTGTATAAATAGATAATAAATTTAAGCACAAAAATTAACCGTACAATTCTTTAAAAGGCAAGAAGCGCGTTGATCACAGAAGATTCTCAAGGACTGTGACGTGTGAAGTTCATATCGGGACAGAGAAGGTTGGATGTGATTTATGTGACGCGTATTCTGCCCTAAATGACTGATCTGTTACTTAAGAGTAACTGAATAATTAACAGTGAACTGCCAATTATTGGAGGGGTATTTAAGGCTATGTAACACACTTGACTGACAGCTGTGCGCAGCAGTGGCTTATGTGCTAGTACTATGATAATCAGCCGCTTCCTTATCTCACCTGCCATCACGCATTATGTCGTGCAGCGCCACTGTAATTAATGAAAGTGTAAGCAGGGTACAGCCACTCACTATTCTGACACGTCTTACTCTATGGTATGACAAATTTAACATTGTCCATACTGTATAAGTATGTTTTCACATATATTTTCAGAACCAAATCGTACACAGTTCAGACCACAGCGCACTTTTAATATAACTTCTAAATATCCAGGCCAGTTTTCTTAAGTGTTTTTAAGTGTTTATATGTTCCCTTGAAGGTCATATAAACTGAGCAGTGCGTCATCCGGGCAACAGGATTTTTAACGAATTTTAGACAACCAGGCTTGTGTTTTCTTAAATGTTTCATTTGTTCCCCTGAAGATGGTGTGAATTCACACTGACACACGTCGGGAGTTCTGTGAAGGTTGGTGCATTCTGATCTGAATTGTGTACGAATTGGTTCTGACAGTATATGTGGGTCTGATAATATATACGATACGGCACTTTAAACCTTTAAAGCCCAGCGGTCAGTACATGTAACGCCCGGTTTAACACTCAACAACTCTACATTCTGCCCACACAGTGTATTTATGTGTTTTGTGTGGATCTCAGAACAAACAGCGATTATTTCCCTATACAGCATTAACTGGCTGGTTTTTATAACCGAAACGGAGTGTGTTTACTGCGCGGTACGAACTGGAACTTCAAATATAATTCTACGTTCTGCCCACCCAGTGTATTTTTGTGTTTTGTGTGGATCTCAGAAGAAACAGCGATTATTTCCCTATGCAGCATTAACTGGCTGGTTTTTATAACCGAGACGGAGTGTGTTTACTGCAGGGTACGGACTAGGTCCTTATATAAGCGAGATTCGTTACTTTACTTCACTATTTTTTCCTGCATCCTTCCGATAAACTCCTTTTGCACGTATTTCTACACCATGTTTTTTTCCTAGCTTACAGTAGGCTGACATAGATTAGAATATGCTGAACGTAAAGGCGCACCTGCACATATCATGCAGTCATATATGAGGAGTCGAGGTATATATCCACTCATTCTTGACCTCGGGACTAGATGTGAGTAGTAAGCCTCATGCTTCGGCCACTTTACTCCGGGGGAAAAAAGCATCCGGTAAGCACAGCCGGTCTGAACCACCAGGAGAAGAGAATAACTTCTTGTCCATGTTGGGATTCAAACCCCGGAAGCTCAGCCCGCAGCCTGGTGACTGTACAGACTCGAAGAGCAGAACAAGCCCACAGCTTTATGTCGTTAATTTCCGTGCACATAATTAATTTAGTAAACCGAAACCAATGTAGGCACAGTACTTATTTCACTAAACCCACACCCTTAATTCCGCTGGCAGTAGTTACGTTAGTAGAACGCGTAAAGCCATAATGCGTGTTTCAGAGCCGCACCCTGACGAATGCTCGTGTAAAGGTGTCACGTGACCCACACGGTAGCGCGTTCCAATAGTCGATCGGATTACGAACCGATCTATAGAGGGAGGTGACCGCAGGTCTTGCGTGCTCCAATTTGCAGCACTGGAATGTCACGGGTTCAAACCCCACTAATGATGGCAGTGTTAAGAGCTAAGAATACACAGAAGGCCACAAAACAGATTAATTAATTAATTAATTAATTAATTAATTAGTTAATTCAGTAGTCTGTATTGCGACAGGCCCATAGCTTCTTCCACAGCGAGTTCTCCACAGGTTGCGAAATAGCACTCCTTCTTTCAATTACCAGTATTCTCTCGTTTCCTTAAGGTCATCCAATAGCTGCTTAAGTCTTCTTTCTCCTCTTCTCGTCCCTTCTATCTTTCTTTCAATAAGTGTTTTAGACGGCAGTTCCTAAGCCAAATGTGACGAATCCAGTTAGCCTTCCTTCTTGTTAGTGAATGTACGGTATTCCTCCCCTCCTTGACGTTATTCAGCACTTCTTCATTTTTCAGACGATCGGTTCAACTGACCTGCGTGGAGCTAAGCTGCAAAATGCTGTAGCATGTTGCAGAAAATTGCATAATGAAAAGTTCTGTTTTCACTGAACTTTATTGGGATGACGAAGCCAGGAAAGATGACAGGGATTCAGCATGGGACAGAAAACGAATTTACTGAAAAATCTGGTAGAGAAACCTGCAGCAAATAGACTACAAGGAAGACCAGAGCGTAGATGGATGGAAAAATAAATTGATCTTAAATACGAATAGGCACTGGACTTATCGGGCTGTGGACAGAGACACGTCGCGCAGAGCTGTAAATAGGGTAAAGAACTTTAGGGTTAAACGAAAGCGGGGAATTTGTGGAGCAGCCAAGCACGTATTAGCTCCACATAGGCCCCTGTCGCATGGAGTTACTTAGCTACTCCCTCCCTTTGTGCAATATGCTACGTCCTTATGAAAATTTTACGTCTCTTTTTACAACGGTTGTTTCTCTGTACACTGAAAATTTGGTCGAGCTTTCTTTATGCCATTCCTGTAACCGACCACTTTGTTTGATGAAAATTCTCTGAAGACAGTTCCGTGCACGAACATTGGTAACGTCTCATCAACCAGACTTTTATGCAGAACATATTACGGAGTGATTTTGGCGGTTTGCTCGAGGAATTTTACACAAAAGCACAGATATTGGAATACTTCCTTGTAATAAATGGAATTCTGAGTCATTCTAATGCAAAAGTATGGCAATATATGGCAACGTCATGCAAAAACAGACGGGAACTTTGCGGCTTGCTTGGATGTGATACGGTGACATTGGTGTCAATATATCACAGGATGTCAGATATTAGTGTTAATATAGATTTGACTGCCATGCAAACCATAAGTATCAGCAAATACATGTCGCCCTGGAGCGCGTATTTGTATAGAGAGAATCAGAATTTAAGTAAATGACATCTTATTTCTCGAAAATGAAAGAGGTTCCAAAACGGAGTTAAATTTTTCAAGAAAACAGAGAAAATAGGGGGAATTTATTTGAGAAATACTGATGAAAATGCCTTTAGAAATTTAAATAAGTAAGCATAAAATAAAGGATATGTTTTCCTTGGTTTTTAAGACTCTGGAGATACAGGCAGCAAGTTCTTTCGAAATGTCGGGAATTATTTACCCAAGGACACAGCGTCACATCTCCGTAAACTTGAAACTTCATTAACCGTTAACTCTGCAATGTGGTGGTGAGACTGGGGGAAATAAACAGGCGGGCCTGACAACACTGGATGGAACAGCGCCAACTAGCCCAAGGCGTCATTTGTCTGTATTCTTTTGTATCAGAGAGCTTTCGGGTTCCAATTTCGGCCACAGCTGCGACCGCCCATACTTATCTATTACGTTGTTCCCTCAGTCACTGCAGATAAACTCCGAACCGTACCTGAATTATGTCATCACCGGTGCCTTCCAATCAGCGCTGACCAGCCGTCTTAACATCAGTCACTACACAGTTTGGGATAATTTTAGGAACACGTTTAAATTTTGTAAATTACATTACAGAGATGGTCGAGGTGCAAACGCACTTTTTGCTCATGTTACAACCTGTTATTTTTTCTAACGAAACAAACAGAACTAAATATCAAATCACTTAGTAAAAAAGAAGATTTAATTTAAAGAAACCACAGAAGGAGGTGCTGTGAGGTAATTGAACTAAAAATCACTTCTAATGCAATCTCGTTAGGTACAACTGACACGAGCACAGTTCTCAATTTGCTTCGTCCAAGAACATACAAACGAAGTTAACGTACTGACGTTTCCCACACAGAATTGATTGCTACAGAAAATAAGGTTGCACTGCTTTTACTTTCACTTCTATATTTTTTCGTCCTCATCCTTTCATACTTTCCCCCAGCTCCGTGCACCTGATCCACTCAAACTCCATTTAAGAGACTTAAATTAAATTGCCTTTCATATCAGATTCTACTATACAGCGTGGGGCACATTATATTCATCGCTTCACTTTGCCTTATAGCGCAGCGTCATGAATTGGACCGCACACAAATGCAAATACTGTATTATAAATAATTGTTGTGCACAGCAGGACACTATCAAAGTACACACTTTCAGTTGAAATACTTTCAAACATCCCCAACAAGCTTCGATAAATACAATCATCCTCAGGGAAACGTTACTAATCAACAAGTGGCAACGAGATAACAAAGCACTGTGCACAGTTCACAGTCATAGTGAGGTGCTACAAATGCACACAAGGTGAGATACTGGAGAAATCTTAAAATGTGTTAACCCTGACGCATATATAACGAATGCCACAGAACTCCAGTTGGTGTACATGTCGCCGATCCCAGCGGCCGCGCTGTCTAAGGCGTAGGTCTGCGGCCGAGCATTTGCTGGGATCGTGGGTTTGAATCCCACCAAGGGCATGGATGTTTGTCCTGTACAGTGTTTGTGTTGTCAGGTAGAGGTCTCTGCGACGGGCTGATCCATCGTCCAGAGGAGTCCTACCGACTGTGGTGTGTGTCTGAGTGTGATCAAGTGAAATCACAAAAACCCTCGACACCTGCTGTGAACAAGTGGGTAGAGGGGGGAAGGACTAAGTAAGTACGGTGTGCACGTCTATACATTGTCTTGCTATTATTCTTCTGTTTGTGACGTGTGTAGCCTATAGAGTAGGGGGTGGCCAGCTGGACGAGTTTCGGGAGTTGCAACTTAGGACGCAAATTGGGCAAGAGCCATGCGTTAATAAAATAAATAATATTTTTCCTTATTTGACAACATTCTTATTTCTGTTCATCCCATTACAATACGCTAGTGTCCCTTCTCCTTAATACTCTTCTAGAAGTCCATTCACGGTGAACCTCTTTTGCACGGAAACTACCCGAACAAGAATTTCGTACAGGCAAATTGCGCGATCTGCATTGTGGCCACCCCTGATGTAGTAAAATGTGAAGATTCTGTGATTTTATTCGAAGTCCCTGTGTTTCTTGTGTACTGTCCGCGTTCGTTTGACTTTTTATTGTGTATGGTATAAACTTACGTAAGCTTTGGCGGTTCCACATGTTGATCGGTCAACGTCTCCCTGGCAACGATCGGTATTGATTGAAATATGTTGGGCGATTCATTGAACAGTACTAGTAAACTAGAATATGTACTGCGATCTCGTTTGCTTATATACGTGATTGATGTACAGGGTGATGCAATTTTTAAAGATCCAATTTATAATGTATTTGTTTTAACCCTTTTAAGCTGAAGCTCATTTAAATGATAAATAGAATCCAGTTTGTACCTCAGACAGGCAGAAACACACACCGCGTCACGCACAAAGACCACAAACAAAGCTGCGTTATCAGAATCACAGGAAATGTACACGAACGTTTTGTGTAAAATTAAGAGTTCATTAACGTTACAGCTAGTGGTATACACGCCAGTAGGTACTGTTCTTACTCTGTCGTACATTTCAGGTGCTTAGTGACCGGCTTATCACAACAGACGCCAGGCTTGAATCTGTAGGTGAAAACCTCGTCTCAAGGGATCGAGAAAACCACGAAAGCCCTCGGTCAGTATGTCCGGTGTTGTCGATGTTACAATCGGGGCTTTTTCAGACATGTAAAAACTGGGTTGGTTCAGTTCCTCAGGCGTGTCTGTTCATAACGTAACAGAACAGTGCGGGCGAATCGATGCAATGGGCACGCGGCCGCGCGTTCCTACCTGCTGATGGAGCCAGCCAGCCACGAGTGTTGTGCGGGTCACATCTGTTCCAGGCTTTGTATCGACCCGCCCACTCTCCGGTCGCGTATTCCGTTCAGCAACCGCCCTAGTCAAAACGACAGTATTTGACATTAAATCTCTGGTCTCAGAAACCACGTCATGAAAGCGCGCGGGCCAGAAAAGGCAATATTTCACATGTAATTCTGGACCCACGCAAAGATGAGTGATCGGATGCAAGCTCCGGCTGTTTTAACTCCGAGAAAGAAGCCACTGGTGTCAATCAGGGAGCGTGGCAAATTATAAAAAACTATAAAGAGAAAAATAAAACTTGCTTTGCCAAAATGCAGATTTCAATGTGTTTACATATTTTTGCCTATTTAGTGTTTATGAATTTGGATACTGTTTTGGTGCTCACGAAAGGGAACAAAAAGGACCACAGCAGTAGTTGTTGGCCCGCAGGTCAAAAAATGATCCACCAGCAGGATTTGGATGACCCGCAGTCAGTTTCTCCAAAACCGCAATGACCCGCCAAAAATCCCAGAGATCAGGAATTGACTAACGGTAAAAAATTGCCACGTAGGAACACATAGTACTTTAGTGGAAAAATGTGACGGAAAAGGAGAGAAATTGGAAGGCTTAGGAGTAAATTGGGGATAATATTAAAATGTATACGAAAGAAGTGGGCTGAGAAGGCGTAGAGTGGATTCACCTTGCTCGGGATCAGTGGCAGGATTTTATGAACGCGGTAATGAACTTGGGGTACCATAAAACTCGGGGAAACTCTTGAGTAGATGAGGAACTATCAGCTTCTCGAAAGCAACTCTTCTCAATTGGATTAGTACGTTAATGCAGCTCAGAATTTACATAAGAAAAAAAGGGACAATTAGTGAATAACAAATTCGAAACGTCCTTCACTTTATTCAGCCTGTTGTATTGATACAAACAATCAACACGTTGGTCAGACGCGTTTGCATTGATTGTAATTTGAAATTATGGGAAATTAAGCGATTGTGGCCCAGTGTGGTACCGGCAGGAATTTCACTGGAGTAACTGAGGTATACCACGATATGCTTCAGTCAGAACAGTCGGGATCATGAAGTGATTTGAACCCGCGACACCTGACTAAAAAGCGGCAGTTATGAAAACCGGACAGCGATGTTTGGAACAGATCTTTATAGCGTATAAATGACTGGAACTTGTCCGTTGAATTTAGCACTGCACTAAAGATAATGGGATATTTGATTCTTGATATGCAGAGTACTTCTGTGATGGATAAACTGCGTACAGTGTGTGT
>BLKM01010333.1:217226-249726 GCA_013340265.1 Coptotermes formosanus | reverse complement strand
CTAACATGGCATCTACTTAAAACCTAACATGACGTAATTCTCCCACCTACACCGTGTGTTTTTGCACTCCATTTCTGCGGCTAACATATTTGGACGCGTGTATCATTTCACCCATACATGTTACAGCCATGTCATCCCTGACTTTATCATTCGAATAGTATTCCGTGTGAGTCACACATAATTAACCATTTATTTATGCAATTTCTTAATCCGTGATCTTCAGAATGGGTGTTTAACTACGCGGCGTTTCTTTATTCCATATATCCGTAGGAACGAATGGAGGAACAGGAAGGTGCCATCGGCGAACACAACTGCGCTAGAGAGGCACAGTCTCAGTACCCCGAGCAGTAAGATGTACTGTCCATCTAGCTGACAATCCACTGTAATTTCTCGCCGCCTTACGCATTATTCCCCTGCCATGTGTCGGCGTAGATGGCGGACTTCTTTCTGTCTCTGTTCATAGGTTTATCTACCTAAAATGCGGAGCAAATCGATACTGAGGGTGACTTGCATTTCAGATGCCATTTATGTTCTTTAATGTTAGCGTCATATGGCACATAAAATACTTAACAAACAGCTTTAACCCTTTAAAGACGAAAAGTAGTCCGCTTTATATAAAGACTCTGTGCGTACCGCGCAGAAAACACTTTCAACCCCGGTTATAAAAAACGAATGAGTTGCTGATGTTTACGGTAAAAGTTGCTGTTTGTTCCGAGATATGTACATAATACATAAATGCAATTTGAGCACTATGGATAATTACTGAATGTTAAACCTGGTGGTACGTAAAGTTACCGCTAGGCTTTAAAAGGTTGAAGGGTATTTGGTGAACCAAAAATATTGGAAGGCAGCTGCACTTCATTTAAATAAATAAATATATATTTCTCGTATGTTCCATAATTTACGTGCATTAGTCAATTGTCAGTACGTTCAACTAAACACACGCAGTTTGTTTACAACATCATTATACGAATAGATTATTTTATTCTCCTACATGTTTCGGCCCTATATAGGCCATCATCGGGGACAAACATAGCCAAAGAAAGGCACGTGACACACGTGTCTTCACACAGTGGAGATCGTGCATATATCAACACGTAGAGTTAAAGTTCAAAATATAGAAGGTGCGTTGAACTTTGGCGTACAAAGTTTTGATATAAAACCAAATTTGCATTCAAACGTTTACTGAAATCTCTTCAATCAGACGGAATGAATGCATTCCTCTGACGTTTGATTGTGTTATACATTCTGTAACTGCCCACGTTCTGAATGTACCATGCAATCAAACGTTACAGGAGTGCAGTGCATCAATCACTAGTGCCTTTTTTTCTTCTAAGTTAATTTAGCTTCCCTGCATGAACATTTTACGTACAATTTTATTGCCGCATTTAATATATCGACATTATCTCTCGACCTGTAATAACATTTTTCAAAATTTAATACGAATGCAGTCCTTCCATCAAATTGAAGAAAGTTTAGTGGATGTTTTACGCCAAATTAGTTTTATATGACGGCTTTGTACGTCCAAGTTAAACACCCCTTTTTAAAATCAAATTTTAATTTAATACACCACAGGCGTTTTATAAGGACACGTGTAAGTGCCATATGGGTCTCTTATAACAATGTTTCTCGCTGATGATGGCCCATATAGGGTCGAAACCTGCAGGACAATATAATAATATAAAATGATACGGTAAATAAATTGCTGTAAATATATTTAGTTGGAGTTTTGATAATGCGTACATACACAAAATATGGTCAGTCTTATAAGGAGAAAGAAAAATGGATAAAATAGGAAACCGGGCCATTCTTAACAATATCGTGTTTTCTGTATATTATGCTCGAGGTATGATGTATGTCTGTAATTTTGTCTGTTGTTTTGTGTGGGTGGGGGCCTAGCAGTCGGTCGATAACGCGCGTCCAAGGAAACTTGCCAAATGGCTAAAGTTTCACAGTTAATTCCGAGTGGAAGCGAATCAAAAGCCTTAATCCGGGAGAAATAAAGAAAAAGTGAAGTACCAATATAGGCCTTTGCGCTTATGTAATTAAGTGGCTAATTAATTAATATAAAGCGGCTTAAGTGGTCGGCAGGGGCAACAATTTATTCACTTTCAAAATGCCACACGGTTTCACAGTACACGCACGAATAATACTTCATCTACGCCTATAAGAAAAGCATGGCTTTTCCTACTCCGATTTTCATAAAACTCACAAATGCTCAACAGCATTATGTGCATTCGGTGTACAATACCGAATTTCATCCGAAACGGACAATAAGTGTGGGAAGTATGGTGAGAAATTCATTCGCGCCCTCAAGTAAAAGTATGGCTTTTCACTGCAACGATTTTCATGAAACTCACAATTGCTGACGGGCTTTATGTTGAGACCGTCTATACCAAATTAAATCCAGATCGGTCAAGATAAATAAAAAATATAAGTGGAAATTCTTCTGACGCCCTAACTGAAGTGTTCCAGAACAATTTGTAAACAAATTTTACACCAAATTTGAGTAAAATTGTGCATAAGTTATAGTCGTTGATATTTCGTCACAGACGAACAGACAGACACACGGATGTGACCTCCACATAAGGTGTTCTTCTTTATTTTGCAAATAACCCCACGAGGGAAAGAATAAGCTGAAGTTCTCTTATGGTTTTGTGAGACGCGATTTTTCGAAGTTATTCAGGGGATTAATTAAACTCAGCGTCAAGAGACGAGCTGTGCAGGGCCCTTGTGTTGCTGCCACCCTCTGTCATTGTCTTCAGAACAGACTGAAGATGATTCCCTGTGTTGCTGCGTTTGACACCAAGCCAAATATGCCGGGAGACATGACTGAGAACGTCTTAAATTCCAAGTGGGGCTCTGGGGTGGTCTATTGTACTGTATATCCTACCGTGCATTCATTCTGCGATTCTGCGGGGATGCAGTTACGGTGCAGTGTTAGGCACTTCGAGAAAATATGCTACTAACATGGCAACTGGGAAGTTATTAATTAAACTCTGTTCTGTCAGGATGTGCGTAGAAGCCAGTCCGCGTACAAACCTAAGCCCACGTTCCTACTCCATCGATTTCTAGTCTAAACACTATTAGTACTTTTTAAAGGGCGCCGTCCCTTTGTGTTGTTTGTAACAGAAATGCAGTCTAAATCCGTCCAAAAACAACTAAATTTAATTTATTATAGAGAACTACATGTTTCGACCTATTTCAGGTCATCCTCAGGTTCACATTTGCGTTTAAAACATATTGAGGAAGGAATATAAGTCCGTAAAATGCCATTAATTGCTATATACAGGATGTCTGTGAGGTTCTTAGGACAGCTATATACCGGGTATCTGTGAGGTCTTTGGGACAGCTATATACCGGGTGTCTGTACGGTTTTTGGGACAACTATATACTGGGTGTCTGTAAGGTTTTTGGGACAGCTATATACTGGGTGTCTGTAAGGTTTTTGGGACAGCTATATACTGGGTGTCTGTAAGGTTTTTGGGACAGCTATATACCGGCTGTCTGTAAGGCTTTAGGACAGCTATATACTGGGTGTCTGTGAGATTTTTGGGACAGCTATATACCGGCTGTCTGTAAGGCTTTAGGACAGCTATATACTGGGTGTCTGTGAGGTTTTTGGGACAGCTATATACCGGCTGTCTGTAAGGCTTTAGGACAGCTATATACTGGGTGTCTGTAAGGCTTTAGGACAGCTATATACTGGGTGTCTGTAAGGCTTTAGGACAGCTATATACTCGGTGTCTGTGAGGTCTTTGGCACTCTGTTTGCGAGTTGTGAATGTTTGGATGTTTGTAATGTAACGTCAGAATGAATTCAGCTTGGTTTTCTTGCTTAGTTCTTCAGGCGCCTTCGCAAAATTGCAAAAAGCGACTATTAGCTTCGTGACATCTGTCTGTCCTTCCGTCTGTCCGTCCACACGAAACAACTCGGCTGCCACTCGATGGAATTTTATGCAAATTAATATTCGCGTATTTTCCAAAATGTGTCGAGAAAGTGCAAGTCTAATTAAAACCTGACAAGCATAGCGGGTACTTTACACGAAGACATTTACATTTTTAATAATATCTCGCTGAATTCTTCTTATAATGAGAACTGTTTCAGCGAAAAATTGTAGATAAAATCAAAACACACGTTTTGTGTCCAATAACGTTTTTTCCCGAATATCGTGCCGTTTATAAGGTAAGGCGTAAAAATACGGTACAGCCACACAGGCCACAGATGCCAATATAATACGACGCATGCGCTTTGCATGCTGGATAACTAAGGCTACAGACACACACTCACAATATGTAATACTTATTGCTTTTCTACGGCAACAATGGTTACGCGAACGCGCCTCAACGTTAAGATATACGCCCATGGCCCGTCTCTTTCTTATTCATAATGACATCTGCTCGTGTTAAAATCACAGAAGTAAATGGAACCTTATGGAGCACAAAACGCCGTCTGGCTAAACAGCAAAACGCGTTAAGAAAGAAAGTGATCTACATCTGACTGCTCTGTAAATACTTTGCTAAAACACATGTAACAGAATTACTGTCAACTTTCCGTTTAACTTCGATTCAAATGAATCTTAGTGACCTGACCTCACCGAACGTGCAACATCAGAAGGCTTCTAGCCAGTGCGAATTTTTGATAGAATATCCTGCAATGCCGCCTCAAACACGAATGTCATAGACACAAATAGACGCACGAGCCATAGATCTATTGACTGCAGAACAAACAAATTTGCTCAGCGTGCTGTTATGTCGGTCTCCGTACTTCGCGGCGCATTTATGCCAGCCCATACGTACATTTGAATGATTAAGGACACCCAATTAGGGAAGGGTCCCACGGGGAATCCCCTGCTTCAAAGGGCTTCATAGCAAGCTGGATAACAGAACAGGGAGTAGAGAAAGGTTGGTAGTGACGTATGGGGAGGGGGGGGGGTGAAAGCGCAGGGAGGAAGGGTGTGGGAAATGTTTTTGAAGTGAAGCAACCCGTGCGTATGGTACCCAAAAAGGCGTACGATTCGAAGAACTTGGTAGAAACAGAGAAACGGACACACAAGGTAAAGCTAATTTAATTTCCTTGATATTTCTTCCACCTCAAAAAAATAAATATCCCATATTATGTCACTTATATTAGATGATTCATTCGTGTTTTTGAATGTGATATCGCATGGAAAATTGGCTGCGGAAATAAACACAAAATATTGAAGTATTCTTACTTCGGTTTAGCAAGTGTTTAACGTTTTGAAGTTTCTATTTCAAATATGTATTGTATTGAGGATTAAGTTTAATGTGTTCCATGTCCGTGCACTATATTATACAAAAACACTAATCACCAACAAATGCACAAAGAGGGTTTTATCATCAATCGTAACACACCCCTACATGTTTCGACCCTGCTGGGTCATTTTCAGGGAGAATTTTTGTTACCGTTACACTAAGGTTGCACTTTATAGTTGAGTGAGAATGTGCTGTTGGCTGTGTACTGCGTTGTTTTTGCAGGCGTGAACTGTCCGCGGTCCGGGCCTGCAGGCCGGGACAGCAGAGAGTTCACGCCTCCAGTGCACAATCAACAGCACATTCTCACTCAACTGTAAAGTGCAAACTTATTGTAAAGATAACAAAAAGTTCTCCCTGAAGATGACCCAGCAGGGTCGAAACATGTAGGAGTGTGTTACGATTGATGATAAAACTCTTTGTGCATTTGCTGATGATTAGTGTTTTTGTATTGAGAATTAAGTTTCTAAGCTACACAAAATACACAAAAACCAACCTGTTAATATTCTTCACAGGAAAAATCGCCCTTTGTAGTGACAACCGTACGAACAAAACAATAAATTTTGTGGTCATAATCAGCCATATTTAGTGCCAAGGGCAGGTGATACTTAGAATTAACACTGTGCTAACGGCTTACCACAATTATAATTACACAAAAGGCGCAGCGTTTTAACCATTTTATATAAAGAACTACCATGTGAAAAGTGAAGACTCTGTACAAAAAGAGATGCCATATACCGAAAGAAAAGAAAGTAAAACAAGCCTGGGGGATAGACTTAATATTTGGTGTTCTGGTGTATTTTAATTTATAGTTTAGAATGCAGATACTGAAGCTTCAGAAACACATATTTTTCACTATTCATGTTGTGCCTCGACGTAGTCACGAGGGATATGCAAAGAAAGAAAATGTCGTTTTATATGTTATTTTTGTTCACATGACTGTACATTATCCAGGCGAGAATCCATTATTCATTGTTAAAGAATCTCATGTTTTGAAATGAGTTGTTAAGAAGTACTGCCACAAGAAATGGGGTTCCAAACGGTTTCGCCTGAGGATAAACACGGAATCTAAACTAGAATTTCTCAATAGCTATCTGAAATTCAAACTGTGGGGGAAAAAACAAAACAAAACAAAAAAAAACAAAAATTTGTCCTCTTTTCACCGAAGGTAAGTGACTGTTGAAAACACTATGTACTGGCAAGAGTTCCACGAAGCTTACTGCTTTTTGGAACTCAGACCACATGAAATCTCTGTGTTCTGTATTTGTTGAACAGGGTGAAAAAACAGCCTTACTCATACGCTTATTTAATCATGTAATTAAAAAATATATAGCAGTCTTTCGCTTGTAACTTTGATAAATTTCAGTTACCGAATATTCCATGAACATTTTCCGGACTGCTGGCAGCCAGCGGAATCTACATCGGCCAGACTGGTAGGAATTTAATAAATTCTTATCGAAAAATACTATCTTAGGCCTTGCTTCCGTCTACAGGGTGATTATCGGGAAGGCAACATCGAACTTAAAAAAGGATTTATTGTACTTACTACAAATTTCATGTTATTCATACCTTACATATTCTTACAGTCAGTACATCAACCAACTTATGTACTTAATGAAATATGTTCAGATGTAATTATAAAACTTCTACATGTTTCGGCACCGGGGAGCCATCATCAGGGAGCTTTACAAAACAAAGGAGGAACAAGGCCAACAGCTAATCTAGGTATTGTGTGTCCCTTCTTAAAATGATTACAATATAAGAATTCTAAAATATACAAAATTAATAGCCATAAAATTAAAATGCTTTAAATTTAAAACTTTTAAAATTGTACCGTTCCATGTAGAAGTTCCCAGTTGTTGACACTCTGTATGGTGCATGTATACAAACACCTGTTTCGGACTTACGTGACCCGAAAACATTTCGTCTTCTTACAGCGTGTAAAGTGTGTCGTGTCGGTCGGTGTAGTATACCACACTGCCTGACACGAGAACTTACCGCGCAGTAAACACACACCGTCTCGGTTACAAAACCAATAAGTTAATGCTGTATAGGGAAATAATCGCTGCTTGTTCTGAGATCCACACAAAACACATAAAACACTGTGTGGGCAGAACGTAGAATTATATTTAAAGATCCAGTCCGTACCGCGCAGTAACCACACTCCGTCTCGGTTATAAAAACCAGTCAGTTAATGCTGTATAGGGAAACAATCGCTGTTTGTTCTGAGATCCACACAAAACACATAAATACACTGTGTGGGCAGAACGTAGAATTGTTGAATGTTAAACCTGGCGGTACATGTAGTAACCGCTGGGCTTTACAAGGTAAAGATAAATGGTAAAGACACGTGGTACACGGGGTTCGAAATCGAGACTCCAGCAGAGAGAGGGCGGTGTTTTCTCTACGCAGCCTCCAATCACGTGGAAGGACGCCATTGTAAGAACATTAATCACCCGTTGCGACGAATGGGCATGAAAGGCAAGAGGGGCTCCAGTTTGCTGGCGTCTCAATACAGTCAGCTGGTACCTGAAGTTTCCTATTTACACACAGCTTTATAGTTAGTGCCTGCAGCTAGGAGGTCGAAACAATGGAATCACGAAATTCAAGGGAGAACAACACAGAGTTGCACTACAGGAAGGCAAACAAGTTAAAGTTGTATTCATGTTTAATTAGGTATGACGCCGTGTGGACGTATGGGGGAGTGGAGATTTGGGTCCCTGTAATTTTTAACTTAGGCATCAGATGGCCATTACTCATTAGCTTCAGGCCGCGGCCTGTTTATCGTCGGCGGAGGAACATACGTTGTAAATTGTATATGGGACCATGTGGGCCCTAGAAAGTGTTTGGATGTTGAGACGAAAAGAAGTCTCTCAGACCCTTACCGGAAAACGAACTACGATCCCATTTTTCCCCAGTCAGTGTCACAATCAGTAAACTAACTGAGCTAACTCGGCTGTTCCACTGTTGGAACACGAAGCAAATCAGAGAGAATGAAGAGACGACGGATTTTGTTATTTTTGAACCTCTTCCACAGATTGCACGTTATAAACAAACTTACGACCCGAGAGATATGAAATAATTACGTATCGAACAAATTTACACAGCAGAAACAGCATGCCACTGTGTTACTGTATACTTGTTGGCACTGTTTGCATGTGGGGAGGTGTTTACATGTTTAACGTGCACGTGTAACGCTAGAAGTAAGAGAAAAGTGAAGTTAAATATACGCCCCTGCACAGCATAGAGGCATATGCAAATTACCCGCTGGAATAGTTGTTACTTCTGCCGTGGATGGAGGTCATTTCCTAACCTCATATTTTGACCACTTTAGCAAATGGGAAACAGGCCTCAGTACCCACCGGGTGGCTCCCAGAACAGTTGTAGACATTTTGGAGAAAACTTTCCCCTTGTGGGACTGCAACTACGATTCCTCATTTGTCCAGCACGTAGTTCATTCACTATACTGACTGAGCTACCGTGGCTAATAGATGTAATAGGGGGTGATGAGAACGCCTGGAAGAATATCGTAGACAGCGTGCGCTAATGATGACATTGAGAAAGTTACAGTATACAAACGGGTATTACGGAAATTTGTACTTTTTTTCTACTGGCGCAACAGCCCCCAGTGGGCCAGGGCATCCTCATTATAGAGGCTTCACGATCACACTCAGATACACCACACTCGGTAGGACTCCTCTGGACGAGTGATCAGCCCGACGCAGGCACGTCTGCCTGACAACACACAGCACTCACAAGAGACAGACATCCATGACCACGGTGGGATTCGAACCCGCAATCTCAAGAAGCGAGCGGCCGCAGAAGCACGCCTTAGACAGCGCGGCCACCGGGATGGGCGGAAATGTTTATATAGGCAGGCTAAATTTGGTTGAACTGGCTGATTATCGAAACGGCCCTCCATGCGGAAAGGCTGATCAGGGTAGCAGTTGAGGAGCCTTTTGCTTTAGGACTCCAGGCACGTCCTGTGTAGCCAATCAACCGACTTCTGAAACACGGATGGTGACTTTTGTGTGAAAAATCGGTGCCTCATCGTCCAAAAGCCTTTCAACAAAAATGGAATTTTCTGCTCTGTTATAAGAAATGTATGAAGGAGGGTTCCTGCCAGACACCCAGTCCGTCCGTCGGCAAGGCAGGCATCTGTTGAATCAACCAGTCATCGGAGCAGTCAAACATTTACTCAGTAACCTTGTCAACAACCAGTTAGCCAGACAGACAAATAGCCAGCCGTTGTGTCAGTCATGCAAGCAAAGACCTGATAAGGTAGTCAGTCAATCCGCAAACAAGCCAGGAATCAGGGAGACACAATGTCAGCCAGTCGAAATATCAGCAACCCTGTCAGACCATCAACCAGTTTGCATTCGAGCACTTGGTTATATGCGTAAAAGCGGCAAATGTTTTAGTAAACACGTATAAAAATTCGACAGCCGTGTTTGTAAACACTTTGGGTCAAATCAGCATCAAGATAGGTAGTGGGCCTTCCAAAAGGAGGGCGAATATTTTGTTTTGCGGCTGCACTCCACAGCAATACAGTCATTCCCCGACTTATGTCGTCTCGACTTACGTCGTTTCGCACTTACGTCGTTTATCCTGAGAAACATTATATTAAGCCAATCGCGCAAATTCCTACGTACGACGCTAAAGAAATCTTCGAGTTGCACTCCCCTGATCAGACGCCCACGCACGAAGATCGTGTTGAAATTCTGAAGCAAAGCGACGTTGAAGAAGTTGAGGAAGCTGATCCTGAGCCTAGAGCCAGGATCATGACGATTTCGAAGTTACTGAGGAGTTTGGACTGACTGAAGCTGACAGGCATCAAGGTGTCTGAAAACGCTGATCGGACCGGGCAGCGAGCAGCAACAACTACACAATTCCCCTAAACAAAAATAGCTGTATCATGCAGTGGACGCCCACTGTGTTCTCTGTCAGGTACGAACTATATCTTATGACGGATCATCTTTCCAAAATTATGTACTTCAGCTTTTCTTCTTGGACTTCTTGACCCTTGAAGAAAGGCCCGATATGTTGTCCCGAAACGTCGGCAAAGGATTGTCGTTCAACGTTGCGTAGCACCTCAGAAGAGCGCAATTATTTTCTACTTTATCATTAACCAAAACGTCTAAATTCTACAGCCCTTATTTCAATAGCATTTCTCAACATGCTACAAATATTAAAAGGACGAGCGGGCCCAAATGGGGGGAATTTGGTAAAAAAATGACTTTTCCGCGACACCCTTCCCGTAGAAATAGCGTCACGCGCTTCTCCAACGGATTTCCCTTTCTTTTACTTTCCCGCTCTTTCGTACGTCTCTCGCGCTCGCTTCAGGCTTCAAAGCCTTGTGTGCCACAGCTCAAGAATTCAAACTGCAGAAGAGTCTAACTAAAATAAAGATTTGCCTTTCCAATGTTGTAATTTACATTACACGTCCGGCTTAAGTAAACACACCACAACCGACACGCGGACGGCGGCGGCCATACGGTTTTTGTACTGATGCAGAATTTATTGCACTTTTTGAAAGAATCTGCAAGTAAAGGTACAAATTTTTATTGGAACACATGGCTGCAGTACAATTTAAATTCTGACCTACATACATTTACGCTGCCGCTATCTGTATTGTTGCGCGTTCTTTGTTATAAATGTCACCGTGACTGTTCTTTTTAGGCGATTTATTAAATAAGTCACAAAAATCGACTATTATTCTTGTCATGTGTGTCTGTCCGTCCGTCCTGACGTAGTCTGCCTACGTGCAACAACTCGGCTTCCATCGGATGGATTTTGCGTGAAATTTCGTATTTAAGTTGCTTACTGAAATATGTAAAAGGCTCTGTTTTCTGTGAGGTACGATTTCAGGCAGAAGGAACAGCTGAAGATCTAAACGTGACAATCTGGCATGATTGATTTAACCCCCCCCCCCCTTTTACGGAATGCGCACAAGACAAAACATATCAACGTTTGCTAGCTTCCGGTTATGAACGATTGCAAATCTGTTGCTAAGATGCGGAAAAATTTTATATTTTGGTTTGTGTAAAACGTGAAAAGACACAATTAAAATGCTCACATTTTCAATGCTTTACTTACAGTTGCTTAAAGTCCAGAGACAATAACAGAGAGAACACGAGACAAGTGTTACAGTTTATGTGGATATTTTCTAACTTGTTTGCAGTTCATGTAATAAGCCGAAATTTAAGACGTCATGTGCATACATTCACCGACGCGTGCAGGCTTCACTATACACTGAGTGGTCAGGGGGTTACTCTGTTCTGAGGAGTGACTATGTATTTTGTTGAACTCTTACTGACGGATCGGAAGAAATTTCTGCCTTAATCCATGAATAATAGAACCTGTAGATGGAGGCAGTAGAACCCTCCGAAATGTCGGTACATGTTTACCGAAATGCATGGCATCTAGTCCCAGGAGACAGCAGGGGGAGAGCGATCGCTAATAGAATTTCAATCATCACAACGTACGTTTAGTTTCAAAATATTTTTAGACCTATTTAAGACATAAATTTTAAGTAAAATGAATTACTATTCACTGCCATTTAGATAATTACACACTGCTGCTTCTGATGAGCTATACAGACGATCCAATATGCCGTTATGTATAAACCTAAATTACAAGCAATTTGAACAAAGCAATTCGGAAGATGGCGGGTAATATGCGGGTCATTACGGCATTTAATATTATACGCTTTAGAAACTGACTGAGTTCATAGACCACAGTCCTTACATAAAAGGCAGCAGTTCTGCTACTGAAGAAATTACCCGATTTTTATATTACACGAAGGTTCGTCACCGTTCTCACAACAGCTCCTCATTGGGTCCGACCCACATTCAAGCGAATATTCTTATACTTATAACCAATTTCCTTAGATTATTTTAATGCCAGTCACGTGATCGTATTATATAGCCTCGTTTCCCCTCCTTCAGGCACCCCTCACCCTATTGTCTAGCAACACGTTCTCAAGAACCAATCACGGCCCCTACCGTTACCTACATAACTGTGCACCTAAGTGTTTCCGCTTTCCTTCTTGAACTGCTTGACCCTTGAAATGGGAGCAACAGGTTTTCCCGAAACGCCGGCAACACGGGTTCTTCCGAAACGTCTCACCAAACTACCAATCTACGCTGCGTAATATCCCAGAAGACAATAGGTCTCATCCTAAAACAAAACACACGATGGATCGTCCCAATAACCACGCGGTGCTCCACTGTTACCGTAGAAACCAACCAACCAACCAAACAAACAAACAAACAAACAAACTTCTGACCTCACGCACAACACTGTTTGCATCCTAGTAACTGTGCTGCGGCCTGCTGGTGCAATGTTAAATAACTTCCGTGTTACATTCCCTTCCCACCCCATCTTCCATAATATGATTTGATGAAGTTCCATCCAACGCCATGTTTATACAGAAAATCTGCACCGCTAGAAAGGGAATAAAGATAAACTCTAAAAGGTTTTGACGATGCTGTACAATATTGTGTGGTGATGGGTTTATGGACTTTATCCATCGTCCGAAGAGTAAAATATTAAAAATATTAAAAAATTAAAATCACAACGTTTCGGAAGCTGGCTGTGCTTCCGTCCTCAGGTGAATGGAGGGGGAGAAGAGAAGAACGCGTACTCTGTTGGGCCCCTTAGACAGAACTAGTCTCCATTCGCCTGAGGACGGAAGCACAGCCAGCTTCCGAAATGTTGTGATTTTAATTTTTTAAAATATTTTTAATATTTTACTCTTCGGACGATGGATAAAGTCCATAAACCGATCACCACGCAAGGGAATACCTGCGACTCCTCCGCCTCATACAGCGGTGTAGCTGAAAATTACCAAACAGCGTAATTCCTTTAATTAATTCTGACCGCTGTACATAAACCAAAGGACCTACAAACGTCACTTGTTTTCAGCTACGAGCTACTTTTGCTTCCATCGACCCAAACTAACTTCTTCCCTTCAAGTTCTTCCACCTCAATTTATTATGCATTGCTTCCCTTGCGCGCATCCTTCATGTCTGACCCGTCCCATTCCTCTCGATTTAACAGCCTTACCAACTCCAGGAGAAGAGTACAAATTGCACAGATCCTCAGAAAGCAATTTGCTTCATCTCTCGCAGGTCCAGTGCTATGCTGTCAGAAAAAGAAAACTTAGTCAGTGCCGGTCAAGAAATTTTTATACCAGCGGCAGCATAAAATTTTTTTTCGGTCTGTGTGTGTGTGAAAGATAAAATCGACTTGGCAGTTCTTGTTTTATAACATATCTTAAATTGATTCAGCTTATTACCGAGCACCTCAAGTACCACGTATAGAAGAAACATCATAGTAAACACATTAATCTTAACTTTGGTTATCCCGGTGTGTTACTTCAGTTACAGTGAAAATAAACACAGTTTGACACACCACAGTATATATTATTCTGCACACTACACCATTTTACTCCAAGGTTGTGCCAATATACTACATGTTTCGGCTCAGCCAAGCCATCATCAAATCCTTTTACAGTTTAACTAAACAGTGGATTAGTGACGTTTCCACTAATGATTTTATACCATTTTTATATTATTGTTTTATATTGTGTGATTAAGGATCTAGGTTTTAACATTTGTACATGCACCTGATGATGGCTTGGCCGAGCCGAAACGTGTAGCGTATTGGCACAAGCTTAGAGTAAATGACGTAGTGTGCAGAATAATATATGTTGTGGTGTGTCAGACTGTGTTTATTGTCACTGTAATTGAACACATTAGTTATATACCTGCAACATATTTCGACCAATACAGATCATCCTCAGAATGGGGTTCATTACGAGTCGACAACTGGTATTGCCAAGGCTTACATAACCTTACACATGACCATAAAGTATAAAGTATATACACGTATTTAAATACGGACAGCAGAAATTATTTTTGTGTGCCCTTGTTGTAACCGGGCCTCGAAAACCCATAACGTACCTTTACATCCCTTTACGACAATGTATCTTGTACTTTCTTTATCTACGTCTCATTTGTTTTTGGTGATTCCACAGGTTATCAACCGGTTCTTACTGCGAAATTTTCTCGTTAAAATGCCATTTTGTATTTACTAAAGGGATCTCTATCATACATTAATGCATGCCTCATTAAATGCTGTACAGTAACTAACTAACTAACTAACTAACTAACTAACTAACTAACTGACTGACTGACTCCATGGAGCAGAGGCCTTCTTGAGAAGCTAACAGTTTCTCAGATAGTCAAGAAATTCCCCGCATTTTATGGAACCCGGAGGTTCATTACCGCATTCACAAGAGCCCGCCACCCGTCCCTATCCTGAGCCAGCTCAATCCAGTCCATGCCCCACCATTCCACTTCTTGAAGATCCATTTTAATATTATACTCCCATCTACGCCTGGGTGTCCCAAATGGACGCCTTCCCTCAAGTCTCCCCACCAAAATCCTGTATGCACCTCTCTTTTCCCTATACATGCTACATGTCCCGCCCATCTCATTCTTCTCGATTTGATTACTCTCTGTTTCGATGATGATGTTAGAAACAGTTTTGGTAACTACGCGTACCGATAACACTGTTTCCATATCCTATGTCTCTATCTTACTAGTGGAACGAAAAGTATGCTCTGACGCTTTGCTGTGTTTCATGACGTACTGATGCATGATGTGCCTTGTGACAGTCACACGTTAAGGCTGGCCAGTCTCCGAGTGTGTATGTTGGTAACCCTGTAAATTAAGTTTCAGTGCGGCAAGATCCGTCCTCTAATCCTGATGTAAAACTGCGGAAGTTGTGGCGCTGGAACAATGCAAACCGCACGCCACTTTGTAACGTGATGGAAATTGGAACAGAATTATTAAATACGAGATTACAGTGACATACCCACACTCGCAACTTCAATTATGTAAATGGATTTGTTTCACGATTGAATGGTTGAATTTACGATCGAAAGAGTGCGTGAATAATTCAATGACTGAGCGAGCAAGTAACTAGCTGACCAGCTGAATCACTATTTGAATGAGTGACATATCAAGAGGATGAATATCTGGTTGTGTAACTAAATGACAGAGTGAATGAATGAATGCCTAGGTGAATATTTGCGTGAACGTTTGCATCGATCACTGTTTGAATTAGCGGTAGAGTGACGTCACCTTACGGTAACAATGCAAAAAGTTGCCCACGATTCTGGAATATTCTTGGGGGCGGGGAACATTGGGCATCGGCAGTGAAATTGTCCTGATTTTCCTCAGCCCTCTATTTGAAGGCCGTGCAAGTCAAGCTAAGAAGGGAACCTTCCATATCCCATCCAGTTCACTATTTGCCAACATCCAGACATGCGGTGCTATAGCACAGTTCGAGTTACTGGCAATACCGTTAAAGGAACTGCAAATCGTGAAAAGCCAAACGAGCCCCCCCCTCTCGTTTGGTTTTTTACCCCTTTAGACGTAAAAAACCTGTAGAAATGATACATTCATTATGTGAAATAATATAGATACTACTGGCGCCTCTTAACTACTGACCATATTTCTTCTGATAGTTGCCCAGCTGGTTAAGAAATTCCTCTATTTCTATGACAACACAAAATCTGTCACTGTTTTCACAACATCCTGACAATAGAGACTGTCCCAAGTCAGTTGAATCCACTCCATTCCCTCTCATTCCATTTCTTCACGACCAATTTCAATAATATCCACCCAAGAAAGGTAGAGTTTGCTATGCGTTTTCTTCCTTCATGTTTTTCCAGCTGAAGTCCTGCACCCATCTGTCATCCTCCCATTTTGTTACCTGTCTTATCCGTGCTGTCCTCGCTATACTCCTTACCCGCGCCCAGCAAAGAATAATTGCTTAGGAGAAAATTAACAGCTATGACAGTGAAACTGTTAAGTCCATAATACAAAGACTTCGTGTAATTAGTAAGAATTGTGATGACAATGCCAGTCGTGCCAACTGTAGGTCCAGAAAGCCATTCATGCTCACTTTCTGAAAAACTGGAAGAAGTTCTGTTGTTTGTAATAATATACTGTACAGGCACAGACAGTCGGCGTACTCGTTACTCAGTTCTATCCACACGCACGCACGCGCGCACGCACGCACGCACGCACGCACGCACATATTTTTAAATGCACACGCATATTTCGAGATGTGTTACTTACAATTTATTTAAAGACGCTGACAGTAGTTGAGAGTATACGGCGTTCAGTGTTACATGAATAGTGAAAAATGAATTCGAAGGGATATGTAAGGAAGCGGCCATGGTTTATTTTAAGACAAAATCACCGCATTTGCCTATAGAACCTAAGGAAAATAAAGAAGGACTTCCCTCAGGTTAATCATTGCCTCATTCGAGGTTCGAACCAGGCACTTTCAGACTAAAGACAGAATTGTTAGAGCCAGATGTATCCTGTCCGGCACGCTGGCATATTTATTGAATTCTAAATTTAATGTTTTTGTAAGAAATCTGTGATCACCGCATGACGCAGATAAATTTGAGTCTCACGATATATGCGACTTGTACTCTAATCCGTGCAACTTTACCCCTTTTTCAGAAAAAATATTTACCATACGCCCTCAAAGCGTCGGAGGTGGAAAAGGGGAATAGTTGAAAGAAGCAACTTTTATTCTGAAGGTAAACAATAATAAAGGTGTAAAGAAATGTGGATTAAAAGAAAAGGTGGACAAAGAATGGAACATAAAACGTAAAATAATGAAATAATTTTTTTTTGCTTTTAATTTACCTCGAATTGTATTTGTTTTTTGATAGCTCAGCTGTATCAGGTCTCCGTGTCATCTAACCGTATCTGCCTCTGCTCCTTCCAGTTCAGCGCCGTTCTTTTCTTACCATTCTTACAATTTTCTGAGCTCTGTGACCTTTTATGCCTCTTCAAAGTCGGTTATATTTAGAGTATTGCCTTGGTTTAGGGGTCTGTCTTTGTATTCCATACGTACATGAGTGTACTGTTATGACTTGTGTATGATTTGTGCATAATGAACGTTGTGTTCTGCTTTAGAAACGTGCAGAATGGCGAATGGGAGACAAACGAACTCTCGACGAAAGGAAATGCCATGCAACGATAAAGTTGCGCGTGCAGTTTCCTTTGTTCATATACGCATAGCATTTCTGGGGAAACAGTGGGACAATACCTTGAGGAATGTTGGTACCAATGGGCCCGCCGCTTCTTGTCTTATCTCAACAAAATTTGATACCTGGGGGAGCAGACATTTCTGTAAGTTCTACAAGCATTTTGGCAAACCAAACTTATCACTGTATATCTCCCTTTATATTCTGTTACCTTTACATTTCTCCGAATGAAAGTTTCAGTTTTTATTAAAATTGGAGTTTACAGTAGGCAACAGCAGTACGTGATCATAGTACAGTAGAAGATTTTATGACTAACTTTAGTCAGACACGCCAAGAGGGTCCCCTCCTTTCCAAATTTGAAGGAGCAGCCACTGACACGCCGTGCATGAGATGCAGCTGGAATCCAGGATGTAAGGTAAAAGTTAAAAATGCGAAAATGTCTCTGTGCACGCAACGAAGGCACATAGGGGGAGTAGGGTTACAGCTCCAGCCGTTATTATTTTCTGCACTAGTTGGAGGTGAGAGTTCACCTTCACGCTTCGGCCGCCTTACATCGGAGGAAATTGCCTCTGATATTCTTTGAATAGGGGGTTAGGTGACTGCAAGGGCCGGTCCGGACGTTTCGGAGGAGAAAAAACCTGCCGCAACTGGAAACAGATACAAGTGTAAGGATTAGAAATTCGTAGAGAGTGGTGAAAGGAAAACCTGATAAGAAGGCTACTTGATAGACCTCGTCGTAGTGGGATGATCATACTGGCTGTAAAGAGTAGAAAGAACTGCCTGTGTGCGTGCGCTGGCTACGTGTGGAAAAACAGCGCCCTTTGAGGACGGCAATGGAACTTTGCATTTCTTTACGGGGGGGGGGGGGGGCCCCTTCTTAACTGGCTGAGGGGATACTAGGCTTTCAAGGGGAAAGGTCACAGAGGTACAAAGCACTTCTTATTAGCCAAAGACTGAGGGTGTTCGAGAATAGGGTGCTGAGGAGGATATTTGGGCCTAAGAGGGGCGAGGCGACAGGGGAGTGGAGAAGACTACATAACGAGGAACTTAATGACCTGTGCTCATCACCAAATATTATTCGGGTAATCAAATCGAGAAGAATGAGATGGGCGGGACATATAGCACGTATGGGGGAAAAGAGAGGTGCATACAGGATTTTGGTGGGGCGACTTGAGGGAAGGCGTCCATTTGGGACACCCAGGCGTAGATGGGAGTATAATATTAAAATGGATCTTCAAGAAGTGGAATGGTGGGGCATGGACTGGATTGGGCTGGCTCAGGATAGGGACAGGTGGCGGGCTCTTGTGAATGCGGTAATGAACCTCCGGGTTCCATAAAATGCGGAGAATTTCTTGACTAGCTGAGAAACTGTTAGCTTCTCAAGAAGGCCTCTGCTCCATGGAGTTAGTTAGTTAGTTAGTTAGTTAGTTAGTTAGTTAGTTAGTTATTAGCCAGTAGTTCATAAAGGTAAATGTAAAGGTAAACTAAAATATAAGTACACCCCAGAACAAGCCATACAGGGTGAGAAGGGGAGCAGACGTATAGCTGTACCGTTTCTTTAACCTCGGCGCTAGATGGGGGTGGGCGGTCAGCGTCACACCCTTGTCGCTTTATCCCCGGGAAAGGGACCCTTACCCATTGTAAAGGTAAAGGGATTGCCGTCTCTGAGCGTAACAAAGCAGAAGGTCATGAAGGCGAAGGGAGGCGTGGAGTTATAGCTTCACATATTCGTAACCTGGGCACTAAATGTAGCGCTAAAGTAAGGTTCACAACCCTGTCACACCATCACCAAGAAAACAGCTACCCCCCCCCCCCCGGAACACGTTAACTAAGTAGTTCGGTGGACGTCACAATGTCTTCGGGCGCTTTGGAGAAGAGACCAACA
The DNA here is from genome assembly GCA_013340265.1 of Coptotermes formosanus. NCBI lineage: Eukaryota > Metazoa > Arthropoda > Insecta > Blattodea > Rhinotermitidae > Coptotermes > Coptotermes formosanus. The sequence goes on along the minus strand of BLKM01010333.1, from coordinate 230,489 downwards.
GGCGTGTCTGTCCTTACCGAGTGTCGCAGCCCGATTTCTTGGATCTACAGCCGCAGCCGAGTTACTGAATCCACTGAGGTAACCTCGATTGTTCATAACTGACTGACTAACTAACTAACTAACTAACTAACTAACTAACTAACTAACTAACTAACTAACTAACTAACTAACTAACTAACTAACTAACTAACTAACTAACTAACTAACTAATTCCATGGAGCAGAGGCCTTCTTGAGAAGCTAACAGTTTCTCAGATAGTCAAGAAATTCTCCGAATTTTATGGAACCCGAAGGTTCATTACCGCATTCACAACAGCCCCCCACCTGTCCCTATCCTGAGCCAGCTCAATCCAGTCCATGCCCCATCCCACTTCTTGAAGATCCATTTTAATATTATCCCCATCTACGCCTGGGTCTCCCAAGCTGTCGCCTTCCCTGAGGTCTCCCCACCAAAATCCTGTATACATCCCTCTTTTCACCATACGTGCTACATGCCCCGCCCATCTCATACTTCTCGATTTGATTACCCGAATAATATTTGGTGATGAGTACAGGTCATTAAGTTCCTCGTTATGTAGTCTTCGCCACTCCCCTGTCGTCTCGATTGTTCATACAATTATAAATACTGAAAAGGGGCCCTTCAGCACGCCGTCTCGTGTCCACAACAGTGACGTCAGACTGGACGCGTGTTGCACGCCACTGACATGGAGCTCAGGGCTCCAGGAGCACAATAGCAAAGCCGCTACTGTAATTGAAGTTGTTCTAGAGCTCCGCTAATTAGCGGTGTGCTTAAGAAGTTCCACGGCGCGTGCTTTATTCACTCAACAAGACAGCTTCGCTTTACAAACGGTTCTGTGGATTTCAAAGCTTCGAATCTACAAAGCTGCATTCTTCACCGCACATATGTGTGTAGGTTTGGTGCGTATGGAGGGGCATGTGACACTTATCGGAGTCAGGAGAGATGCGTACAGGGTTTTGGTAGGGAGATCTGAGGGAAAAAGACCACTTGGAAAAACTTGGCGTAGATGGGAGGATAATATTAAAAGGGATTTTCAAGACACTTTGCCAACCATATGCGTGGTTCCTGTTGGGTATTTGTTAGTTATTTCTGAATTAAATTTTTGCGAATTTAACCCTTTAAAGACGAAAGGTAATCTGTTTTATACAAGGACTCAGTGTGTACCGCGCTGTAAACACTCTCCACTTCGGTTATAAAAACCAGTCTCTTAATGTTTTATAAGGCAAAAGTTGCTGTTTGTTCTGAGATCCGTACAAAACACATAAACGCAATGTGGGCACCACGTAGAATTTTTTAATGTTAAACCTGGTGGTACGTAAAGCTACTGCTAGGCTTTAAAAGGTTAATTTACGTTATCAATCATTACAAATTTCCTGGAGTTTTTTTTAAAGTTTTTCCCAACAAAATCTTCTGCCTTTGTAATATTAGGCCCCTCACCTCGCCCCTCATCGATCGGACCTGTGAAATACACAATCCAGACGTGTGTATAAACAAAGTCACTTGTTCCGGTTTAACTTTTAAAAACGCATTCAGCAGTGAGAGTGGAATTTGTTGAGCTTTTGCAGTTGCCAGCTGATGAATGAGGAACAGAATAAAGTTTTGTATTTTGCTTTTAACTTTAAAATGCTCATAAAATATTTTACAGCTCTTAATCGCCTTGTTTATTCTACACTGTATTCTTTTTTCAACTTTCGTTTTTCCTTTAACCTAGCTTCTTTGTTCTGTATCTAACTGAGCAGACTCGAATTCCCTCTGGCATCCTTAAGTCTCTTTTCACACAAATTAAACACACACGTTTGTCTATTTGATGACCTCCATAATTATTCGTACTCTTCATTAAATATCACTGAGGTAACAATACGAAGGAGGTTATAATGAGTTGGACGTGTAGCACGTATGAGATATATTTGTTTTTTACAGCTCTGAGAAAAAGAGGAAACCTCCAATATGCAATAATGGATCTCAAAAACAGGGTGAAATTTTCTGGAGCAGATTCAACTGGTTCAAGACAGCGACCAGTTGTGTGCTGTTGGTGAATATTTTTACATCTCTTCTACCCATGACTGATTTTAATTTCAGATGAAATACCACAATTTTTTATTCTTTTTCTCTCACACCTGCTCTTACCTGAACGTGCATCGCAGTCAGTGGCCACACCATCCCGCCGCCGCCCATTTTTTTAATGCTCCTACCAGCCCGTAAAATCTCCCTCTGGTTCATATGGTTATAGCCATACTGAAATGTCATTCTGCCGTAAATTTCCCCAGTTTTCGTCCTCTATGTCCATAAAAAGTGTATTACAGATACTTCTTTCTGTTTAGCGCATTCTGTCAAGGTGGCAAACATGTTTCAACACGTCACAGTATTGCCATGTTCACAGGGTAGTAAGTCAAAGTACGTGTAATGATGAAAGGTTTATGTTGCTTATAATTGCCACGCTTTACTGCAAGGCTGCCAACATCACTTTTACTGTTAGCTAAAGCTACCTTTAATCTCTCGCTTTCCTTCATACGTGCTTCTTATGAGAACATTCGCTAAAGAACTTCGAATAACCCATTCTGATGGAACATTTTAAGGGATGGACTCAAAGGACGCTGCATTTTGAACCCCTGAGGAGGGGTTTTGTGCAAGAAACACTTTCATGATTACAACACAGTAGAAGTCTGATATTTAAGCTGCAGGCTCTCGCTTGCTGGGATTGCGGGTTCGAATACCGCCGGGGCATGGATATTTGTCTCTTTTGAGTGTTGTGTGTTGTCAGGTAGAGGTCTCTGCGTCGGGCTGATCACTCGTCCAGAGGAGTCCTACCGAGTGTGGTGTGTCTGTGATAGTGAAGTCTCGACAATGAGGAGGCCCTGGCCCACTGGGGGCTGTTGCGCCAGTAGAAAAAGTAATTTATTTAGAGACTTAATTTCTATATAAGAGCATAGGGGGTCAAATAATTGGATAACCAGTAAATAGTTAATTGGAAGTTATGTTGAATTATGCTGTTTTGGCTCAACCAAGGCACTGTTCTGGCGGTATAATAAAGAAAAACCGGAAACACAGTAGTACGCATACAGACCGAAGTTCGAGTGGGATACCTTCTCATAAAATTCAGAAGGATTGACGTTTGAGTTAAAAGTTTTGCTGCCAAAGTACTCACAACTTAAAATTATGGTCTTATTTTGGGTTTCTGCCTTGTGTAGTGCTTAAATATTCCGACGTTTCGGAGGAACGTACTGCCTTAATTTTCAGTGTTACCGAATTTTATCAAGTGGATGCAAAAACGATTCAAAAATGAAGATGGTGACAGCAGGTTACCGCGAAATATCGGGACATTTAAACACTGCAGCTGCATAAACCTCAAACAACACCATAATTCTATGAATAACAATCGTGAAAATAACATTTGTTTTGAAAAGTTAAAGTCAAGTGTAAAGCCTGTCACGGCACCAGGCAGGAAGTGCATAGTAGAAGACAGTCTAAAAGCAAGGAAAGAATGGAGGGTAAAAATGTATGGGAAAAGGGAGCAGGGGATAATATTTGGACATAATACGTGAAAAATAAAGCGACTGGACACTGGAGAAAACTGCACAGTGAGGACCTCCATAATTTTCCTTTTCGCGGAATATTATTAGGGTGGTCAAGCGAAGGAGAAACAGGTGGGTCGGGCATGTAGCACATGTGGAGGCAAAAGTGAAATTAAACCTTCAAAGATGAGAGGTGTCTGATTTATATATAAGGACTCAGTGCGTACCGCGCTGTAAACACTCTCCACTTCGGTTATAAAAACCAGTCTCTTAATGTTTTATAAGGCAAAAGTTGCTGTTTGTTCTGAGATCCACACAAAACACATAAACGCAATGTGGGCACCACGTAGAATTTTTTAATGTTAAACCTGGTGGTACGTAAAGTTACCGCTAGGCTTTAAAGGGTTAATAAAAATTTATGATTTGAAAATAAGTTCCTGGAAGAGTTGAGAAACTATTCCATTTTCAAGAACTCGACTCTGTGTAGTTACAATTTGATTTATGATTGAAAAATATGAAGGAAAGAGACAAATTGAAAGAACTTTGAATGGACGGAAGAGTAATATTCAATTGTATCTCAAAGAAATGGTTCAAAGTAGGGTCCAAAGGCGGGCTTATGTTATCACGGCAGTAGAAAGTACTTGTAATCATGCAGATTCTTAGTTACGAAGTGGTTCTCATTCACAGATGTCGCTACTGTAAAGTATGCCCGGAAGTATGTGGCAGCCATATTCAGCTTGTGCGGTTTGAGATGGCATCAGTATGTTATCGCGCCATCAGACACGTAATGTCCTAGAAACGACGACACGGTCCTGTTATGACAGACGAAGGAAGCTCTCTAGACAGAGAGAGACAGAAAGAATAAAGTAGGTATAAAATGAAAAAAAAAAAAGAGGGAGATCATGAAGGCAGTTTATTGGTCGAAGTGGTTAGAACCGGTCGCGGCAGCCATTTTGTCATAGTGACAACATTACTCCGTTCTGTCAGTGAAGATACTGACTGCTGGGGGCGCCACGAAACTCATTAGCGCCACTTCTAACTGCTGCAATGTTCGTGACGTCACTTCCTTTTTTTCCTTCCACTTTGTTTCCTGTTTTTTTTGTTTCTTTCAACAGCCGAGCGAAGCGCTGTGTATAAATATGTACGTGCACGTACTCACAAAAATTTGCAGCCATCTTCGAAATAACTCACTGCTTTGGCTCAGACATGATTTTAACCAACTGCACATAAGACAGTTTTTCTCCATAAGTACTTAGTCGTGCAGAAAGTAAAAAATTTCAGATTTTTATGAAATTCTAGGGTTCACAATAGGCCTATAGCACGGTTGTGGACCCTAATAAAGCCAGATAAATTCAATTCTTATCCATACACCCTCCTTGTACTAGACCCTTCCACCTACTGCTATGTCTCCCCTTAACCTTTTAAAGCCTAGCGGTAACTTTACGTACCGCCAGGTTTAACATTAAAAAATTCTACGTGGTGCCCACATTGCGTTTATGTGTTTTGTACGGAGCTCAGAACAAACAGCAACTTTTGCCTTATAAAACATTAACAGATTGGTTTTTATAACCTAAGTCGAGAGTGTTTACAGCGCGGTACGAACTGAGTCCTTATATAACACAGATACGTTTCGTCTTTAAAGGGTTAAACTAAGAACGAGGAGAGGAATCATTTTTGAGATATTCTAAGAGACACTCGGCGACTTACGCGCTAATTACGCTGCGGAAATTCCCGCGCAATTCGAAATTCAGTACACGTATGGTCAAATACGTAAGCACGTAAAAAGTAGTCCGGTTTAAATCAAAACGCCAACAAACTGTAACTTAATCGAAGCCAGCATGACCGTTCCGCCGCCTGTGTTATCGCCCAGCAGTATTCTTCCGCTGCTTTCTTCTCGTTGAGCTTTAATTGCCGCTGCGAAAAATTCGGAGCGCCTTTAAAAAAGTTACAATTTAATTTCTTCACTTTTTTAACTTGCTTGATTCTAAAACTGCTTAACTTTAAAACGCGAAAACCGGGGAGCCTGTGCAGTCCTAAGCTAAGGATAAACTCGTATTACTAAGTCCGCGTTAGACGGTCATTACGCAACATCCTGAAACAGACGGATGCAATTCACATCCTCACACAATATTTATTTGGCATCTACCTTGCAAGTTCAAGAAAATTTTAGTAAACCTTGAAGGGTTGGTGCATGAAAGTGGAAAAGAAGAAAGAAAGAAAGAAAGAAAGAAAGAAAGAAAGAAAGAAAGAAAGAAAGAAAGAAAGAAAGAAAGAAAGAAACAAACAAACAAAGAAAAAAGAAAGAAACAAAGAAAGAAACAAAGAAAGGAGGAAAAGAAAGAAAGAAAGCAAGAAAGAAAGAAACAAGCAAACAAAGAAAGAAAAAAGAAAGAAACAAACAAAGAAACAAAGAAAGAAGAAAGAAAGAAAGAAAGAAAGAAAGAAAGAAAGAAAAAGAAAGAAAGAAAGAAAGAAAGAAAGAAAGAAAGAATGAAATGAAGGAAGGAAAAAGTGGAAGTGAAAGTGAAAGGCACTGTGTCTGTTAGAAGGACAGGAAATTTACGAGTATAAAGTAACACTGTGGCGCGTTCGCGTAAACATTGTTGCAGTGGAAAAGCAATAAGTATTACATATTGTGTGTGTGTCTTAGCATTAGTTATCCAGCACTCAAAGCGCATGCGCCGTATTATATTGCCATCTGTGGCCTGTCTGGCTGTACCATATTTTTCCACATTATCTCATAAACTGCACGATTTTCGAAAAAAAAAGTTACTGAACACAAAAAAGTGTGTTTTGGTTTCCTCTCCAAACTTTGCCTGAAATATTTTCATTCTAAGAAGACCTGAGAGAGATATTATCATAAATGTGCACAGGTGTTCATGTAAAGAAGCCTTTAATCTTGTCGGATTTTATTGAAACTTGAATTTTCTCGACAGAATTTCGTAAAATACTCAAATACCAAATTTCGTAAAAATTCCTTAAATGGGAGCCGAGTTGTTCCATGCGGACAGACAGACAGACATGACAAAACTAATAGTCTTTTTCGCAGTTTTGCGCAATGCCTAAATATAAACACTTTTTAAGGGCGTTATTTGACGACGCTGTCAACCGCTAAGATCACCCGGTGCCGTTGGAATGAGCGTGGAGCAATGGTGGGACAAGTTTGTGCGTTTGCATGGCCCCTTTCTAAGCACCAACCCGGCACCCCCACTCAGAGATGCCTAGCGCCATCCGTCTTCATTAAGATCCTACCCGCAAGGTAGGGAGGCATTGTATAACGCCCAGGGGAATGTCTACATTACTTCCCGCTACGTCAGAGGCGGAATATACATTTTAAAGCGTATAAAATTATATGTGACGCGAATTTAGAATATTAGTCCACAGGGAAATATAATATCATTTAGTCGACAGATATACGACAGTAGGCTACGCATAACGAGGTGCTTGGAACATTCCTATTCTTTGTAGTATATTACGAACTTGGTGTTGCATGCAGAATTTTGATTGGGAAACCTGAAGAAAGGAGGCAACTCGGGAAATTTTCGCTTAGCTGGGAGGACAATATTAAAACTTATGTTAAGAAAAGAGATTTTTTTTAAAGTTTTTAGGTTTTTCACGGCGGTTGTCCAAATTACGGTCATCTTTTGAGGTTCTACACTTTGTGGCGGATAGATAATCCAGTCTTTCGGAGGGACTCACTGCTTATATCTTCACGGAGGTTGAATTCGTTCAGTTGGATGCTGATGTGACACGGTGAAAAGAAAAAGCGCCGTTTCGGTAAGAAGTTTTGAGGGAACGTGGCCAGTAACGGCTACGGAACGGCAAGGAGATTAGGTCGACGTAGCTCGTTCCAGAAGAGAGTCCACTCGTGGCTGTTTTTAACGGGGCAATGAACAGAGTAGCACAGAAGGTGAAGAATTCTCTAAACAGCTGAGCAAATATTCGTTTATAAGGAAGGATTCCGTCTGTTATTACACCACGTATGATTAGGGACTATACACGTGTCCATCCGTTCTGGGCAGACCTAGAGACAATGCACGCGGCAGAGACCTTGTGAATCTAACAGTAGCTGAAGTAGGCAAGAAATTTGTCACCTCTTTGTATAAACAGTCGGTCTGCAAGGCTCCCGAAACTGGACCTTAACTGGTCCACAGGAATCCAATGCACATTCTCACATCCTACTTCTTTAACCCTTTAAAGACGAAGCGTATCTGTTTTATATAAGGACTCAGCGCGTACCGGGCTGTAAACAGTCTCCACTTCGGTTATAAAAACTAGTCTCTTAATGTTTTATAAGGCAAAAGTTGCTGTTTGTTCTGAGATCCGTACAAAACACATAAACGCAATGTGGGCACCACGTAGAATTTTTTAATGTTAAACCTGGTGGTACGTAAAGTTACCGCTAGGCTTTAAAAAGTTAAGGGTCCATTTTGTTATTCCCCATACACACACACACACACACACACACACATTCTTTTAAATCTCCAACGCGGTCTAGCTGTTTGAGATTTTCCTATGAAGATGCGTTATAGCTCTGACTTCGGGCTTCCGTCGTGATGTAGATGAGATCTGCACTCTTCTGGGGTGTTACGCAGCGTCGAGTTTTAAACCATTACAGACGTTTCAGGACAAAGCATCGGTCCCATCTTCAAGCGTCTGGGATTTCTTGACCTTTGAAGATCGGACCCACATATTGTCCCGAAACGTCGGTAGAGGATTAACTCTCGAAGCTGCCTAATATCTCAGAAGAGCGTAGATGTCAGGAATCATTACTGATTTTTTTAGAGTCCCCGTGCTTTGTACACCTTCTGCTTAACTCATCTCTGTTCCACCTCTGTTAGTATTTGGCAAACCGGAAAAATGGTACGGTTCTCACTGCACAGTCCTCTCCTTCATTGGACTGTATCGTAACGTACGTTTTTACGTGATTATCGGAAAACGTAGTTTCTAAGAATTTGTATTAACCCTTTAAAGAGGAAGCCTATCTGTTTTCTATAAGGACCCAGTGCGTACCGCGCTGTAAACACTCTCCACTTCGGTTATAAAAACCAGTCTCTTAATGTTTTATAAGGCAAAAGTTGCTGTTTGTTCTGAGATCCGTACAAAACACATAAACGCAATGTGGGCACCACGTAGAATTTTTTAATGTTAAACCTGGTGGTACGTAAAGTTACCGCTAGGCTTTAAAAGGTTGAGGTATCTTCTTTATACAGAGTGTTTTTTAAACAGGACTGCGCGGTACGAAATCGTTGTTGCACAGCGAACTATGACGTCTTCCGCCCTGCCGTGCTTATTCCCAAAAGAAAACACACTGTAGAATGGAACTGGCTGAGTCTTTGACGTCTGAAATTAATCTAAATATTATTCAATAATTCAGCTCCCACAGCATAAAAAAGTTCTGCTTCTCCCTTACAAAGATCGATCGATAAATTCTGTTCAGGAAAATGATGGCTCTTTATTCTGATTATCATAAGAAACACAAATGTGCTGTGTGGGTAAAGTGCAGGTGTTTTGAATTAAAATTTAGATGCTTTGAAATTTAAAAGCATAGAGTAATCTTACGTACAGGATTTTGGAACGGAATATATGGGCCTTTTCTGATCCTAATTTCTGTTCAATGAACCGTTCATATTCAGAGACGGATAAGCGCGTTATTTAATGACAGTTTGTCAGTTACTGCAGCTACTTAGGAACATAATATTGTTGAGTAAGAATCTAAATTCATATATCGAATAAACGTCTGTCTGTTGTGAGTGTATATAACACGTTTGCTATGAAGTTCCACATAGATATTTTGGCACGCAAATATAACCCCAGATGTCTGGTAACTGACAACTGTGGATAGTAAAGATGATGGTTCACAAACTCACTTCTTTGTGTTTATTTTCAGTATCTACAATATCCACACAAGTAAGAGGTGAATGTGGCGCTGTGAACTGCAACACATGGCGTTCAGAGCTGCACTGCTGGACAGGTACGTACGTACACACAGACATACACACATACATACATACACACGTACATACGTACATACGTATATACACACACACATGCATACATACACACGTACATACATACGTACATACGTATATACATACACACATGCATACATACACACGTACATACATACGTACATACGTATATACATACACACATGCATACATACATACATACATACATACATACATACATACATACATATGTACGTACATACATACATACATACATACATACATACATACATACATACATACATACATACATACACACAAATACATACATACATACATACATACATACGTACACACACATACATACGTATATACATACATACGTACATACATACATACATACATACATATGTACGTACATACATACATACATACATACATACGTATATACATACATACACACAAATACATACATACATACATACATACATACATACGTACACACACATACATACGTATATACATACATGCGTACATACATACATACATACATACACACATACACACATACATACATACATACATACATACGTACATACATACATATGTACGTACATACATACATGCATACATACATATGTACGTACATACATACATGCATACGTAATACATACATACGTACGTACATACATACATACATACATACATACGTACATACGTACATACATACATACATACATACATACATACATACATACATACGTACATACATACATACATACATACATACATACATACGTACATACATACATACATACGTACATACATACATACATACATACGTACATACGTACATACATACATAGATACATACATACATACATACATACATACATACATACATACATACATACATACATACATACATACATACATACATTCCATGGATCCATAATTTTGTCACAAGACAACAGGATGAGGAATAAGACATAAACATACAAAAATGTACAAAAATGTACAGTGCAAAATACTTTAAACATTTTATGTGCAGTCTTAGAGGCCATTATTACAGTTTATCAGTACACATAATAAATTCATCTGCACAGTAAAAGCAGTGTGCCATTTAAGTCTCTTCTTAGTGCTACTTTAAATTGTGCCTTTTCATTCTGAAGATTTGTGACACTGTATGGTAAATTGTTGAAAATTCTGATGCCAGAATAGAATGCACTTTTCTGAAAGCACGACAGGTTGGCAATTGGTCTATAAAGATGGTGCTTATTCTTCGTATCAATACTGCGTACTGACGGACTTGTTTGAACATTTTGATTACTAACAAATAAGTTAATTGATGAAAATATATATTGGCATGGAACAGGCAAAACCTCTAGTTTTTTAAACAAATGTGTACATGGAGTTCTAGGACGTGGGCCAACCATAATTCTGATCATTTTCTTTTGTACCGTAAATGTCTTCCTGCTGTTTGAAGAATTTCCCCCCAAAATTTGCAATATTACCTTACTTCGCATACATTTAAGAAACGCTGACCTTTCATAGACACATAACACAAAATGAATATGCCAGCATCGCATAAACAAAACACAAGGGTCATAATTAGCAATATGAAGTAGACAAATACGAAGTGACAAAACTTTTAAGAAGTACCTACACATTAAAACTTGATTTGCTGTAAAACTGCAGCAACACACTTCTGTAAAATCAGGAATTCTCAGTGCCTTGGAAGGATTTCAGTACGTCAAATGTAAAGCGTACCGTTTTTGTTCGTATTTATTTTTATTTATACGAGTATTTAAAACTACAGAACTAAAATCATTTCTGTACTCCACAACCGTATCAATATGTTACATATTTATTTAAATAATTTTATGCCAAATACTGTAAAGGAATGAATCTCAACCCCATACGCAAGGGTAAGTTTCGCTGGACAGCTTTTAATAAAGAAACGTCAGATGACGCACCTGCAGCTTTCCGTACCGTGTGCGTATAGATCAAACAGTTGTTTTTCCAACTCGTGCACAAAAACATTATATATAAACTTTTTCTGTACGAGTTGGAAAACAACTGTTTGTCTGATGGTGGGTTGTAAAAAACTGAAACTAGTAACCTGGAAACTTGTGTAGTGTGATGTATAAGGTTGGGGTGGTTGCTGTAACGTTAGACATATGCTTGTTAGAAACATTGTTAGGCCGAAGTATGAAGACGATACGTAATAGAACTGTGGTGTGACGAACACGAAATTTGATGCAAGTTTGGATCATAAACAAATGTATAGATCGATCGACTGACTGACTGAATAACTAACTAACTAACTAACTAACTAACTAGTTTTCTTAGTCCTTCCCTCTTCTACCTACTTGTTTACAGTAGGTGTCGAGGTTGTTTATTTTCACTTGATCACACTCAGACACACACCACAGTCGGTAGGACTCCTCTGGACGAGGGATCGGCCAGTCGGAGAGACCTCTAGCTGACAACACAAACACTCACAAGAGACAAACACCCATGCCGCCGTTGGGATTCGAACCCAGGATCCCAGCAAGCGCTCGGCGGCAGACCTACGCCTTAGACCACGCGGCAACTGGGATCGGCAACTAACTGAGCAACCATTAGCTTATCAAGAAGGAATCGCTCCATAGACTTACTTTATTAAAATTTAATCATCACAGACAGCATAATGCGTCTCCTTTATTAAAAAAACCGGTTATTAGTGTTTAGGGAAATAATCGCTGTCTATACGGAAAATGATATAAAAACACAAACGCACAGCGTGTGGGCAAAACTGCAGGGTTTCTGAACGCGCTATATATACATATATATATATATATATATATCGTCACTGCTAGGCTTTGAAAATTATGCCGCAAAGAGCTAATTGGTGCGCTGACTAAGACAGCTGATGATTGGCATCCTTTCTTAGAAGCAGGTTAGAGAAACCAGAGTGGGGTGATCTTCCGTCAGATCGCTGTAGGAGGATTGGTTGGGGGGAGCGAGGAGAAATCTGAGGCATCACAAGTCTCCTCAGTGCAGGCTCAGCCCCTTTGACTGTCTTCAGCTGCGTCAAACAGATACAAGAAAACAGACGAGGAAAACATCCCGAGGTATTGATCATGTATGAGATGTCTCTCTTTGTGTGCAGTGGCCAGGAGTCGTGTTTTCTTAGTCTAAAATCTCTTCGTTTCCTGCTCGTCACCCGCGCTATTGGCAGAGGTTTCTATTTGTCTACAATATCTTCAAGTAACTATCGGGTTCTTCAAAGACGACTCCCAGGGCTCTTTCCTTACTCAGATGCCATCTGCACAACCGTGAGAAAGGAAAGTGTTTCATTCTGCGTGCGCTGATGTGACACAGACACAAACTGCGGCTTGAACAGCGTGAAATAGCATGATACAGCTGAAGAGTTTGGTAACAACAGTGTACGGTTACGAAGAAACTTGGGGGGGGGGGGGGGCCAAATAGGTGCAATGAGTGATAACATTCACGGGATATTCTCCTCGTCTTCCAGCCTGCTCGGAAGACTGAACACTCTGTATTCCATAACGCAGCGCACAAAATGTTCGCTTGTGGCTACCGTAGTTTCGGGGCACGCGGTGGTGCAGTTGGTACAGGCGCTGCGGTTCGATCCGCGATGGTGTCATTCGGATTTTTCATTGACATAATCCTTCCGGCCGCACTATACCCCTGAGGTCGACTCAGCCTCTTAACAGAAATGATTACCAGGAATATTTCCCTGGGGTACTACTACGATTGCTAGATCGGAGTAGTAC
>BLKM01010333.1:76511-217179 GCA_013340265.1 Coptotermes formosanus | reverse complement strand
CCCCCCCCCCCCCCCCCCCCCCCCCCCCCCGCCGCCGCCCCCCCCCCCCCCCCCCCCCCCCCCAAAGACAGCCGGTGCGTAGGGCCGACAAACTCACCACCTTCATGTGCCGATTGTCTGGAAATGTGGGAGCCTCAACTTTCGGGAAACATAAGGGACTGTCTAGGCCTGTATAGAGATACCTTTACCTTTACCTTTGTAGTTTATAAAGCTGTTTGTGCACCGTTTGTCAATTTATGGACTTAAGTAAAGCGGAATTTATGGTGGGTCAATACGGCTGAAAGTAAGAAGAGTCTAAAAACACTTTTCGGAATTTTAGCTTCGGGAGTGTTTTAAAAATCTGCCACCGGTTTGCTTGTGGATATCAGATGACAGAAAAATATACGGAGGGATAGATATGACTCCCACATGACGCTGTATTATATATGTGGCAACGAAAATTTGGAGAAACAAGAAGATGGAAGTGTTAGAGAAACTGTAATTGTAACTATTGTTCTATATGGTTGCGACATTGGTGCCTCGCACTGAGGGAGGAACACAGACTGACGGCGTGCGTTAGTTGGGTGCTGGGAGAGTACTTAGACGTCAGACAGAGGACTGGAGAGGACGATCGAAGAAGAAACCTGCATACTGAAGCGCCTCGTAAGAGGCACCCGCCAAAGATGTCATTATGGTAATGAGAGGAAGAATGATGAGATGGGTGGGGCATGTAGGACGCATGGAACAGATGGAAAATGACAATATTTTAATGAGTTAATCTGAAAGAGAAGACGTAATTCGTGCCACGTGGATGTAGACGAGAGGATGATGACAGAATGGATCATACGTAAACTGAGTTCGAGAGGATGGAATTCACTGAAGTGTCTCAGATTAGCGTCCATTCACAGGCTGTGGTCAAGCCGGTAATGAATCATTGTGTTCTACAAGACACAGGGGATTTTTAGAGAAACTGAGACACGGTAAGCTTTATAAGAACTCTTATCTGTGGAGTTAATACAGGATGATAGAAAGTTTCTCCGTAGTAATACTGCATTCACTGCAGAGAAACCTTTCGATCACCCTGTATTATCGGAAATCTTATTTCCTCTTACGAGCAGTCAGATAAACAAAATCTTTCATTTTATGGATTAAACGACGCTGTATAAAACACTGAGAATGAGGCTACTAAAACGAATGGGTATTGAAGGGCCCTGTGAATGGTATTTAGTAATTAATAACCATGCGGTCATGGCGTGTTTTAAAAGCATTTGCCAAAAATAACCTGTCAGCTCTAAGAGTCCCAGCTGTAAATTAAATTTAGCATTACGGTCCTGTTCGTATTCATAACTCCATAATAAGTTTCATTGTGTTCCGTAGCTTTGCGACGTTTAACCATTTAACTGTCAGCAATTATCACATGTGACAACCCGGTCCACGGCCAAAGAACACACAGTGTACAAACAGTTTAAGCTGGCTTACAGAACAGATAGCCAAACTCTTCAGGGAGGTTATTAATTGAAGTGACCTCATAATAGAGTAACGTCTTTTTAGTGATTTAAAAACTGAACAGCCGATTCTGGTGGCCGCGCGGTATAAGGCGTCGTTCTGCTGCCACTCTCTTGCTGGGATTGCGGGTTCGAATCCCACCGGGGGTATGAATATTCGTCTCTTGTGAATCTTGTGTATTGTACAGGTATAAGCCTCCGCAACCGGCCGATCCCTCATCCGGGGGGAGTCCTACCGAGTGTGCGTGTGTGTCTGCGTGTGTGATCAAATGAAACAGTAACCGTCTACACACACGATCAGCAGGTAGAAGAGGTCAGAATAAAAAAATTGAGCGCTCGAATAGAATATTAGAGTAAAACTTTTAGAAATCTCACAGGCATGACCTCCACACATGACATAAATTATACCGGCCGTGTTTGTCATAATCTCAGAGTGATAACATGAAATCTAAACTTCGCTGATACCATGATTTTGAAAAGTTTTTCAGAAGCAGCTTGACAGATGGGAATTCAGAGGTTTCTTCTTTTCCGAGACGTGGCGATGTGTTCATGAGTAACGGGGCCCCGAGGTTTCGACCCATGAACCACAGCAATCCACCTACAACTGACGCGGCATCTTATCCCAGAAAGGAAATCTGAGTAAAATGTAAGCTATCGGCAAGTTATGACACTGTTAATACCGACCGGAGCATCCCGTATCAACCTGTAACTAATGTAAAAATTTTAAGCTTATGTCTTTACTCTGTAATGGCTTATGACTGCCACAGACACGCAAAAAAAAGTTTTATTTCTCCTACACAGATTCAGATATCTTCGCTTTTTAAAGTATTAATACATAAAGCGGTGAGCGTGTGGTGTGAGGGCGGTATTGGCCCAATGGAATGTATGTTCATAAAGCTGTCAGAAATAGACAATTTTATGTTAGCAGAGTTTATTTTAGGCAAGACCCGGGCCAAGAAGGGCGCTTTCCCTAGTTTTATTACGTATGGCATGGTCCATAAGAACACTCGAGTTCCGTATATTCAGGTCAGTCCTGGGCTGCCGCATGTACAGGCACAGTGTCGTGACGTAAGGCATCAGAGAATCAGAGGAACACCAGCTCTGCCATATCACGTGATGGGCGGAGGTTGGGGAATACCGTAAGGTATCCACGGCATGCCGCGATATTCGGTTTCACTAAGAGTAAGTTAAATTAACTGGAGAAACAGTCTCGGGTTTAGCAGTCGAGGTAATTAAAGCAAAGATACAATCACTCTACGCGCGCGCATGTGCGCGCGTACTCAAACAAAACACAGCAGCAGCAGCAGCAATAACAAAAACAAAAAACAAAACAACAAAGAGTTATCCAGTTTTCGTACAAAAAATAAATCTGTAGCTGTCCAACCAAAACTAAGTTCTAATTATTATATCTAACTACATGTTTCGACCTGTTCCGAGGCCATCCTCAGGTTCACAATTGGTCTTTAAAACATAACGAGGAAGAAATATACATTATGTAAGTTTTATGTGAGACTTTGCTTTGTTTTAAAGACCAATTGTCAACCTGAAGATGACTTGAGATAGGTCGAAACATGTAGTTATATATTTCACTTTTCTACGGCTTCCAGACCGGTCCCAGTTTCCACACATTGTGCCCCCCCCCATACAATGGGATCCGGGGCCCTTCCTTCCTGGTAAACAACCGGTAAGTGAAGCTAACCACAGTCCCACCTGGCACAGAGATTAAGAATGCATGGAGTTATACCGCCGCTCCCAAATGCGTCTGCATGGCGTGATAATTTAAGCACAAGAATATCTTTATATTTTTGCTTAAAATTCAGCAGGCAACACTAATAATTTTGTAGGCAGGGCCGTCAGTCACAAAGCGTATTGACATCACACTGCAACCTCCAGCACGAGAGTCAGATGCAGACCTTGGGGGTGGGGAATTCTGAGATGTGATGCTGTGTCATTGGGCGTTTCGAAAGAAGAAGAATTATTTGACCCTTGAAAATTAAGGCAAAATGATTGTTCGAAACGTCGGGAACTTATCATCCAACGAAAAACCGTCACAGTACAAAAGACCTAAATTCTCGACTTGCTTAACCCTAAGCGACAATGGACACCATTTTTAAGAGTTAAAATATTGTCAGCTGCGGCTATTAAATAACAAGACCGCAAGCGCAGCTTCTGACCTTCACAGCTGACCAAGAAAATATGTATAAGATATTTACCGCTGAAGTTCCTTCCAGCCAAATGCCAAACCAGGCGCTGTTATATTGACGCAGTGTTCATATATGTCTTCTTTTAACTTGCTGCGACTGTACTTGATAAAAATTAGCGAAAAATAAACATAAAAACTCTCGTGACCTTGAAGAAAACTGCCAAGGAAAACCCTCAAATTGTTACATGCGCTGTGTGGAAAAGAAGGCGGAGATATTTAAAGCGCCCCCACAAAATGAATTCAGGACAGGCGTCGATGGTTTGGAGGCGCGTATGGAGCCGCCTGTAACTTCCTATGCACATTGCTTTGAAGGGCACACATGCACGTACAATAATTCTACTGACAAAAGTATCCTCTGGAAAATATATATACATTATGTAATGGCCAGACCTCGTTGCTCCACGCATTTTAACGTAACAACTAGATGGTGGTGAGTCGTTAGCCTCACGTGCTGGCTGTATTAACTCCGGGAAAAGAAACCCATCGGAATTAACTAAATATAAGCACGCCTAACGACTAATCAATCATTTTGTTCGTTTCGTAGTCCTCGCCTCTTCTACCTGTTCACAGCAGGTGTCGAGGTTGTTTATTTTCACTTGATCATACTCAGACACACACCACAGTCGGTACGACTCCTCTGGACGAGGGATCGGCCCCTTGCAGAGACCTCTATCTGACAATACAAACACTGTACAAGAGAAAAAAATTCATGCCCCGGCGGGATTCGAACCCACGATCCCAACAAGCGCTCGGCCGCAGACCTACGCCTTAGACCGCGCGGCCACTGGCGTCTAGCCAATATTTTGTTCCATACCACAAGGTCCTCACTATTTCACTTCCTGCTTAACATAAGAATTAGATTAACTGCTGCGGAATATTGCAAGGAACAAATTGTGTAACTGTGTTAAATGGTGTGTCTGTGTTAACAGCAATGAGTGATGAGGGAACCTATCTCTATCTACAGAACTCAACTGTGGGCCGTATTTCAACAGTGCGTGTTGGGAACTTAACAGACGTAATGAACAGCAATATCCTCAGCGTCCTCAGAACCGCCCCCCCCCCCCGCAGACCAATTAAGTCACGGGACCCACACAGGGCGTTGCAGATTATCGTGCATTACTACAGAACACTGGAAAAAACATTACAGGTCTCCCAGCTAAACAGGAATATAGATGTGGTAAACACGCACAATTAAGCAACAGGTCATGAAGGCGTATGAAGGAGCCGAGGTATAGTTCCATTCATTCTGAAACTGAGCGTTAAGCTGTTTGTAATGCCTTAGGTGACATAGATCCCTTCCTGTGATCAAAGATGGCAATAGACGGCTCATTACTGATTAGATAGGAAAGGCTAACTCTCTTAACTTCTATTATTCTTCGGTGTTCAGCTGCGCGCGCAGCATCCCGCAAGTACAGTGCGCTACCTCTGGTGAACCCTTGGCCATTAGTAGTAAAACCATTAGGAAAAGGTTAGCAGCGATAGGTAAAAATAAATCGACAAGGCCAGACAGCGTTTCTGGCGGGATTCTAAACTGGGTGGGGAAGCCATGATTCCAAAACTTGCGCGATTACTAGATATAACAATTAACCCTTTAAAGACGAAGCGTATCTGTTTTATATAAGGACTCAGTGCGTACCGCGCTGTAAACACTCTCCACTTCTGTTATAAAAACCAGTCTCTTAATGTTTTATAAGGCAAAAGTTGCTGTTTGTTCTGAGATCCGTACAAAACACATAAACGCAATGTGGGCACCACGTAGAATTTTTTAATGTTAAACCTGGTGGTATGTAAATTTACCTCTAGGCTTTAAAAGGTTAATAATGCCACTATCCCACGTGACGGAAAGAAAGTCATAGTGGTTCGTATTTAGAAAGGGGATTATCGATCGCTGGTCGCAAATTACAGACCCATCAGCTTAACCTCAGTGGTCTGCAAGCGAATGGAACATGTTACAGCATCATACCTGAGAAAAGTCTGGGATAACAAGGATTTGTTATTCAGGGTCAACATGGATTCAGGCCGGGATATTCGTGTGAAAGTCAAGTAATCGCGGCTTGCCAGGACACTGCAGACGCACTGGATAACGGAGGCAGGTTAAGTAACCACGGCTTGCCAGGACACTGCAGACGCACTGGATAACGGAGGCAGGTTAGACACTATTGTAATAGATCTCTCGAAGGCTTTCGATTCAGTTCCCCATGATCGGCTGCTTACGAAAATTTCGGCCTCGGGAGTGGACTCGAGGGTAGTCGATGGGGCCGCACGCAGGGAGTTCTAGTAGGAGGGCAACTGTCAGGGGAAGTCGAAGTAACGTCAGGAGTGCCGCAAGGGAGTGTATCGGGTCAACTGCTGCTCCTCGCGTACGTAAACGGTATTTGGGAAAATATTGAGTCAACTGTTAGACTTTTCGCAGATGACTGTAAAATATATAGGAAAATTCTAAATAATAAAGATATAGAAACGTTGCAGATAGATCTGAACAAACTGGGGGAGTGGGCGGTTGAAAATGCGATGGAAATTAATCCAAGTAAAAGTAAGGCAGTTAATTTCACGACAGCCCGAGTAAAGGAACCACTGAATTATTCTTCAGGGGACAGAGTAAGTGCGGAAGCGAGCAGTTGTAAATAATTGGGAAGAATTTTACGCAGCGATTTAAGTTGGGCTGACCAAGTCAATTACACGGTGAAAAAAGCCTGGAAGGCACATCATTTTTTAACGCGTATTCTCAAAAAGGGAAACAGCAACACTAAAATCTTAGCCCACACATCACCAGTGCGTCCGATTCTTGAATATGCGGCGGCGTGCTGGAATCCTTACAGGGAGGGACAGATAAATGCGTTAGAACGGGTGCAAAAGAAAGCGGCTAAATTTGCATATCATAGGAACGTTTCGAACTGGGAAAGCTCGGCACAGCGTGGAAAGATATCACGCTTATGTGCTGTCTTCACAGCGCACAGGGGAGAACCGGCTTGGAAGGCTATAAGTGACGGATTACAAAGGCAACAGTATCTGAGCAGGTCGATCATTATCGGAAAATTAGGAGCAGAAAGCAAACGACAGACAACGGAAAATATTCCTTTGTAAATACGATCATCCAGCTTGGAACCAACTGCCTGCAGGTGCCTTAGGGACTCTCTCCTGTAAACCGAACAATTGTAGGAAGAGGGTTAGGGAAGTGATAAATGAGGTGAAGTGAAGGGTGCAAATCATCAAAAAATGCAGTGAAGTGAAGTGAAGTGAAGTGAAGTGAAGTAAGGTGAAAGGAGGTTAATTGGGGTAAGGATGTGAAGGTTACGTAAGTGTAGTGAAGAGAAGTGAAGTGAAGTGAAGTGAAGTGAAGTAAGGTGGAAGGAGGTTAATCGGGGTAAGGATGTGAAGGTTACGTAAGTGTAGTGAAGTGGAGTGAAGGGAAGGTCACGGTGACTGCGAGCACATCTGTTCATGCAGTTATGTAACTCAGTACTCCGACTGCATCACTGCACAGTGTGCCTCGTTTTTATTAACATTACTTCATCTACGTTAGGTTAATTTTAACGTTTAACTGTTTGTGTTTTTATTGTGCTTGTGTATGTGTGTGTGTGTGTATTTTATTGTTTTTGTAATGTCTGTGTGCTGTGTTTTGTTTGAGGGCTGTGTGTTGTTTTGTGTGATGTGTGTTATTTTATGTGTTCTACCTTACTGCAGTACCACTGCCACCGGGGACAAACCCATTTGCAGTCAAAATAAATAATAACAACAACAATAATAACAATAACAATAAAACTATCGTACTTTGGGATACTATGAAAGATACAGACTGTAGTTACGAAGCCTTAAATTAATTGCAACTAATTTCCTTAAAGAAAAGTTGCGAGTATCAAGCCTTACGTCTATCTGCAAGCGGCTTTCTGCCCACACTGCGTGGAGCAGTGTCAGTTAAGGTTCCATTTGTGTTTATGTCTGATCTTGCGGAGTATCTTTTCGAAGCTGTACGTACGCAATTCTCTGTAACGTCGGTAGTACTATGCTTGCTGTATGTTGATGTAGAAAGATTTGAGGACAGCCGTAGTGATTTAAGTGAGATCCTGTGTGAGTGAGTGCTGAAGGTGGATGGTGGCAAACACGGCAGGTGGAATTTCGTGTCAGTTCAGACAGAGGTACAAAAAGTGGGACCGATACCATCTGCCTTCATTAGAAAATATTAACCGCCACTTTATTTGGGTGGCTTTGAAAAACAACGAAAAGCCCCAGTCAAGATAGCCTGTGTCTCCGACGAAATTCAAACCTGGCACCTCCAGAATACACGCCTGCAATACTGTCGCTTCACCAGCCTTGTTGGAACGTTTAGACGCAACTTTTTGTTAATTAACAGCCTGATAAAATTTCAACATTTACAGCTGACTAGTGTCTATATTTCTTTGTTTTAATAAGACGTCATATGACATTAACCGAATTCACACTCTGATACACAATTTGATAGTGTTTAAAATTCAGACTTTTCAACTTTTGCCTCTAGCTCTCGTCATTTGCATATAATGGTGGAGACAGGATGAGTTAGGCAGCACGCGTCTCACAACTTTTCAACATGGAGAAGCCGAAAGCAGAGAATTATATCGTCAAAATGCCCCCAGCCATGTGCAAGAAAAAGAGGGAGAGCAGAGAGTAGGCCATAATAATGTTGCCGCGAGCTGTTCTGATAACAAAGTGCTGAAAATCTTCAAGTTTCGAGATTCCCTGGGCACAGTTTAACGTCTCCTCCCTTTCTAAGTGAAATATAAATAGCAGCACCTCTTTCTCGACAACAAGAAAATATGTTTTCGAGTCGAAATTTTTCAAACATATCCAACACAATTATAAAAATAATTTTTAATTACCTTTGAAACTGTTTCTCAAATCAGCCAGTTTGTGAGTGTACAAATTGGAGGGTGTCGGCCGCGGAGGGGAGTGTTTCTAGGTATCCAGACGAACTATGGATTTCTTTAAGACTTTTATCCCATGGATGTTTACCTCCACTCATCCATAGGTCTTTAAGGTTTCTGGCTTTAAGGTAATTAAACTAACACTTAGAAGCCTGGTTTTTGGGGGAAGTGAGGAACACCACTTTTTAGAATCCCCATTTACCCGCTCGTCCTTATGACAAGACTAATGTGACAGAGAGTACGTTAAAATGGTGACAAACAACAAATAGTAGCGTCTAATTCGGCAATACCTTGTATTATGCAATACCAACATAGAGGACAGTGTTGTCTTTGAGAATCTGATAGCCTTTCAGATCGTCAAAAAATCCTTTGTTTAGGATTCCGTCCTTCTGTGATATGACGCTCTTTCAATAGGTATGAGGAGGCCGACGTTTCGACACAACACAGTGTCATCAAGTTCAAGTGTCGAAGTGCCCTAAAATTAATC
Organism: Coptotermes formosanus; assembly: GCA_013340265.1. Taxonomy (NCBI): domain Eukaryota; kingdom Metazoa; phylum Arthropoda; class Insecta; order Blattodea; family Rhinotermitidae; genus Coptotermes; species Coptotermes formosanus. Next base: position 208,107 of record BLKM01010333.1, on the reverse strand, counting down.
TCCTAGGGAATTTAGACGCCTGAAAAAGGATAGCAGACATTTTCGTAACGTCGTCATCCAGAAGAACAGAATTCTCACCTTCGCCACTGCAGAAACCCCAAAACAACTCCAGGCTTGTACGGTACATGATGTTTCATTACTGTTTTCGGAGTAACCAAATTTAGGCTCCATTTTGAGCCCGATGAATTCATAACACACCCTTACACTCTAGTTCTCTAATCTAGTAGTTCATAAAATTTTGGTCAACACCCAAAATCTCAAATCACATCAATCCCGCACCGGAGTGCCAGTACCTAGGCAGCCCCTCTTTAAGCCCTCACATTGTTCTGACTATTTTGGGACCTCGGGGCTCATCAGAAGACTGTGGTCTAACTAGCTAACTAAATGAATAACTAGCTAGCTAGCTAACCAACCAACCAACCAACCAACCAACCAACCAACCAACCAAGCAACCAACCAACTAACTAACTAACTAACTAACTAACTAACTAACTAACTAACTAACTAACTAACTAACTAACTAACTAACTAACTAACTAACTAACTAACTAACTACATGGAGCAGAGGCCTGCTTGAGAAGCTAACAGTTTCTCAGCTAGTCAAGAAATTCCCCCGCATTTTATGGAACCCGGAGGTTTATTACCGCATGTACAAAAGCCGCCACCTGTCCCTATCCTGAGACAGCTCAATCCAGTCCATGCCCCATCCCACTTTTTAAAGATCCATTTTAATATTATCCTCCCATCTAAGCCTGCGTTTCCCAAGTGGTCGCCTTACCTCAGGTTTTCCCACCAAAATCCCGTATGCACCTTTCTTTTCCCCCATATGTGCTACACGCTCCGTCCATCTCATTCTTCTCGATTTGATTACCCGAGTAATATTTGGTGATGAGCACAGGTCATTAAGTTCCTCGTTATGTAGTCTTCTCCACTCCCCTGTCGCCTCGTCCCTCTTAGGCCCAAATATCTTCCTCAGCACCCTATTCTCGAACACCCTCAGTCTTTGTTCCTCCCTCAGTATGAGAGACCGAGTTTCACACCCATACAAAACAATAGGTAAAATTACAGTTCTGCAGACTGCGGCTTATAAGCATCAATGCCCTAAACATTTGAGACACCAACTGACTTAACATAGATCTGCATTCGGCCACACAGTGCTATATTCTCAGAACACACAGCTGTTACTTCCCTAGCGGTAACAGACGCAGTGTCTTAAGCATTTCTTGGTAGGTACTGAACGGGGGAATGCTCTAGAAGACACGGTGTGTTTCCTGCAAAGCAACGAACTAAATTTCTAAACACTATCTGCGTTAATTTTAGAATTCTCAGCTTTAAAACCAGCTGCAACATTACCCTACCATCGACACCTGAGTCCCTCACGCATTGCCCACAGACCCGTTCACACATTATGACAGAATCCCTACACTGCTGTCGACTCACGAGAACTGCTTTGATTTTGCCAGCGGAGAGGCACTGAAATTCATCCTGCTAGACGTTTATGGCCAGTAACAGATATATTCCAATTAAAATACAGTTTGGGCTGGTGTGCAGTTGTGAGTGCGAGTTACTACTATTTTTCCTCTCCTATTCTGTCTAGTTAGAGCTGTGCACAAATCCTATTTAAGTGAACACTTAACACACGGCGACCAGAGGAATGTGGCAGATGCAGTGACAGACAAAGAGTTTATGGTACGACTTGTATATTTTATCCACAAGGCTAAGGAAGGCAGTAGGATTGTACCCACATTGTCAAGGTCTTGTGTGTTCTCTTGAGTAGAGGACAGTACATGTTTTGCAAATTCCTAATGCGCGTTAGGTTACCCAAATAATGCGTCTAACTTGTTCATCGTAATAATGAATGGCGAAAAGCACAAAGCTATCAGCCCAAGACAATTCATTCCCACAATATTCACTGTCACCTCCGCTATTCACTTACTCACGAAGGCTGCTAAGACCGCTTTACGTTCTGTGCAAATTGTTGATCGAACTGCGTGCAGCGTAGTAGCGAACTGCGTGCAGCGTAGTAGCGAACTAATACATTACAGAGCAGAATAAATACAGAAAAACGATTTGTTTTGTTTCAGACAAGAGATTAAGTCTGTAACAGCCAATAAAATTTTTACAATTACAGTTGCCTTCCAAAATAAAGTTCCATAAAATATTTTACCAGCAATATTAGAATATTTTAAAGATATCGCAAGCCCATTACAGCCACTGCATCCTGTAGCTTCCAGCACAATACACCCTTTTGCTTTCCTTCATTATCTTTTCATTCACCAATTACATTAATGGGCCTAATAAGGAATGCAAACGTTTTGCAACATTTTTACTGAAAATCCAGTTCTTTAAACTGACTTAATTTGTGTTTCTATTTTGAGCACTCCTAAACACCCTATACCTTTCTTTCCGTTTTTATATTTACCCTTCACTTACCAACTATGTATTAACTATACTAGGAGTCTAAAACTTTTTTGTGAGAGCGGGCCGCAATATCCGGAAGTGAAGTGGCAGTGGGCCACATAGGTGTTACATTTAACCGAAACCATTAAAATGACTTAAGTACGTTGTGGCTCCATTCCTGTGATTATATATATTAAAACACAAAAATTCTCCAAAATATTTTGAAAATTTGACACATATTAACAAATTCTGAAAAATTAACAAAATTATGCAACACTGAATTAGTTGTAAGACCTGTAGTTTTCCATACCGTGTACGTATGAATCAAACATATATAGCTCTACCAACTCGTACACTAAGAAATTATACACTGAGTCATTTGACAGTTCCCGACATGTTTCGATGCATATGACGTCATCTCCAGGGGATTTTAGGCCATTAGGAAACAGCCGAAGCAAGCCAGTCTTTTGATTGACTTGCTTCGGCTGTTTCCTGATGTTCTAATATGACTCCGCTGAAGATGACGTGATATGCATCGAAACATGTAGGGAAATGTCAAATGACTCGCTCTATAATTTCTTAGTGTACGAATTTGTAGAATGATATGCAGTTGCAAGAATTTTTGAAGTTTTTACATATGTTACTTCTGTGTTAACCTTTTAAAGCCTAGCGGTCACTTTAAGTACCACCAGGTTTAACATTCAAAAATTCTACGTGGTGCCCACACAGTGTATTTATGTGTTTTGTGTGGATCTCAGAACAAACAGCGATTATTTCCCTATACGGCATTAACTGACTGGTTTTTATAAGCGAGACGGAGTGTGTTTACTGCGCGGTACGAACTGAGTCCTTATATAAACCAGACATGCTTCTTCTTTAAAGGGTTAATCCACCCCGCAGTAGCACCATAGAAACACACTAAGCTTCAGTTCTGCAATACCTTAATGTAACAGCATAAAAACACAGACAGGTACATTATGAAACTAGAAAAACATTGGCACTTAAATTAATCAAAATTCTTGGCATTCCGTCTCAAATGAAAGGAGAGGATTTCTGAAGAATCTTAGCTGTAAAGAAACCCATATCTAGTGTATAAATGTTGACAGATGGTGTCGTATAATTGAATGACTTAAGAGGAATAACTGCTTTTGAAAATGAGATGGTAATTCGTTTGGAGGTTGCAAGCCGTCCTTAGGATGCTGACCTGTGATCTACACATGTGATAGGTGTCGTTTATAAAAATTAATCTCTAACTGACAGGGATTAGCTCATAACTGACGGCCATGTTGCAACTAGAAGTCTATCTGGTTGTTAGACAGTTAAAAGAAACGCAGAATGTTCCATAAACATGTCGAAAACAATGAGCCCTTTTCACAGTGACGTAAATACGAACACGGATTGTAGCTTTAAACTGAAAGACAGCGATTGTTTTGCGTAATTACAAACTATTCCCGGAAGTTGCTGCTTCCTCCAACACTTGGTCTCTGTTTTTGTCCACAGACACAACAGCCATTTCTATTTCTTTATTTATACATCTTTTCCTTTTCCTCATCTTTATTTATTCATTGCATTTATTCCTAAGGCAATCTACACTAATTCCTGTCCCTTATTCCACGCACGCCTTCCTCCTGTCTCTCTATCTAACCATCCAAGTACACTTGTTCTTACGTCCCTACCCCATTCATAACGATATCCCTTTTAGTTTCACTATGTCCGTCCTTCTGTTGACATGTAACAATTCCAGAATCGCTGAATAGATTTTTATGAAATTATTTCTATGGAGCTTAAGTATAATACGGAGATGTGTAGAAATTTGTTTCAATTAAGATAAAAAAGGCCGATCCCGGTGGCCGCGCGGTCTAAGGCATGGGTCTGCGGCCGCTCGTTTGCTGGGATTGCGGGTTCGAATCCCCCCGGTGGCATGGATGTCTGTCTCTTGTGAGTGTCGTGTGTTGTCAGGTAGAGGTCTCTGCGTCGGACTGATCCCTCGTCCAGAGGAGTCCTACCGAGTGTGGTGTGTCTGAGTGTGATTGTGAAGCCTCAATAAAGAGGGGGCCCTGGCCCACTGGGGGTTGTTGCGCCTTGGGGAAAGAAAAGAGACAAAATAGGAAATTTTACATGAACAGTACAGGCACGGTGCGTCGTCCGCTAAACGTGTAACGGAAAATACTTCGATACAGATTAGTGGCGAAAATGATAATATATGTTATACGCTTAATACAAAATTTTGGCAGACTCACGGTCTTAAACGTAAGCCGCGATAGCTCAGTCAGCACAATAACCATGACACGGAATCGAAAACCGAGAAAGCGTGGATCGATTCCTCGCAGAACTAAGAGACGTTTCTTTTCTACGAAGCGTATTGGCCTATATCCGTTCTAAGACCCATCCATCCTTTCACTGAACAGGCAGCGGGAGATCCTTCCCACGGGAACAAAGCATCCAGGACGTGAAGCTGACCAAGCACCTCCAAATACGGCCAAGGTTAAGAATGAGTGGATCTTTACCTACATTCTTCCAAATGCCTTGACGGTGTGCATAGAAACGATGTTACCTTTATCTTTACTTTCTGGTTTTCGGTGCTACTAAACCAAAGCTTCGCTTTCTTTAAACTGACAAGCAGTAACAAACGAAGACGCGAGAACATTCCTGCAAGTCTTTGGTTTATTTCCAACCTTTCTTTAGTAATTACTTGAATCGGTAATTTACTCCAACGTCAAAACAAATTCGTTTTCTTTCTTAACTTACGTTTTCTGCGTGATTATTCTCAAAGTCAAAGGCCAATTTCTGTAAACTTGTGTCCTCGTGTTCTACACAACGTCTCGGCGCCTTTCACCGTTTATATACGACCCAGTTAAACACGTGTTTTACACAAGCACCCAAAATTCTTGCCACATGTTTATTGGCTGATGACAAACATTTCTAGAAACTCTCCGCCTTCCTTTTCACAGCGCAAGTGAATCGAATTCGCAAAGTGGCAAATTACATAAGAAGATGTTCTCACTAACATATCTGGTCCCCGTTTTCCTTCCCGATCCCTTGACGTGATAGGTTGCACCTACCCTCAATGACAAGGTTCGTTTTCCTACACTATATGCATATATACATAAATTACCACGGTAAAAACGTGCCTCATTACTGCCCTGATGATGGAAGCAGTATGTTCTTCCGAAACGTTAGTAGGCCTAACCGTCTAACACAATATATTGCACCATAATGCAAAATTCCCCGCAACAACACTTAAAAAATTACAAATAGATAAATTCAGCAGAGAATTATCGCAACGAAACGGGATAGTTCTCGAGTCTGGTCTCATTCAGTAAGTCTAAATTTCACTAGTTAAGGACTGAATTATGCCGATCCCCGTGGCCGCGCGGTCTAAGACGTAGGTCTGCGGCCGAGCGCTTGCTGGGATCGTGGGTTCGAATCCCACCGGGGGCATGGGTTTTTGTCTCTTGTACAGTGTTTGTGTTGTCAGTTAGAGGTCTCTGCGACGGGCCGATCCCTCGTCCAGAGGAGTCCTTCTGACTGTGGTGTGTGTCTGAGTGTGATCAAGTGATAACAAACAACCTGGACACATGCTGTGAAAAAGTAGGTAGAAGAGGGAAGGACTGCGAACAACTGAATTATGTCATTAACGCACGTTAATATACATGGCTACCGATTTAGCAACGAAAGCTCTACGTTCTGCCCACACAGTGTGTTTATGTGTTTTGTGTGGATCTCAGAACAAACAGCGATTATTTCCCTATACAGCATTAACTGACGGGTTTTTATAACCGAGACGGGGTGTGTTTACTGCGCGGTACGGCCTGGAACTTTAAATATAATTCTGCGTTCTGCCCACACAGTGTATTTATGTGTTTTGTGTGGATCTCAGAACAAACAGCGATTATTTCCCTATACAACATTAACTGACTGGTTTTTATAATTGAGACAAAGTGTGTTTACTGCGCGTTACGAACTGAATGCTTATATATAACGTACACTAATTTTAGTCTTAAAAGAGTTAACGCAGTTAGAATTAAAGTGTTCAAATACCACTGGATTAATCTTTATGAAAAAGAAAATGCCGTGCCAATTCCTGTCCCTGGCTAAGATTTACTAAGACAGACCTTGCATCGTGTGACAGTTACACTCGTGCATTATAAGAGTTGACAGGCAATTTTTCCTTAACATGCATCCCATAAAATTTAAATTTCTTCAAAAAAATTCATATAATAAGCATAACAACAGCACGGAACGGTGTTATAATAAATACGTTCCGCGGAACCCTCGGTTTTCGTGAGTTCCGTCAGAGACTCCCACTGGTTCCGCAGCATGATGTCCTTTATAATTAAAATGGTAAAACGAAATTTTGAAAAATTTAATTGAATTTTTTATTTTATTCCACACTTTCCTACGTAAACGGCCTTGGCTTTATTTTCAGTGTAAACAAACAATAATAATAATAGTAATATTATTATTAAAGGCAAAGCAGTCCCATTACAGGTCTGGACAGGTCCTGAGGGTTCCAGTAGGTTAAGGCTCCCAGATTTCTAGACAATCGGCATATGAAGGTGGTAAGGCTGTCAGCCCTACGCACCGGCCGCCTTTACCTCCAGGAAATATTCCTGGTACTCATTTCTGTTAGAGGCTGAGTCGACCCCAGGGCCATAGTGCGACCGACAGGATTGTGTCAATGAAAAATCCACTGACACCATGGGGAATCGAACCCGCGACCTGCCGGTTTGTAACGCAGTGCCTCAACCAATATTATTCATATTAACAAGGAAGGTAATGATATCCCGGGCGAAGAACAGGTACCTGTGTACGTAAGCCTGCAAAAAAATTGGTATCTGCTTCCGATTACACCAATAAGCAATGCAGACCTACACAGCTTCACGCCCTCGCCGAGACACCCTAAGTTGATGGAGATTGTTATGCGTGGAGATTTCTGACGGAAATCTAATAAGGCAGCTGGAGCTTGGGTGGGCTGTTCGCTCGGATTTCGATTGATCTAACCCGTGACTGCTTCCTCTGTTGACTCGCCCATTACTCTTTGTTTGTTCTTGGTTTGTGGACTTCGTACCAGTCCGGAAAGTGGGACTTCTGACGTCGACGCTACGGTATTGTGCTCTGCTCAATGGACCGCGCCGGTCACAGCTATTTGAAAGCCGATTCCGCCAATAAGATTTTACTTTCGGCGAAAAAGAACTGAAGGACGAACACATGTGGGCACGTGCATGACACAAACATTCTGGTCACCAGAACGTCAAAACTGACCCACTTTTTATGGGTTCTTTAGAAAAAATATAAGAAGTGAATATACAGCAATAATATCGTGCGCAACCTTATGCCAGTCTGCTGTCTGTGAATTCAGTGGATTGTTTGTTGACACTTTACACTAAAATCTTTCCTAATAATTTATCCTGGGCGCATCAGGGTATTTTAGACGTACATATTGAGCGACGCTTTATCGTACCAGTAGGATGCTGCAAAAGTTTTCTTACATAAGAATGTTAATATTTAATAACTAATTGTTTAAAGATGAAAATAAACCTCGATTATATTTCAAGACTCAATTCGTACCGCTCAGTAAACACACTCCGTCTCGGTTATAAAAACCAGTCAGTTAATGCTGTATAGGGAAATAATCGCTGTTTGTTCTGAGATCCACACAAAACACATAAATACACTGTGTGGGCAGAACGTAGAATTATATTTAAAGATTCAGTCCGTACCGCACAGTAAACACTCCGTCTCGGTCATAAAAGCCAGTCAGTTAATGCTGTATAGGGAAATAATCGCTGTTTGTTCTGAGATCCACACAAAACACATAAATACACTGTGTGGGCAGAACGTAGAACTCTTGAATGTTAAACTTGCTGGTACATAAAGTGACCACTGAGCCTGAGAGCGTTAACTAATTACGCGATGTTTCAGGTACTCCAATTCGGTAAGTACAAAGCAATGTCACTCCGGGACGCGAGGCATTATGTTCTTGTAGAAACGGGAGAAGAGAGAGGCGGCAGTTTCTTCCGAAAAGTCACTACCTGTCCAATAAATTACATCGTCGTGTTCCAGGGCAAAGTAACCTTGAACTAACTAACTAACCAACCAGCCAACCAACCAACCCAATTAACTATCTAACTAATTAACAAACCAAGCGCATAGTACAGTCTGTCTAGAGAAGATCAATGCCTCTCAGCGAATAAAGGTAATATACTTGGCTTTTAGGGAATCGGGATTTTCACTATCGTGTTCACACTGGCCGCCACTGGGCACTACCCAAAGCCAGATGTATGCCCATCTACGTTCTGGTCTCACATGCAGTCACTTCTCTTCAGTCGTCCAAATAAAACTTGCACCTATTGCTGATCCTACCCCATTTCCTTGCCCCTGTCGGAAGTGCTAAGCAAAATATGGAAATACGGTACAGCGTCATTTAACGACAGACGGAAGCCGATGTTCAGATTAAGGCAAATGACGTCAGCCAGTCGCCATCATGAGAGGTGACACAAGGTACCCTGGGACGGCGTAACTGCCTTTGGTTAATTTCCTCACCAAATTGAAAGGATCGTCGGAGCCAATGGGGCGAGTTTGAAATTAAACCTTCAGCAGCTAGAGGGACGTAAACTCGTCCGAGATCGCCCCTCGCCCCCCCGCCCCCTCGCTACCGCGCCCCCCTCGAACACACACACACACACACACACACACACACACACACACACACACACACACACACACACACACACACACACACACACTTTTAGAGGCAATAAAATCCTTAATTATAAAAACCAAAGGAGCTAATTTAATTTGGATCTTATCGAAAAATGTGTTCAGCACATTCCACACAAAAATACACTAAGATTTATGCCGCAGTCACAGACAAGTGTTAACGGTTGATCAGCCTCTCTTAACTGTATTCAATTTATTGCACCAACCAAATGCACGTTATTAGTTTTACATGAGTGTTAAACACGTAGCTGCGACATGTTTCGGCACAAGTGTGCCATATTCAGGGAGAAAAATACGCCAGGTTTGAAACCAACTGCCAGTGACAAGCCACTATTTGAAAGGTTCCACAGTCTGCAGTAGGCTCCGTTGTTGTTGTCATTTGTGTGTAAAATGTACAGCGTGTACTGTTTTTAAAATCTTGCGGTTAAAATATGATTAAAACCTTCCTTACACAACAGATGTGATTTGTAAAGATTAAATCACTGTTGCTGCTGGTAGTGGAAACTTCTAGTTTGTGGCAATATATATACACACACACGTGTTCAGGTCTGTAGTGCGTATCTCAGTCCAAGGTGGATAAGATGCCTGTGTTCATGCCGTGCTGTGTGTTGGAGCCACGTGTTTAAAGCCTAGCGGTAACTTTACATAAGACCAGGTTTAACATTAAAAAATTCTACATGGTGCCCACATTGCGTTTATGTGTTTTGTACGGATCTCAGAACAAACAGCGACTTTTGCCTTATAAAACATTAAGAGACTGGTTTTTATAACCGAAGTGGAGAGTGTTTACAGCGCGGTAAGCACTGGGTCCTTACATAAAACAGATACGCTTCATCTTTAAAGGGTTAACACTCACACGTAGCTAATAACATGCGCTTGGTTGGTACACTATTTTATACAGAATGCTTTTATCTAAATACTCACGGAATGGAAACTTTAAAAAAAATCACATGACTTTATATAAACTGAAAGAAAATTCTGTTCCCTTTTCTTCTCTTATGTCCTCTCTTCTATCCTGCTTTGTTCCGTTGTCTGTCACAGTTACATTCCTGTGCGGCGATGTCAAATCTGTTACGTAGCGTTCACCGGACATCATTACGGTGACCAAAGCAAAAGTGATGGGATGGGTGTCACATATAGCATGCATCAGACAAGAAAAGAGATGCAAACTTTAACTGATACTCCTTGATCATGACCCATGAGGGGCCGAAACATGTTGCAGTCACATGGTAAAGAGTTAGGGGTTATTTCCTAACACAGTGTATTTGTTGTAAATACTGAATGTTTAATCAGCAAATCCAAAAGAAGTAGGCGCCTTAAAAGAAAAAGGTGTTCTGTGCACACCATCAAAGCGCATGGGGGGAATACAGAATACCTCCACTCATTCTTGACTTTGGACCTGGTTGGAAGCGAGTGATAAACCTCAGGCCACGGCCGCTTTATCCCTAGGGAAAGAACCGGTAGTCACTGAATAAGCGGCTGGTGTGTCTCTGAGACTTTGTTGGGAATAGGAAGTCAGACCATCCGTTCCTAGCTTAGACACAGACCTATATATGAGGATAATATTAAATTGGATCTCTAAGAAATATTATGCCTTGTTGTCAATCGGATTACAATGGCTCAGGATTGCTAACACTGGCGCGTTCTTATGAACATTGCTATAAAACATCGGGTCCCGTGACAAGCTGCTGATTTGTCAAACAACTGAGCGACTGTTAGCTTCTCAAGGAACATTCTGCCACCTGTAGTTAATTACACTTTATATTTAATCTACTTTATTGTAATTTTGTAAAATAACAAATGCAAAGCATAACGTTTTGTGCGCTTTTCGGTAAATCTAAACTTGGCGTAGGACGCACATTTCTTGAAGGTTTCTTTTGTGGTGAAGGGCCCCGCAGCAGACGCTACGGACGCACTGCAGCCTTGAGGCTTCTTGTGCAACCCTCTGATGGAGATGATGATGATTATTTTTTGTCATTTTCATAGTAATGGAGCACCGGTGGAATGAAATTGACAGGGGAAGACCGAAGTACTCGGGGAAAAACCTGTCCCAGTGCCACTTTGTCCACCACAAATCCCACATGGGCTGATCCGGGATCGAACCCGGGCCTCCGCAGTGGGAGGCCGGCGGCTAACCGCCTGAGCCATGGCACGGCTTTTTTGAAGGTTGCTATCAAATAAAAAAACATTTCTCATCGGACTTCAAATTTCATTTATGTAGTTAAAACTCAAGAGCGCATTATTTCCTGAAGTCTCTAATTTAGCCTCGTCAAACAATTCGTCCCCCTCAGGCAACACTTTCAAGCCTGGCGTCCAACTAACACAGACGAGACAGACACAATATAAATACTGTGCAACGTTAATAGTAAAACGTGCAAATTGGAGAGGGCAACATAGCTGAAGATTCACATCAAAGGGACTTTCTTTTAAAAAAAACAGGATGTTTTAGATTTGAGGTCACCACAGTGGTGACTGGAGATTACTGTCTTGTGAGATATGACGCCGTATGGTTTAAAGTTTCCAAAGAGGGATGTAGTAGCACCGAGAAATATCAAAGGGCCACAGCGTGGAATACGAAAGAAATGTATATAAGTTTTCAGTTTTTTCATAACAATTTTTGATCGTTAGGGTTTCTGCAATTTGGAGTAGTTAAACGTTCCGACGTTTCGGAGACATTATTGATTTCCGTCTTCAGGGCCACCGAACTCCTTCAAATCGATGGCGATGTACCAGGGAGGAGCTGTGTGGTGTACATAGGACGGCTACAGTATTCGTTTGACGCAAATCAGATACCGTGACGACGCAGCAGTAACGTTACTCCGAAACCTGGAAAAATTTAACCACTACACATGCAGAAACCCACAATAAGACCAACATCTGACCAAAAAACCGCCCTAAAAGTCTGAAAAGCTGTATAAGTTTTTACGTTACTTTCTTCTGGAACGTGCAGCAGTGTAACGTGACATATAGTAGCCGCCGGCCTCCCACCGCGGAGGCCCGGGTTCGATAGCGGGTCAGTCTATGTGGGATTTGTGGTGGACAAAGTGGCAGTGCGACAGGTTTTTCTCCGAGTACATCGGTTTTCCCCTGTCAATTTCATTCCACTGGTGCTCCATTACTAGGAAAAGAACAAATAATAATAATAATCATCATCATCTAACAAGATGAAGCAAAAGAAGCCTCAAGGCTGCGATGCGTCCTTATCGTCTGGTGCGGGGCTCTTCACCACTTAAAAAAACCTGATATCTGGGTTCTAGATATCCATCTTTGGTAGCCCTAACAAATTACACGGTGTCATGTTGCACAAGACACAAATTTTCACAGTCACCGCTGCGATAGCTCTGAAAGTCATTCTACTTATTTAATATTATCTATCCGTGCATTAACTTTGTAACTGATACAATGCCATCAAATGCACGTACACGATGTAAAATGTATTTAAATCATGTTCATATATATGTTCTACATGTTTCGATTAATGTTCGTCATCCTCAAGGAGACAATAACATATAAGAAACACAATTATAAAGCTAAAACATTCTCAAATACATAAAATGTGTAAATATAAGCAGCAGCAGCTATAAGTTTAAAAATACGAACATTTATGCTGCTGAAATATGCAATTCACATTCTTTAACACAACGTTGTTTAAGCTGCATACATCTGGTTGTCGCCATACAAATACCTGATGTAGATTCTTCGATCCAAAAAGGGTTTAGTCCTGTGAATGAGAGTCTGCATTATATTAACCCTTTAAAGACGAAGCGTATCTATTTTATGTAAGGACTCAGTGCGTACCGCGTTGTAAACACTCTCCACTTCGGTTATAAAAACCAGTCTCCTAATGTTTTATAAGGCAAAAGTTCCTGTTTGTTCTGAGATCCGTACAAAACATATAAACGCAATGTGGGCACCACGTAGAATTTTTTAACGTTAAACCTGGTGGTACGCAAAGTTACCGCTAGGCTTTAAAAGGTTAAAAATCTCACGCGTGTCTATGTAATACGAAAATTTAATTCTGCTTCTTTAAAATGAGTCCATTCAATATGCACCTTTTGTAACGTTGCTCTTCCCAAGGTATACAGTTCATTCGTTTTACACAATATTCATCAACATCGTATTTTCATACTTCATTCGTTGTTTATTTAAAGGCACTACAGGCCTATCTGCTCTAACTTTTGAAAGATGCTGAAGTAAATTTCCAAATACTGCCCACGAGGCGGTTTAAGTTTTTAATTCCCTTAAATGCTTTCATGATTGTGCGGTGCACCGAGGCCGGTAGCTCGTAAAGAATTAAAGGTCCGTACCTTGCACCGAGGATTAGGATATCACGTGAAGTGGGTGGATATTAATGAGTAATAAATTAAGAACCACACACGGTAGCATTTGTGGCCTGCTTTAAGTCACCCTTAATCGAGAAGAATGAGATGGGAGGCGCATGTAGCACGTATGGGGAAAAGAGCGGTGCATATAGGATTTTGGTGGGGAGACCTGAGGAAAGACGACCACTTGGGAGACCCAGGAGTAGATGGGAGGATAATATTAAAATGGATCTTCAAGAAGTGGGATGGGGCATGGATAGGATTGAGCTGGCTCAGGATAGGGACAGGTGACGGGCTCTTGTAAATGCGGTAATGAACTTCCGGGTTCCATAAAATGCGGGGAATTTCTTGACTAGCTGAGAAACTGTTAGCTTTTCAACAAGGCCTCTGCTCCATGGAGTTAGTTTAACTCACCCTTACGGCGTCTGTTGGAAGGAAGAGGAAAACGGCGGGAAACGTTACTCAAGTTCGTCAGTTAAGCGGCCGCGATTCGAACCCGAACCCTCCCGAAGTACAAGACATATATTAACGGTACTTTTTTTAAGTGGTGAAGGGCCCCACAGCAGAGGCCACGGACGCACCGCAGCCTTGAGGCTTATTGTGCACCCTGTGATTATTATTATTATTATTATTATTATTTTGTCCTTTTCCAAGTGAGGGAGCACCGGTGGAATGAAACTGAGAGGAGAAAACCGAATTACTCGGGGAAAAACCTGTCCCAGTGACACTTTGTCCACCACAAATCCCACATGGACTGATCCGGGATCGAACCCGGGCCTTCGCGGTGGGAGGCACGGCCCCTTTGACGCAACACTGCTCCGCGCTCCAATACTGTTACGCTGCATTTTAGATAAAATAAAAAATTATTTTCACACTTTTTCTTTAATTTTCCGGTAAAAAATACGTGCAGTCTTTTGGATACACGACGGAACTTTCAAATAAGGGAAGCTTCAGAAGAGCTTTCTACTTGGAAACTCAAAATGAAAGGCCCTTATGTGCTTCTATTAAAAGTTTATGGCCGGTCAGAACTGCCTGCTTCTCCACGTGATGGAAATTGGATAGGTTCCTTTAGAATTTGCCTTAAGATACTCGATGAATGGGAGTTAAAAAAAGAAATGCTGGATTTCTTTGAGGTACAAGTTTCACTGGCTGTGTGGTCTTCTAAACACGGCATTATATTGAGGCATCCACTCTACAGTGCAGGAAAGGTTAAGGGTAAAAACAGAGATCGTTTTGAACAGGAGTGAGTCGACAACGGACTGGGTCAATAATTAAATATTAACAACATAAAACTTGAAAATTAGGCATAAATAATATAGCAAGGGCAGGAATAGTATAATCAGGTTTTGCCTGTTGGTACAAAGTTGCATTATTCGGAGTCAGAAATAAAATGAGACACACTAAAGTCCTACCCACAGTTAGAAAGTTGCCACCTGTGTAAATGTGTACAGTGTAATGTGACGTGACACTAAATTAAGTGGGACTAATCACGAAGTACAGTCCATTTGGGAAGCTGGCAGTCGCCGGGGCACTGAGTATGTCCGCAGCCTTTCATTGGAACTGACAGTGTGTCAGCGTGTCACAGTCACCCTACTCACACACGATTTCACCAACTTATATACATGTCTGGCGCTGACCTTGTTAGCAGTCCACCTTTACTGCAGACTCAACCTTCGTTGCTGTTAAGTTGTTTACGTTGAATTAGCGCACTCAGCCAATTCCAGTGGCCGCGCGTTGTAAGGCGTGGGTCTGCGGTCTGTCGCTTGCCGGGGGTTGCGGGTTCGAATCCCGCCGGGGGCATGGATATCTGTCTCTTGTGCGTGTTGTGTGTTGTCAGGCTCGGGCTGATCACTCGTCCAGAGGAGTCCTACCGACTGTGGTGTGCCTAAGTGTAATCGTGAAGCCAATAAGAGGAGGCCCTGCCCCACTAGGGGCTGTTGCGCCACTGGGTCGGGCGAGGAAGGGAAGTATTTCGTTCACCGCACAAATGTCCACCGATATAACGCAATACCTCAGGAGTTTTAGCGGTCTGAAGCGATATTATGAGTTTTACAGTCAAACACGTAACAACCGTACAATCATTTTTACGTTTTCACCAGAACAATCACAAATGTATTTATCGCAGTCGGTTCTCTTACTTTACGCCTACAATAAAACTAATAACAACCCCGCTGCAACGTCAACGGGAAATTGTACCAATTATAAGGATATTACTGGAGCATAAGACGTGCTAAGAAAAAAATTTCTGTGCACATGTAATATTATCAGTGCATAAAAACACAGATCGTTTAATTTAAAGCAAGGAATGAACTTGAATTATATTAAAGACCCAGCTCGTACCGCGCAGTAAACACACTCCGTCTCGGTTATAAAAACCAGTCAGTTAATGATGTATAGGGAAATAATCGCTGTTTGTTCTGAGATCCACACAGAACACATAAACACACTGTGTGGGCAGAACGTAGAATTGTTGAATATTAAACCTGGTGGTACATAAAGTAACCAATGGGCTTTAAAGGTTTAAAATACTTAGCCTCTATAACCAGAATAAAGGGACAAAGAACTCTGTTTATAATTAATACAAAACACCAACTCTCAAACACATCAAACTCGTCAATCTGCTTTTTATTAGTGTTTAATATTTTAACGAATCTGAATTACTGCAGTAAAGTTTTACAAAAATCAGGATACACTCGAACGATATCTTAATTAGTGGTGGGCAACATATGTACATACACAGGCGTGTGTGTTTATTTAAATAGGATATATATGTATGTATCGACACGTCATATCGATACCCCCCCTCCCCAGCCTTAAAATGGCTGTGACGTCACTCAAATACTCTACCGTAACCATGGAAACAGTTGTGTGATTTATTTAACTCAACCTGCCAATTGATGACTTCCCCTGTTCTTTACACACGATGGTACTTTCTGTTTTCGGATTAACTCCGCAGTGTGCTGCAATATGAACTGGCAGCAACTTTTTTCCATGGCGCAACAGCCCCCAGTGGGCCAGTGCCTCCTACTCATTATCGGGGCTTCACGATCACACTCAGACACACCCCACACTCAGTAGGACTCCTCTGGATGAGTGATCAGACCGACGCAGAGACCTCTCCCTGACAACATACAACATTCACAACAGAGAAATATCCATGCCCTCGGCAGGATTCGAACCCGCAATCCCAGCAAGCGAGCGGCCGCAGACACACGCCTTAGACCGCGCGGACACGGGGATCGGTCAAATGGCAGTAACAGTGGTTACATTTTCTTTACAGCTTCAGACAGATATAGTCTCGGCGTCTAAAATTCAAAACGAGGTTAACCGGCAGCAGGCTTACCAAATATCTTACACAGTAAATTTTCGAATTTACCTCCGAGGTCTAACTAAATTGTTGGTGCTGCGGGTGGGCTCGAACAATCATTATGTTACGGTGCGAGAAGTTATACCACACACAAGCAAAAAAGTAACTAAAATGAGGCATTACCAACTTACTTACATAATCTCTAGAAACATACAATACGGACCCTCCAGATAGAACTGTCTTCAGTCAGTTGAATTGAACACACACACACATACACAACTTCCTTCAATGTACATTTTAATATTATCTTCCAATCTACAGCCACGTATTCTAAGATACATCTTCCATTAAGACTAGAGTTGTACATTTATATATCTTTCCCACGATCAATGTTACTGTAGCTGGTAGAGACAAGTACACGAAAACAAGTGTTTAAGAGGGAGTAGTGAAATTTAAATGAAACAGGCTGGCAGCCCCTGCAGTAAACACTGTTGTTTGTGAAACGTTGGAAAATTCGGTGCAGATGTAGAGAAATTGTATAAGAACAAGGGGTGAGATGTTACTGCAGTGTGGCAGGAAGGGGGATGAAGGAGATCACTGCGGTCTGAACACCCTCTGCACTTCTTGATGACAGGTAAGAAGAATAAGAAGGGATTACTGCGAGGAGGGATGCTGGTGTTTCTCTGTTAGTCTTGTTTTATGTACTTATTTTTCGTTGTGTTATTTAATGGCGCTTTGTTAGTTGCTTAGATTATAATTCGTTGAATAAGAGACTGGTTATGAACAACAAGTAATAATGCCTGGTGGCATTAAAACAGGAATTTTCTCAGCATAACATCTAAAGTCAAAACAATCTATGACCACTTGACGTGGCTGACATTTCGGTCATTGTCTATCGCCTTAGGCTACAATAGACCCATAATGTTTCAGAGAATGGCGCTCTCTCCGCGTTCACGTGGAAAGCATAGAGGCAGAACCCACTGTGATGGATCCTACACACTGGACAGTGCCCAGTATATGGCACACGTGTATTGTAAGGCAGTATCATGAGGGTCCATAAAAATTGTTTTATTGCGAATTTATGTCGCAGGCGACCATAAAAGTTTCTTAGGTCTTCATATAAAGTTCCAGGAATTTTTATCCAAATTTGAAAATTCTTGATGGTTTTTCACAAAAGCCCTGGCATACAAACCAGCACCCTTAAAGTCAGTTTTAAAAATTTGACAGTCACTCAGCTATTTATAAAATACCCCGCCATTATGGAAGCAGACGACTCACTGCTAGCCTTCATAGAAGATTGCCACTGATATCCATTCCGAGCAGCATAAATCCAACTTCGCACTGTCACAGTTTATTTTAAAATAAAAATTACTTTTATCATCATCATCATCATCATCATCATCATCATCCTCATCATTCCATCCACATTTAATTTCTCTTACGTCTTTTTCTACTGTCGGGTTTCCGACTAAAATTTTGCACACATTTATTTTTTCACACTGTACTTCCTATTCGTCCCGCAAATCTCGCTCTTTTCGAATCGATTACTCTAACAACTGATTATCAGCACTTCCCTTCCTCAATTTCCAAACACGTTACACAGTTAGATATCACAAATACGCATACATCTCTAGACCAGCCTGGCCTTCAAAGCAGTTTAATACCGAGTAAATTATCTTTGGTTTCAAAGATGCTACGAATATCACTCAGACAAGTTCCGATATACGTTTTATGCAATCCAGAATTAATAACACAAGTAGCTCAGCAATGACGTAACATAAGTTATGGCTTCAACCACGGATGGAATCTCAACCATTTTATGACTCCTAAAATACAGTTCACTTTTAGCCTCAGAGTGCCTGTATCAGGTCGAGTTTATATCTTGTGTTGAAGGCTGCCTAATGTGACACAGTCCTTTGAGTTCCAGAGTATTTTTAGAAGACGAATTTTTATTCAAGTATTCTTCTGTTTATTGCTTCTGATGAGTCAAAGTTTTAAAGCTCAGATATTTAAAGCTATACATCCTATTTCCTAGAGAAGCTAATCTTAGGTTTATAGAAGATGTGGCCCTATAAAGCATAGGAGTAATCCTACACACTTGGGTACAGAGTGAAACCGAACAGAAATGCATAGGTTGCGAAGAAGCTGGCGTATAGTTGCGTAATTCCCGAAAAAAGGAAAAAGATCCTCAAATTCTTAAAAATAAACACCATGTGAAGGCAGATGAACTTATATTGCCATTACAGTATCTTAATGGAAATTTCAAAACACTCGTACATAATTAATCCTTTAAAGACGAAGCGTATCTGTTTTATATAAGGACTCAGTGCCTACCGCGCTGTAAACACTCCCCACTTCGGTTATAAAAACCAGTCTGTTAATGTTTTATAAGGCAAAAGTTGCTGTTTGTTCAGAGATCCGTACAAAACACATAAACGCAATGTGGGCACCACGTAGAATTTTTTAATGTTAAACCTGGTAGTACGTAAAGTTACCGCTAGGCTTTAAACGGTTAAATGTGCTAGGTGGTACCAAACAACTGTGTTATCTTACTGCAAAGTCTGTTTACAGGCGTCTGTCTGTCCGTGTGTCTGTTTCCGTCAACCGTAACACCTGATCTGAAAACGAGTCGACAGATTTTGATTAGATATTACGTACCAGGTATCCCAAAATTCCCTTTAGCGAGGTTACATTAACGTTCCACAGACACTGCATAATTTAAGAAGCAGAACTTAGAACATGAGAAATGTTCACTGAATATTGCGGACATCAATTTAATCATTTCCTGTAGCTGATCATCATCAATTTTTGCTATGAGTGGTTTTAAATAAAGTACTATTTCCGTGGAATGTGACTAAAATCTTGGTGAAATGAATTTAGAACACTCTGTAGCATTTGATGACTTTAATTTCCGCGTGTTTCAGTTAATTATTGGCAGGGACAAAGGACCGTCTGCTTTGCTTTCGGACCCCTTTGGGCCCCATTCAGTCTCCTATCTAAAGACCATCAGGTTTTCTTCCCCTGGGGCTAAAGTGGCTGGAGCGTGACGCTAACCACCTATCTTCACCTATTTCTGAGGTTACGAAAGGACGGAGCTATACTTTAATTACCACACACACACACATATTTATTGCATGGAACTTTATTAACCTTTTAAAGCCTAGCGGTAACTTTACATACCACTAGGTTTAACATTAAAAAATTTTACGTGGTGCCCACATTGCGTTTATGTGTTTTGTACGGATTTCAGAACAAACAGCAACTTTTGCCTTATAAAACATTAAGAGACTGGTTTTTATAACCGAAGTGGAGAGTGTTTACAGCGCGGTACGCACTGAGTCCTTATATAAAACAGATACGCTTTGTCTTTAAAAGGTTAAGGAGAGGCACGACTTTACTATTTCACGTTCGCAAGATACCTGCATTATATACCATAATTTTCTACGCTCCTAGTATCTTCTATATGCAACCAAAATTTAAATGTATTAATTTTGTCACAAAAAAAGTATCACTCGATTTGATTGCATGACGTGAAACGTTGATCAGCAGTTTCATTTACCAGCAATTTTAGATCACAAGGAGTTACATAAAAAGTGTACATTAAGAGCACGTACAAGTAAATGTGTCCCTATCCACGTCGTAAACTCATACAAAGAAGTGGAGGTACAGATCCACTCATTTGTAACTTCGAAAATAGAGTGAACAGTTTCACGCTGCAGCTGATTTACCTCTGGGGAAATATTCTCCGGTGCGCCTTAAGCACGAGGCTGGTATGATTCCAAGTTCGGTATAAAAGCACTGCAGGACAAACAAATCTCTTTTTTATACAGCCGGGGATCAAACCACGATTCCTTGTTTGTGCAGCACATACGCTAGATTCATGCGGTATGTAGACATGTTTTATTTGCTTGTTTGTATTTAATTTAATAACGCAGAGAGTAATTTGCTTTAAATTATACGGCTTCGAACGGTTATGATTTGTGGAAGCTGAAAAGGGTGAGGGAAGAAAGAGGCCTTAATTAACTGAAGGCACAATTCCAGGATTTGTCCGCAGAAAGTGACGAAAACTGAGTCGTATCTTAGAACAGTTGATGTCCCACCCGACACCGAGACCGGGCACCTCTCTCTTTAACATAGGCCTAATACCGACTGAGCCAGTATTATCAGTAGTTGCGTTACAGGGCCTGGCGCATAGTAATATAATTATCCATTCGAAGACTTTAGTACGTACCGCGCAGTAAACACACTCCGTCTCGGTTATAAAAACCAGTCAGTTAATGCTGTATAGGGAAATAATCGCTGTTTGTTCTGAGATCCACACAAAACACATAAACACACTGTGTGGGCGGAACGTAGAATTATATTTAAAGATTCAGTCCGCACCGCGCAGTAAACACACTCCGCCTCGGTTATAAAATCCAGTCAGTTAATGCTGTATAGGGAAATAATCGCTGTTTGTTCTGAGATCCACACAAAACACATAAATACACTGTGTGGGCGGAACGTAGAATTGTATTTAAAGATTCAGTCCGTACCGCGCAGTAAACACACTCCGCCTCGGTTATAAAAACCAATCACTTAATGCTTTGTACTGATATAATCGCTGTTTGTTTTGAGATGCACACAAAACACACGTACACTGTGTGGGCAAGGTGCAAAATGTCACAGTGACGCACACTGTTACCACTGGGCTTTAAAGGACTGTGTCCGGGCTCCTGTCCTTAATACCAGTGGCACGACAGTGTGACCTTGTCCCCAACATAAGAAGCTGCAAGGCCTATCCGCTGAGACTGTTGATACCCGCCTTCCTGCTGCCTCAACCCGGAGGACAAAGGCAAACTTTAGAGCTGCACTTCTAACGGGGCATCTTAATTGGTTCTCCATTATTAAACTAATGACACCGAACTGAAACTTAAAACCAAAAAACGAAGAGCACTGGGTAATGGGTAAATTTTTTAACACTTTATAGCCCAGTACTAACTACACACACCACTTGCTTTAAATATTAAAAATGCCGCATTTTACCCACGTCGTGTGCTTATGTGCTTCACAAGACCATTAAAATAAACAGCATTAACTGGTTCGTGTTTGTAATGGAAGGCGAATATGTTTTCTGTGAAGTAAGAACTGGATTTTTAAATATTATTTAGACGAACTGTAAAAGTCATGCGGTTAGAACAGAGAGGAAATTTGGAAGGAGACTCGCCAGTAGAAGCCGCCAGTTCCTAACACTAGTGTAAACACGCTGTAAGGCGGTTAGCCGCCGGCCTCCCACCGCGGAGGACCGGGTTCGATCCCGGGTCAGTCCATGTGGGATTTGTGGTGGACAAAGTGGCACTGGGACGGGTTTTCCCCGAGTTCTTCGGTTTTCCCCTGTCAATTTCATTCCACCGGTGCTCCATAAATAGGACAAGGACAAAAAATAATCATCATAATTGCATAATAAGCCTCATGGCTGCGGTGCGTCCGTAGCGTCTGCTGCGGGGCCCTTCACCACTAAACACGCTGTACCTCTCACAAATGTCGACCATTTAATGCTATTCGGGTAAAATATTAATGTTTATTGTGCGAATCATACCAATCATACGAAACACATTCATACACTGCGCTGGCAAAGTACAAACATTCATAATTTTAAAAGAGGCGGTACATAACGTAACCACTGAGCTTTAGTGGCTTAATCACAGTTATAATCTCTCAATTTTAATTGCTCCATAACCGTGCATTATATACTCTCGTTTCCTCTTTATTTGCTCTGTCTTTTGTTTCCATGTTTTTCTCTGTGCGTGTACTCACATCTTTTTGAATCTAAAATATACTCAGACCAGAGAGACACGTTCCACGTATCAGCTCCCGCAACATTTCTTACTTTTCCACACCCCCCCTCCCCAAAATAATATTGTATGACCCAATATTTTAGTCTTTCTGATCACAGCAGTATTGGTAGTGATCACCAGGTAAAAAACCTGAGTCAACAAGCGCTTTGGGCTTGTTAATATTGTGCAAACAATGTAGAGGGTGATACAACACTAGGCGGCCGGGATAGCTCAGTCGGTATAACAACTCGTTACAGGCTGGACGGTCCAGGGATCGAACCCTGGTAGGGGCGAGATTTTCCCCACCCGTCCAGACCGTCCCTTGGGCCCACTCAGCCTCCTGTAAGTAGGTACCGGCTCTCTTTACCGGGGGTAAAGCGGCCGGGGCGTGCAGCTAGCCACTCCATACCCTTCTAGTGCCGAGGCTAAAGAAAGAGCTATATCTGTACTCCTCCTCGGGTCTTAGGCCTGTATAGGGATCCCTTTTTTAAAAAACTAATCACAGGGTGGGCCCCATCTGTCAGGTTCCTTTCCGCCGTTTTAGTGTAGCAGTTCACAGAGACTGGCAGCACGGCAGTTCCCCTTTAAACTTGCATCTCTAATTACAGACATAAACACTTGGATACTTCGCAAAGTATGTTTATAGCTATCCTGCGCAAACAGAATGAAACCCTTTGAAATGCGAAGCTTAACAACGTGACTGAACGTTCCGCTGCCCGCCAGCATGTGCAGGCCTAACTGTCCGAATTTAGACTCGGATATTTCACAACAAATGCAACAGGGATTTTGTTAAAATTGCATTTCAACCTGTGAAGCTCATAATTTCAGTCGATAAATCTAAAAGCAATAGAACACCTTGGAGATACAGAAGTAGAAGTGGAGGATAATATTAAAATGTATCCTACAGGAACAGGATGTTTCTGTGTGGACTGAATTTACAGTACAATCTCGATGTTCGTGAAGCTTGGTATTCGCAAAACATGTTTTCCGGAATTTCTACCTTTTATAGAAACTCATCTTAATACTGTAGTTTCGATCTTTCGTGAATGATTTCGACAAATCGGGATGAGAACACGTCGCTAGCTAGTCGGTTTCTCCCACTCTACTACTATTACACTGACCACTCTCAGCTCAGTCAAGACCTGTTTTTGATTACGTGGAGTTGACGAATTTCGTTCTTCGTGGAATAACAGCCCCCTTCAATTACTTAATGCACTTTGTGCTTTCAAAAGGGATTTTTATTTTATTAAAAGTCAAAATTCCGTGCTTTATAATTCCTTTAAATTAACCGATAATTTAATTACTGCTGTCTTTTATGCTGTTGGAAACAAATAGGCGTGTTAAATTAAAAATTGATCCCGATGTTCGTGATTCTGACGTTCGTGACGGCTGTACTGAGCCCAATTCATTACGAAGATTGAGACTTCACTATAAGCGCCTCACTAATAGGCTGTGGAGTGAATGTTAATAAAAATTCGTATTTGATAAACGCGAAAAACTGATGTGTAGTTGGTTCACTATCAGCTTGTCTGTTTCACGTGCTTGTGCGTGACGTACATTCTTACAATATAATTGTTTTTATACTGAAATTTTCGAAGACATTGGACAGTTTAAAATAACACTTGTTTTCAATAATAACAGAGCGTGCAGGCCTGCCAACACGTGCATATGTCTGTATACACATGGGAATGGGCCAAGATTCTATTCGCACTGCGGATCAATAGATTCAATGTTTTTATAACTGAACACGGACTGCCGGGTCTCTACGATGCGGACACTTTGTTTTTCTGGCGTGTCAAAATGCTGGTGAATAAATGTGACTATCATATCGGTTTTGAACTGCTATGAAAAATCCTAAAACTTTCATCTGGTCTACAAAAATATTTTATTTTCCACTAAAAAAGGTCTGAAGTTAAGTAAATTCCAGCGACTTTCATTTTGACAAAAAATACTGTCAATACAGAGTCACCACTTGTTGATGTACTCGATTTGGATATGTTCTTATCTGTATCAGCGAGGAATGTATAGAAAAGTAATCTGTCGGTCTGACTGCACAGTAAAACTTCTACTTCACAGGCTTTGGCTTTAAAGAATGATGTCCCTTTTGAGTCCACTTGTACCTAACTGTGCTGAGTGACACAGTTCGTAACTAACAAAACACATGTTTTGTTTTTGAACTAGGATTTGCCTAAACACACAGAATCATGATGGACTACTTACGTAATTTTCAGCTTAGTCATTTTTCTGTATTATAATGCTGAATAAGGAGTTTTAACGCCAGTGCTTTTGCTTCAATATACAGTCGAACCCGGTTATAATGACATCGGTTTATACGACACCTCGTCTATAGCGTCAGATATTCTGTGGTACCAATTAATTCCTCACTGTTAACCATAACATTACACTCCTCGGTTATAACGACACTCGTTTATAACGATACAAAATATTCAGTCCTTTTCATAACGTTATATCCGAGTTCGACTGTATTTCTAGGGATTTTTATTTACACCTTTTTATTTTATATGCTTTTTGGATCCATTTTTTAACCTTTTAAAGCCTAGCGGTAACTTTACATACCACCAGGTTTAACGTTAAAAAATTCTACGTGGTGCCCACATTGCGTTTATGTGTTTTGTACGGATCTCAGAACAAGCAGCAACTTTTGCCTTATAAAACATTAACAGACTGCTTTTTATAACCGAAGTGGAGAGTGTTTACAGCGCGGTACGCACTGAGTCCTTATATAAAAGAGACACGCTTCGTCTTTAAAGGGCTAATTTAAGAAAATTCGCCATAATATTATTGTTTCGGAAATATATCCTCGCTTTAATACCACTGTTTCGACCATTCGCGACTCGTT
Source organism: Coptotermes formosanus (assembly GCA_013340265.1). Lineage (NCBI taxonomy): Eukaryota > Metazoa > Arthropoda > Insecta > Blattodea > Rhinotermitidae > Coptotermes > Coptotermes formosanus. The sequence goes on along the minus strand of BLKM01010333.1, from coordinate 182,679 downwards.
CCTACAAATCGGGAACGACAGCAGTTGGTTGGCGAATCAGTTTCCTTCACTGTCCTATTATTGCTCATGTCACACTCAGTTCTGTCAGGCTCTGCCTGCCATTAAGTAATGCTGATTTCTTTTCTGTTTGTTCTTATTACATTACTATTAAGCCGAGCCCAGTGGCCGCGCGGTCTAAGGCGTGGGGCTTCAGCCGAGCGCTTGCTGGGATCGTGGGTTCGAATCCCAGCGGCGGCATGGATGTTTGTCTCTTGTGAGTGTTTGTGTTGTCAGGTAGAGGTCTCTGCGACTGGCCGATCCCTCGTCCAGAGGAGTCCTACCGACTGTGGTGTGTGTCTGAGTGTGATCAAGTGAAAATAAACAACCTCGACACCTACTGTGAGTAGGTAGAAGAGGGAAGGACTACGAAACGAATATTACTATTAAAATAATTTTTTTTTGCGTTAGCACCTTTTACGGATATTTATGTCCCTGCTGGTTGCGTTTTATAAGGTCTTGGAACCAAATAGACATTTTACATAGAAAATAGATTCCAGTGTTTTTGATTCTAATATCCGTGGCTGTTCCACTGGTCCCATTTTATGTGGAACGTCGAGGCTGTACTATAATTAACCTTTTAAAGCCTAGCGGTAACTTTACATACGAACAGGTTTAACACTAATTTACGTGGTGCCCACATTGCGTTTATGTGTTTTGTACGGATCTCAGAACAAACAGCAACTTTTGCCTTATAAAACATTAAGAGACTGGTTTTTATAACCGAAGTGGAGAGTGTTTACAGCGCGGTACGCACTGAGTCCTTATATAAAACAGATAGGCTTCGTCTTTAAAGGGTTAAAACTTGAAGAACTCTAATACGGACTCCAATCCGATACAAACACTCTACCACAATACTTGTGTATCTCTTTAACAGCCGTGGCTACCGTACAGATTGGTATGAAGACGCATCACATCCCATAATACGTTCGGGTGTTCTCACGTAACGTGACGAGGTGAAGAAACTTGAACCAATAACGTGCCAGCGGCTGGAAACAGACGTCGTGTGAAGACAGAGTCAACGATGAGGTTAATAGAACTTGACGCGCGTCACGATAAACAGAGCACGTCCGTTTCGAGCGTCAAGCTAGATGTAGGTTGCTCCTGAAACTCCCCCTGACATTCTGTCATAACCCACTGACCGTTATCAATTTCCGACACTGTGGTAAACCAACCGAAACTTTCCGAAGCCCCACCATAACCCTGCAAAAATTAACTTGATAGAAAACAGCAAAACACAAAGCCAGCAACGTAGAAGAAATACGAAGGTTTATACAGAAAGAAATAATTTTCTTCAAAAATTCAACGCGAAGTCCCTTCGTTGATTACACACACCACGTTCATATAGCTCAGCAGGCATAGTGACTGTCTCTCACTGCTTCCTAATGGATGGGTACGGAATCTCTTTCCCCGCGAGTAACTCGTCCGAGATGTAATGCTGGCCGACCACTCATCTCTTTGTAGTGCCGAGGTTAAAAAACGAGTAGAAAAGCTTTCGTTTCTTACGCATTCCTTCACGTGGTGGAACGCAAATCAGTACATGGCCAATTCTTACCTTACTTCCCTTCCATAGCCTATTTATCTAACCTCTCTTCTTTGTATGTCCTATCATCATTCCGCCCCCACTTCCTTCCTCCCTCTCCTTTATGGTAAAACCGTTTTGGTTATTATAATTTAAAACGTGGTTTAGTAACGTGCCCATTTCATATTAAAATTGAACCCGGTTATAACGACATCGCTTTATGCGACACCTTGCCTATAGCGTCAAATATTCTGTGGTACCAACTAATTCCTCACTGTCAAACATAATACTGTACTACTCGGTTATAACAACACTTTTTTATAACGACACAAAATATTTGGTCTTTTTCATGACATTAAAACCGAGTTCGACTTAACTTGTAAAGGAACAAAAATATTTAAAGGAGTCTGTTACATAGATTACGCTTTTGTGTCGTTTCCATGGAAACGGTACAGAATGACAACGACAAAAGCTCTGTTGCTTAGAGACAAATTATACAATAAAAATAAACATGAGCAAGATTTAAGAATGATCGGGTGTGTGTGTGTGTGTGAGAGAGAGAGAGAGAGAGAGAGAGAGAAACAAAGAGAAAAACTTGTTTCGTGTAACGACTGCGTCAGCCGCTAAGATTGGAGAGCACTAAAGGTAGACTAACGAAGTATTTGAGTACGGACTAATGACGAAGAGATACTCACAAGGGGAAATCAAACTACTGTTAATAAAACCCGTCCCAGAACCACAAATCTCACACTGACTGGCCTGACATTGAAGCCGGGTCTTCGCAGTGATATCAGATTCCTTAAACGGCCACCCTTTTTGTCCATGGTGCAACAGCCCCTAATGGACCAGGGCGTCCTCGTTATCGAGGCTTCACGATTACACTCAGACACACACCACACTCGGCAGGACTCCTCTGGACGAGTGATCAGCCCCGTCGCAGAGATCTCTACCTGGCAATACAAAACATTCACAAGAGACAGGCATCCACATCACCAGCGGGATTAGAACCCACAATCCCATCAAGGCAGTGGCCGCAGACCCACGCCTTAGACGGCACGGTCGCCGGGATCGGCAAGTGGCCACATAGATACTCAAAATAACACGATTTTTGGCGGATAATTCTGAAACACAGAACATGAAATTAAAAAAATATATATATATAATGCACGCATTTTCTGCAAATTCTAGACAGTACCTTCAAACAGCCTTTAATAACCTGTTCGACAGGTGGCAGGAAATTCTAAGAGTCAGTGGAAGTCATTTCGAAAACCTGCTTCAACAAGTGGCAAGCTACATTAGACCTGTACAACAGACATTATAATAAAGGCTTAAGAATTACGTTCGATGTCTTGTATAAGCACGTAGCGCAGCCGACGCTTCCGTTGAGTGAAATAATTGAGTAAATACGGTACACACCATAAAATATTCGAGATGATGTATTCCCACCGAACTAAAAATCGATTGTGACTCTTAAACAACGCCAGAGATACACTACGTTACAACTATGACGTCAGCAAGGGGCTACTGGGAGAACTGATTTTATATTTCTTAACAAGACAGGCAACATACATATAAACGCAATATTAAGGCGCGTTCGCGTAACCCTAGTTGACGTATAAAAGCAATAAGTGTTACATATTCTGAGTCCGTGTCTGTAGCCTTACTTATCCAGCATGCGATGCGCATGTGCCGTATTATATTGCCGTCTGTGGCCAGTCTGGCTCTACCATATTTTTCCACATCATCTCATAAACGGCACGATTTTCGGGAAAAAGTTATTGAACATAAAATGTGTGCTTTGATTTTCTTTACAGCTTTTGTCCGAAACATTGCTTATTCTAAGCATAATTCACCGAAATTTTATCATAAATGTACACAGGTCATGTAAAGTACCCGTTATCGTTATCAGATTTTAATGAAACTTGAATTCTCTCGAAAGATTTTCGAAAAATACTCAAATATCAAGTTTCGTGAAAATCTGTCTAGTGGGAAACGAGTTGTTCCATGCGGACGGACAGTCGTAGAGGCAGACAGACGTGACGAAGCTAATAGCCACTTTTCAAAATTTTGCGAACATGCCTAAAGAACGAAGCAATGAAACCCAGCTAAATCCATTCTGACACTAGGCTACAAACATCCCACATCCAGACATACACAACTCGAAAGCAGCGTGCCAAGGACCTCACAGACACCCGGTATATAGCTGTCTCAAAAACCCTGCAGACAATCGGTATATAGCTGTCCCAAGGACCTTACAGACACCCGATATATAGCTGTCACAAGGACTTCACAGACTAACTAACTAACTAACTAACTAACTAACTAACTAACTAACTAACTAACTCCATGGAGCAGAGGCCTTCTTGAGAAGCTAACAGTTTCTCAGCCAGTCAAGAAATTCCCCGCATTTTATGGAACCCGAAGGTTCATTACCGCATTCACAAGAGCCCGCCACCTGTCCCTATCCTGAGCCAGCTCAATCCAGTTCATGTCCTCCCATCCCACTTCCCGAATATACATCTTAATATTATCCTCCCATCTACGCCTGGGTCTCCCAAGTGGTCGCCTTCCCTCGGGTCTCCCCACCAAAATCCGGTATGCACCTCTCTCCTCCCCCATACGTGCCACATGCCCCGCCCATCTCAGTCTTCTCGATTTGATTACCAGAATAATATTTGGTGATGAGTACAGGTCATTAAGTTCCTCGTTATGTAGTCTTCTCCAATCCCCTGTCGCCTCGTCCCTCTTAGGCCCAAATATCCTCCTCAGCACCCTATTCTCGAACACCCTCAGTCTTTTTTCCTCCCTCAGTGTGAGAGACCAAGTTTCACATCCATATACAGCAAAAGTAAAATTATAGTTCTGTATACCCTAATCTTTGTGTTTTTGGATAGCAACCTGGGAGACAAAAGATTCTGCACCGAATGATAGCAAGCATTCTCCGACTTAAATCTGCTCCTAATTTCTTCATGAATGGATTTTCGATTCGTAAGGGTTGTCCCTAAATATTTGAATTGTTCCACCCTTTCAAAGGATTTATTATCTATATTTATGTTGTGATTGTGTCCTGCATTCTGATTTCGAGACATGACCATGTACTTAGTTTTCTCAGCATTTACTTCTAGACCAATCTCCTTACTAGCAATAATTAAATCTTCTGCATTTTTCTTTATGCTATGTACGCTTCCGCCCAATATATTAACATCATCAGCATAAACCAGAAGCTGATGTGTACCATTCAATTTCAAGCCCTCCTGGTTTGCCTGAACCCTCCTAATGGCATATTCTAAAGCAAAGTTGAAAAGCAATGGCGACAGAACATCTCCTTGTTTCAAGCCATTCTTAATAGGGAACGTGTCAGACAGATGTTTGCCTACCCGAACTCTGCTATACGTTTCACTTAGGCACATTTTTATTAACCTTACTAGCTTCCTGGGGATACCGAACTCAATGAGAATATTATACAAGCCCTCCCTCCTAACTGAATCATAGGCTTTCTTGAAGTCTATAAATAGCTGATGCACTGCCTCATTGTATTCCCATTTTTTCTCAAGTATTTGACGAATGCTGAATATATGATCAGTAGTTGACCTGTTACGTCGAAATCCACACTGATGATTCCCAATAATTTCCTCTGCATATGGAGTTAACCTTGACAAAAGGATGTTGGATAGAATTTTGTACGTAGTCGACAAAAGTGATATGCCTCGATAGTTACTGCAATCTGTCTTATCACCCTTCTTATAAATAGGCACAATGACCGACTCCTTCCGTTCCTCAGGCAATTCCTCCTTATTCCAAATAGAAATAATACGTTTATGGATTTCAGACCAAACAATCCTACCCCCTGCTTTAATCAATTCTGCTGGAATCTGATCAATACCTGGTGATTTGTGACTTTTTAGCTTTTCAATAGCCATCTCAACCTCAAAGGCACTGGGCTCAGGCACCAGTGGCTCTGCTGCGTGTACTTCAATTTGCCTAACATCATTAACCCCGTGTATATTCAACAGCTGGGAGAAATGATTCCTCCACCTAGTCAAAATACTGTGGGAGTCTGCAACCAGGTCACCCTTCTCATCCTTTACTACATTAATTCTAGGCTGGTACCCCCTCTTAAACTCATTGATACCCCTATACAAGTCTCTTATATTCTTGTTCTTACTGTTTGTTTCAATTTCATTAATTTTAGCTTTCAGATATTCCTTCTTTTTGTGCCTGAAATGTCTACTAGCTTCACGTCTTACGTTGTGCAGATTATCTCCATTATTTTGGTTTGGATTCTGTAACCACTGAATTTTAGCCTGCTTCCTTTTATCTAAAAATTCTGCACATTCTGCATCAAACCATGGTTTATGCTGCTTCCGTTCGTGTAGACCTAGACTCTCTTGAGCCGAGATTTTGATATTCTCTTTAATGTTTTCCCAAGCCCTATTCATGTCCTCACTAACATTTAAGTTTTCCAGAGCTGCAAACCTGTTTGAGATCTTCAGCTCATACTGTTTCCTAGCCTCTAGTTCACTTAGCTTCTTGAGATTAAATCTCTCTACATCAAACTTCTGTGCTGCTTGTTTACTTACTGCCAGTGTTTCCCTAACTTTCGCAACCACCAGATAGTGATCAGTATCACAGACTTCACAGACATCCGGTATATAGCTGTCCCAAGGACCTCACTGACACGCGATATATAGCTGTCCCAAGGACTTCACAGACACCCGGTATATAGCTGTCCCGAGGACCTCTCAGACACCCGGTATATAGCTGTCCCAAGGACTTCACAGCCACCGGGTATATAGCTGTCCCAAGGACTTCACAGACATCCGGTATATAGCTGTCCCAAGAACTTCACAGACATCCGGTATATAGCTGTCCCAAGGACTTCACAGACACCCCGTATATAGCTGTCCCAAGGACTTCACAGACATCCGGTATATGGCTGTCCCAAGGACTTCACAGACACCCGGTATATAGCTGTCCCAAGCCCGAGAATTATCCGACGTTTACAGACGTGCTTACACGCTCTGCAGAAAGTCGTGTCTCCGCTGTAATTCATGTACCGACCGGCGCTCAAAAGGTTTTTACAGGCTGCATTTTTCATGAATCACTTGAAACCATGTCACTTCGAACAAGGACTCTTGTGCGTCCCCCCCCCCCCCCCGCCCAAGGCTGCCTCCTCCTTTTTCTTCATCTATTCGATATTCACAGCGTCACTAGACCGGTGTTCATTTTTCATTGCACTGTACAGAGCGTATGAAACCTGTCTGGCTGAACTACTGAAAGAAAAATGCTCTTTTCCGGGGAAAGTACCATTTTTGTTTGACTAATATTTTTGAAAATTGAAAATCTTTCGTTTTCTTTCAGACACGCAACTTTCAGAGCTATAGAAACTGTCAATCGTGTACAAAATAACATTTAAATAAGTGAATAACACTACACAGTGCGTGCAAAATGGTAATAACAGCTATACATAAAATGTCACAAGACGTGAACACCTGCAATGGTGTACAAATAACAAAGTCATACATTTAACACCGTACATTAACCATGCAACTGTAGTACACACACACGTGCATCCCCAACTAACTGCACAGCTGGTTTTACTGTCCCTACGTGTTTCGGCTGTAAATTGCAGCCATCTTCAGGGAGCCAAAATTGTTGCAGACACGTACAGCGTGCCATGCACTTCGTCAAACATAAATGGTAAACTAACTAACTAACTAACTAACTAACTAACTAACTAACTAACTAACTAACTAACTAACTAACTAACTAACTAACTAACCAGCGAGCTAAATCTATGGAGCAGGTCCTTCTTGAGAAGCTAGCCGGTCCTCAGCTACTCAAAAAATTCCCCGCATTTTATGGAACCCGACTGTTCATTACCGCAGTCGCAAGCACACGCCACCTGTCCCTATCTTGAGCCAGCTCAATCCAGTCCATGCCCCATCCCACTTCTTAAAGATCCATTTTAATATCATGCTCCCATTTATGCCTGGGCCTTCCAAGTGGTCTTCTTCACTCAGATCTCCCCACCAAAATCCTGTATGCACCTTTTATCCCCATACGTGCTGTATGTCCCACCATCTCATAAATGGTAAAATATTTATACATATTAATGCCATTCCATAAATATGCAGTATTATTAAAAGGGCATTAAAACTGTAACACAAATAAAGCGTTAAAATTACGCAAAATGCAGTATCCAGACATTTGATGATAGAGGATTTCTCTCCAGTTGGATTTCTCTCCAGTTAATGGTAGAAAGGAGATTCCAGATTTAGACAGGCCTATCCAGTCTGCACTCCATGAGTAAATGTCCTGTGCAGCCGAAACATGTAGCAGCATTCAATGTCTCGCGGGGAACATGGAACATCAACACCGTGACCTAATTTGAGACAGTTCACCTGCATCTACGTGGAAGGTCTGGGGCCAACTCAGGCAGCTGGCCTTCGAGAAAAGATATGAACCCAGGACCCAATGGATATGGAGGGCTATGGCCACGAAAATGATTATGGGTAAAGAAGTTTCGAAACAGACTCGCCAAATACCACCCCACACCAGTGTGTCAGTCCAGCCACTATACGCATATAGTTGCTTTCTGGTGCTACAAGACACCCCAATTTTTCAATTCGAGACGCCAGCGAGATACCTATATAATGGCGTATTCAGACACCCCATTTCAACCGGGGGTCTACACCGTGAGGACTCTTATTCAGACAGCTTCTGTGTCGAACCTATTGACACTTGCGACAGGTTTGGATCCTGCAGTCAGGGGTGTACAAACTTCATACCACAACACACTTAACCGATTTAAAATACCTGATTTCGATGTAATTAACACACAGTTACATCTTGCTGTTAGGTCATGCCTGTATACGTTACGTGTTTGTCTAAACTTTGCTTCCTTAATTAGACATCACGTGAAATGGGATAGCTAAGGATTCCGTAACAATTGACGCAACCGTAGTGGTCACACTTAATTGGTGCCTGACACTAACCTTGCTACAGGAAAATGCACAAAAAATATGCCAATCCTCAGCATAACGTACGTATTATTTAAATTCATGACAGTACAGGTTGCTTGGTTGCTTTCGGCGAAGCATTTACTGTATGGCGACGGGTTTATATGGACTTTATCCATCGCCCGAAGCGTAAAAAATTAAAATCATAACTTTTCGGAAGCAGAGCCAGCTTCCGAAACGTTGGGATTTCAATTTTTTAATATTTTTAATATTTTACTCTTCGGACGATGGATAAGGTCCATAAATCCATCACCACACAGTATTATACAGCATCGTCAAAACCTTTTAGAATTTACCTGAAGCATCTGCTTATCATCACAAACTTCAGCTCCGACAGGAAGCTACTGAGCCTAGTACTTGGACATAAGAGAGAGAGAGAGGGGGAGAGAGAGAGGGAGAGGGAGCGCGAGAGAGGGAGAGGGACATAAAGTAAGTGGTGGATGGAAAAAACCGTGTAAGGTAGAGCGTCATTATTCTTATTCCTNATATATATATATATATATATACACATATTACTGTCCACGTGACGTCATATGACTGGCCGCCATAATATTCACACGCTACTCCACTGTCTATTTTCACTGGCCTCCTATTTACTTTTGCAGCGAACCAAGTGTTAATTTCACCTAACAAAGTACAGCCATTTGGCTTTGATATATTGTATCATATGATTGATGCTCAACTCTTTCTTCAGCCTCAGAATGTACAAAACAAAGAACGATGGCTTAATTATAAATACTTTGACCTTAGCGCGTAACACACACAGAACATTCTCCCAACTCGTACCTTAACCGTGGAAACCCGGGTGTGACATAAAAGTAATCATGGCAACCATGATGTGACTCACACAATCACTAAGCCAAGCACTCAGTCACGCTAAGAGCATTATATCTACCTTACAAGGCAGATACAAAGACAGAGGCAGACCTAAAATATGAAGTTCTGTCTTTCTTCTATTCCGTGTTGCCATTCTTAGAGTTATTGATTCTAAATGCAGGTCCCAGCGAATGCCAAAAAAAAATATCTCTTTTTATGTATCAGCAACGAGGAGTACCTGTGCTTCCGCCAGTAATTCAGACTCGACCTTTGCGATAGGAAGTAATATTTATGTGGTAGAACTGCTCATTTTACCAAGCTGCCTTTCAATACTTATTGAAGCTCATGCCGAGTAGGCCGACACACACCGAAAGTGTGATATAAGTGTCCCAACAGGGCTATAATATGTGCCAATGGTACCGCAGGAGCGCCGTCTCTTTAAATCATAGCCAAAGCTGGAAAATGTCAAATCTTCCCGTTGAAATACCGAAGAGCTTTATGCTACTTCACGCACTGCGAACAAAATAAACTTTAAACTCAACAAAGCCAATGTTAACTGCATTAAATAATTAAAGACGAAAATTAAACTGAATTATATTTAAAAATCCAGCTCGTACCGCGCAGTAAACACACTCCGTCTCGCTTATAAAAACCAGTCAGTTAATGCTGTATAGGGAAATAATCGCTGTTTGTTCTGAGATCCACACAAAACACATAAATACACTGTGTGGGCACAACGTAGAATTACATTTAAAGACCCAGCTCGTACCGCGCAGTAAACACACTTCCTCTCCGTTATAAAAACCAATCAGTTAATGCTGTATAGGGAAATAATCGCTGTTTGTTCTGAGATCCACACAAAACACATAAATACACTGTGTGGGCACAACGTAGAATTATTTATAGATCCAGACCGTACCGCGCAGTAAACACACACCTCTCCGTTATAAAAACCAGTCAGTTAATGCTGTATAGGGAAATAATCGCTCTTTGTTCTGAGATCCACACAAAACACACAAATACACTGTGTGGGCACAACGTAGAATTATATTTAAAGATCCAGACCGTACCGCGCAGTAAACACACTCCGTCTCGGTTATAAAAACCAGCCAGTTAATGCTGTATGGGGAAATAATCGCTGTTTGTTCTGAGATCCACACAAAACACATAAATACACTGTGTGGGCAGAACGTAGAACTGTTGAACGTTAAACTTGGCGGTACATAAAGTGACGACTGGGCTTTAGAAACTTAAAACTTCCTTCAGGTATCCAAGTAAACTATTCGTCTCTCTAATCCCAGCAGTAACCATTAGTTTCATTGATGACGAAGACAAAATTATCTAACTGCCATCCCAGAGCCAAGTAGTGAAGGCCCTGTGTGCCTACAATGCTGGTACATGCAGCACCCCCTCCCCCCCATCCCCCGCTAATACAGACTTCGCCTTCCGGACTGGAGTATAATCCATTCTCTTGGTGTTAATGTGTTTACCTTCTGTAAGCTTCTCATAGCCCAACCCCAGCTTCATTTCTTCGTCTGCTATTTCTGTGCGAAGAGGCACTGCATTTCTTTCGTCCAAACGGTAAGAATAAGACACTGTGGAATGGAGGGAGGTACATTCATGATCGTTAATCAACCATTCAATCAGTTCAAACGCACCGACAACAGACAGGATGACAAGTTGCTTACCAGGTTCTCGGATATAATAGGGTGCCTCTATTCATGGCACGTGAGGTTGGCAGAACTGTTTGTGATATCCAGGGTTGCCATGGCAGAGGCGTGGGACGCCATACAGTGTGGCGACAGATACCAACATTACGAATCATATTTCTCTTTTAGATACACAAAACATGAGATCTGTATTTTAAGAAACTAATCATCTCTGTAGCATACGCATCTCCTGATACATCTGCCAACCCACTACTGAAGGCAGTTCCGGCCGAACGCCCGCTGCTCCAGAGACCGGAGTGATGAATGTGTTAAGGGAGTGTCGGGAGGGGAGGCTCCAGTGATTGATCGCGGAGTTCCCCGGCTCCGGTCTGCATACTGCCTCACTGGCCTTTTCAAACGTCCAGGAATTCTTCCTTGCTCTTTTTATTGACCTTCAGCGTTTGGTCGGATGGGCGAAGCTACTGCCAAACACGTCTACGTTTTAGTATGACTTCTGTAAGTAATGTTGGCAGACGCTGGTGTATTCTAGGCAAAAGGTACGCTCTCACTGTGCTTAATTATGCATAAAACTGCTGAAGTATGGGATGGATGTGTGGCTACACGCAATCTTAAGCTCGACACTAGATCCAAGTGTGTGGTAAAGAAGACAAGCCATGTACGTGTAACACAACACTGAGGCGCGTTCGCGTAGCCATTGTTGCAGTTGAAAAGCAATAAGTACCACATATTCTGAGTGTGTGTCTGTATCCTCAGTTATTCAGCACGCAAAACGCATGCGCCATATTATATTGTCCTCTGTGGCCTGTCTGGCTGTACCATATTTTTCCACATTATTTCATAAACGGTACGATTTTCGAAAGAAAATTATTAAATATAAAATGCATTTTCATTTCATCTAAAAATATTGTGTGAAACATTTATCATTCTAAGACGAACTGAGCGGGATAGCATAAATATACAAAGTCTTCATGTAAAGTACCCGTTATTCTTGTCAGATTTTAATGAAACTTGGATTTTCTCGACAGGTTTTCGAAAAATCCTCACACATAAAATTTCATGAAAATCCGTCTAGTAGGAACCGAGTTATTCCATGAGGACGGACGGACAGACAGACATGGCGAAGCTAAAAACGGATTTTCGCAATTTTGTGAAAAGCGCCTAAAATTTAAGTTCCTGCCGCTTTACACCAGATAACAAACTGAATAAACCGTTTCGAAAGTTACGGTCCTAGATCTGGTATCTTACCTTATGTGCCTTTTCTCTTAAACAGCATAAGCAACCGATGTACTTATATGACAGTCTTCCGTGTCTTAAACCATGTACTGCACTTTATTTCAACGTTTCAGGGGAACGTGCTGCCTCCATCCTCAAGGTGACTGAATTTCTTCAGGCGGATCCACCTGAAATTCAGTATAATCGCACACTGTACTGCATGGCATAGGAACCCCGCAGATTTTCGTCTGACCAAGGCCTGCCCTCGGCCGTGCCATGGCTCAGGCGGTTAGCCGCCGGCCTCCCACCGCGGAGGCCCGGGTTCCATCCCGGGTCAGTCCATGTGGGATTTGTGGTGGACAAAATGGCACTGGGACAGGTTTTTCCCCGAGTTCTTTGGTTTTCCCCTGTCAGTTTCATTCCACCGGTGCTCCATTACTAGGAAAAGGACAAAAAATAATCATCATCTTCATCTTCATCTTCATCTTCATCTTCATCATAGGGTTGCACAATAAGCCTCATGGCTGCAGTGCGTCCGTAGCGTCTGCTGCGGGGCCTTTCTCCACTAAAAAAAAAAGGGGGGGTCCGCCCTCACAGCCTGAAAAACCGTAACTAACCTGTCCTACTCCTTGCATTTGCTCGCACTTCCACTGCACCTGAATAATGCCAGATGTATTCGCTCACAATAAGTCACTCAGTCTCCGGTTTTACGTCGGCAATGAATCTTCTCTCCTGTGCACGAGACAGCACTGAGATCGGGCTCAGTCATTCACGGATGGGGCCCTAAATCCTATATCCCTTTGCGAGCCAACAAATGGCATTTATTTTCAATTTAACGCGAACCAGGAGCCGAGAAACCCAGACAGGAGAACTTGCTTTTCTTTCTCTTCAAAATATTGGCCCCTTGAGGCGCCAGTGGATTCTATTTAGGTACGGATACAGGTAACACTGCGCCTATTCAGCTGACACTTAATACGAAGACCTGCAGGAAATATCACGTGAAGGTCCAAATATTCTTGGAAATTGAAACTACACCAAGTGGAGAGGCTAACTTCACCTTCCAACGTTCTTACACAGAATATATTTTCGTAACAAATTTCACATGGCAATTAAATAAACCCATAATTTTAATTTCGTAACTCTAATTAAAACTATAATTACTGTAATCTGCTCTAAAACAAATAGTACAAACCCTCCTCCATCAACACAATTTTAAACTTACGTAATTTCAGATTATGCAACTTTAAAAAAGGGGAAAAAACTCTAATAATAACGTTTTAAAAGCGCACCGAATTTTCTCTTGCGGGAATAAAGCCCAGTGAGATGTGGTTGGCAGAAGAATACTGCTGGGCGATAACCCAAGCGGCGGAGCGTCATGCTGCGGCAGATCAAGTTCCAGTGTGGTGGGTTTTATATTTCAACTGGGCTTCCTTGTACGCACGTGTACGCACGTGTACACACGTGTATAACTGACCACACGTATAGGCCTATACTCAATTCCGACTTGGCCGCAGCACCAGCAACACGATTATACCAAGCAGAAAAGCGTATGTATAGAAACAAACCACAATATAGCGTCACTGCTCACCGCAGTCTGTGGCGGTATATCGGGGGTGGCTGTAAATCGAAATACTGTGCGATAGACAAATGCGTTTCACAGAATCACATGCTTAGTGATGGTGACCCTCTATCTTGGGGAGCGGCACATTGGGCTTCGAATTTATTTAGTATGCACAACAAAATAATTTTTTTCAGAGGTCCCATCCCGTTGTGTTGCATAATATCAATCAATTTTTGAGTCACTTAAAAATTTTCCATATTATTATTGTTATTATATGGCTACATGTTCCGGCCCATATATAATGATATTATAAACGATAAGTTGTGATTGGAAAACTGATTAATAAATTAATTTTTATTTTTCCTGTTTGCTACTGCAGATTTTAACATAAAACATCCACAAATGTTCAGAAAGTTTGTTTTTGCTCCGATCAATGCCTGATGTGCCCCCTGCTGTAACATCAATATGCAAGAACTGTGGCGGAGTGTTTGGTGCAATTTGAAGCATTTTGCCCATTTATAAGCTATTTTACCTACTAAGAAGCGGGAAGAAAGCAGCCTTATTACACCATCATGCTGTGCGCGCGCGCGTATGTGACCCGTGGCTCTTCTACTTAGCCCTTTAACTGACTTACCAAAACTAAGATTATTTATTCGGACGACACCATCACCCCTTGCATTTTATTTCTTTACAGTCGGTAGTACGAACGTGGCAAAAGCGTCACTTTATGAGGAATCGACGACACTAACGTCAAGTAATTCTGCATCCTGAAATAACGCGTGGCAATAAACCTTACACGAACCCTTGAATAACGCTCGGTTAAACCCCACCTACTGTCCGGGACGGAAGGGTTTTTAAATTATAATAATCTTAAATGCATTCACGACCGTGCAGTGCACCGAGGCCGACTCTGAAGTGTTACGCTTCTGCTGTTATTATATGGCTATAAATTAAAGATGGGGGCTGTGCGAAATTTTTATTTACACTTTATTCTGAGATGACCGAATTGCTAACAGTGAAGTTGGATACAGAGATAGAGAGTAAAGATGATTTCATACTACGAACGCAATACTGTCTGTAAGTCAGTAATTAAAAACATGGTGACGGTCAGTGTTTCTGTTGCATCCAATCAGTCTAACCCTTTAAAGACGAAGCGTATCTGTTTTATATAAGGACTCAGTGCGTACCGCGCTGTAAACACTCTCCACTTCGGTTAGAAAAACCAATCTCTTAATGTTTTATAAGGCAGAAGTTGCTGTTTGTTCTGAGATCCGTACAAAACACATAAACGCAATGTGGACACCACGTAGAATTTTTTAATGTTAAACCTGGTGGTATGTAAAGTTACCGCTAGGCTTTAAGAGGTTAACGAATACGGATTCTGTACCTAAATATTAAGTTATTAGCATAAGCAATACAAAAGAAGAACAATATAAACGGATACGACAGCAGAGAGAAGAGTCCAGTAGGAAGACACGCCGTCACTTATGCTCTGAACTATTTGTTATGCGTTATTTTGACAGAATTTCCAACAAACCTGTAATTGTTGCACCAAACAACTAACGCACTGAATACAATATATTCATAAGCTATTATAAAAAAACGCCTACATGTTTCGGCACCGTGGTGCCATCATCAGTAGGCCGTAAAATACAAATGAATGTAGATTCAACACACCAGTCTAGTTACTCTGTCGCCTTTAGATAAGCGACTAAAATATCAAACATTAAAATTCTAAAATACACAAAGTTAAAAATCATAAAATCACAATTTTGTAACATTAAAAGCATTAGAAGTACTAAAAGCATTAGATGTAAGCCGTTCCAGCTATGGCATAAAATTCTAACAGACCCATTCCCGATATACTAACACACATAGAGAGATGCAGTTTAAATGGTTCCCGTTTTACGCAGTTTCCTATCTGCAGTGTTCTGGCAGCGACAGATGAGATAAAGCTAAGAGAAATGAGACAACAAAATCCGAAAGGCGAGAAATAGTCTAAAGGGCGACATCGTACAAAGAAATGGAGATTTATGGCACAGTATCTTCTCACTGTGACATTAAGTTTCAATCTTATACGACTGAAGGCTGACACCAAGGCGTTCCACACACGTATATATTACGTACCTACACAACACATCACACTGTTCTCGCACTTACTTAGTCATACGCGCCCTTAGAAGCGGTCACTTACCTGGAACAAAAAGAACGATACTATTAGCAGAGTCACACAATATGTAGTCAGTATACATTTCATTGGCAGATTGTACTGATATTGCCCTCCTGCATGTCGTTCCGGGTATCCTCGGTTTTAAAGAATCCGGTATACCCTGTCCAAGGTTTTAAGTAGATTTCTGAGTTTCCACAAGGAAAATATCAGGACCATAATAACCGTTTCCTTCCACATCCCTTCCAAATCATCGTTCAGTAGTCACTCTAACATGGCAGCCTCGCAAGTCAAGTGGGTTCCAGTCACCGTTATATAGCGTGTACTGAAATTGTAAATGGCCAGGGCAGACTGCAGATATGTGGAGTACCTACTAGTATATTCTATAACTAGTTTCGGACAGCCGACAGGGTGTGGTACTCCACACTGTCGTTGGGGAAGTTGGCAACAACAACAATTCTGGATGGAGCGGACAAAGAGCAGATATGTGGGGTACTTGCCCATATATTGTATAAGCAGTTTTGGACAGTCGACAAGGTGTGGTCCTCCAAAGTGTCGTTGGGGAAGTTGGCAACAACAATTCTGGATGGAGAAGACAGAGTGCAGATATGTGGGGTACCTGCTGGTACATTTTACAAGCATACCTTGATTTCACGCCTCCGTTGCGATGTTGATTAGATCTGCGATCTTCTGCGATATTACGCGGCGTCGTGTTGTAATTGCGTACCGACGTTTCGGCACAACGTAGCGGTCCCATCTTCAAGAGTCAAGAGTTCGAGAGGAAAGGGCTCTTGACCCTTGAAGGTGGGATCGACACACTGTCCCGAAACGTCGGTAAACAATTATTACACGACGCCGCATAATATCGCAGAAGATCGCAGGTATTATTGTATAAGCAGTTTCGGACAAGTGACAAGGTGTGGTCCTCCAGATTGTGGTTGGGCAAGGTGGTAACCACTCCTCACAGCAAAAACTTAACACGTCACAAAAGTATTCGTCACATTTCGGACTTGGACTGATCCTTTGGAGGAACGTAAATACCTTAGGATAGGGACAGGTGGCGAGCTCTTGTGAGTACTGTAATGAAGCTCCGGGTTCGACAAAATGCCGAGAATTTCTTGACTAGCTGAGGAAATGCTCCATGCAGCTGCTCAGTTAATCGCTGAACGCCCCACCGTCTGAGTCCATAACAGCTCACTTAACTAAGCCATAAATAAACTAATAAATCTAAATTAATTTGGGAGATTAAATATATTGGCGCCGATCCCAGTGGCCGCGCGGTCTAAGGCGTGGGTCTGCCGCAGCTCGCTTGCTAGGATTGCAGGTTTGAATCCCGCCGGGGGCATGGATGTTTGTCTCTCGTACAGTGTTTGTGTTGTCAGGTAGAGGTCTCTGCGTCGGGCTGATCACTTATCCAGAGAAGTCCTACCGAGTGTGGTGTGTCTGAGTGTGATCGTGAAGCCTCAATAAAGAGAAGGCCCTGTCCCACTGGGGGCTGTTGCACCATTTGAAAAAAAAAATCTATATTGGTGGATTATTTTCAGCCTTATATGTTATAAGAAGCAGTGGCAGTACATTCCACGCATTTCGGGTAATTATTTGAAGTTCATATTAACTTTTTAAAGCCTACTGGTTACTTGACACAAAAACAGGTTTCACTTTCAAAAATTCTACGTTCTGCCCACACCGTATTTATGTGTTCTGCATTTATCTGAAAACGAACAACGACTTTTGCCCTATGTGACATAAACTGATTGCTATTTATAACCGTGATGAAAAGTGTTTACTGCGCGGTACGAACTTGGTCTTTAAATAAAACATTTTACGCTTCGTCTTTAAAGGGTTAAGATGGCTTTACTTTACGGAGTTACTGCTGAATGGCAAATTAGAAATTATGTGGAAGGTTTGCGGTAGAAACCTAACTGAATTATTCAGTTGGTGTTTTTCTGGAAGCAGAGGAAAACCATGACAAATCCCAGTCAGTTCAGCTTATAAACTGGCCACAATTTAACTGCAAAACGTTCGAAAGAAGCCACTGAAACGATCAAACTGAAGCCAACTCTTTGTTGGCTGTTGCTGGTTTACGTTTCCTCGTGTAACTGTTCGTTTTAACTACGGCTGTACAAGTCTCAGCATAACACGCGGAATTGACCACTAGCTTACTCTATCACGGAAGTTCCTTACACAACCACAATTTCGCTTTCAGTAATAAAAGTCTGCACAAACATTTACACAAAATAATATCAGGTTTCTGCTCTATTATATACTAGAAAAGCAATTAAATTAAACCTGGGCAGCCCTATGGGAAAAGTTCTAGTAAATAACTTTTTTTTTTGTTCTGGTAGAAAACAATCCGTACTGAAACCACAGTGTAAAACCTGTGTGAGAATATCACAGTTCACAGGGGCCGGCGAGCTCCACGGAGAACAGGTGTTAACAGTTTGTTGATATGTTTAACATGTTCTTGAGACGGGGCTATTCAGCTTCTCACTAGCAGCATATTAGTGTTATCAGTATCAGGGCTGTGATCGTATTCATTTACATTTCATTTACAAACAGGTATTTATAATCGCGTAAAATTAACCCTTTAAAGACGAAGCGTGCCTTTTTATGTAAGGAATCAGTGCGTACCGCGCTGTAAACACTATCCACTTCGGTTTTAAAAACCAGTCTCTTAATGTTTTATAAGGCAAAAGTTGCTGTTTGTTCTGAGATCCGTACAAAACACATAAACGCAATGTGGGCACCACGTAGAATTTTTTAATGTTAAACCTGGTGGTACGTAAAGTTACCGCTAGGCTTTAAAAGGTTAAAGACGAAGCGTATCTGTTTTATATAAGGACTCAGTGCGTACCGCGCTGTAAACACTCTCCACTTCGGTTAGAAAAACCAATCTCTTAATGTTTTATAAGGCAAAAGTTGCTGTTTGTTCTGAGATCCGTACAAAACACATAAACGCAATGTGGGCACCACGTAGAATTTTTTAATGTTAAACCTGGTGGTACGTAAAGTTACCGCTCCGGTTTAAAAGGTTAAAGACGAAGCGTATCTGTTTTATATAAGGACTCAGTGCGTACCGCGCTGTAAACACTCTCCACTTCGGTTAGAAAAACCAATCTCTTAATGTTTTATAAGGCAAAAGTTGCTGTTTGTTCTGAGATCCGTACAAAACACATAAACGCAATGTGGGCACCACGTAGAATTTTTTAATGTTAAACCTGGTGGTACGTAAAGTTACCGCTCCGGTTTAAAAGGTTAAAGACGAAGCGTATCTGTTTTATATAAGGACTCAGTGCGTACCGCGCTGTAAACACTCTCCACTTCGGTTAGAAAAACCAATCTCTGAATGTTTTATAAGGCAAAAATTGCTGTTTGTTCTGAGATCCGTACAAAACACATAAACGCAATGTGGGCACCACGTAGAATTTTTTAATGTTAAACTTGGTGGTACGTAAATTTACCGCTAGGGTTTAAAAGGTTAAAGACGAAGCATATCTCTTTTATATAAGGACTCAGTGCGTACCGCGCTGTAAACACTCTCCACTTCGGTTAGAAAAATCAGTCTCTTAATGTTTTATAAGGCAAAAGTTGCTGTTTGTTCTGAGATCCGTACAAAACACATAAACGCAATGTAGGCACCACGTAGAATTTTTTAATGTTAAGCCTGGTGGTACGTAAAGTTACCGCTAGGCTTTAAAGGGTTAAAGATAAACGGTAACTACACTTGCTTTAACACAAACAAGTTAGCTAGCTAGCCAAGTACCAAAATAAGCAAGTATCCGGCTAGCTAGCTCACTAATAACACACCATGGCAGTATGTCGATCACGTTCGTTCTTCAAGCTCACAGTCGCATAGCTCGTCAAGAAACTGCCCCACTTTTTATAGAATTTGAAGATCCATAACCACACTCACCGATTCGTTCGTCCCCAGAGCCACGGCAGTCATGAATCTGTCTCCAACACAGCATTCATTTTTGACGTCAATTTTCAAATTATTTTTCCTATCTACACCCATCTGTCACAAATAGATTCTTTCTATCTTGCAAAAAACCAACATTTTTCACCCTCGTGAATGCTAAATGTCCCGCCAATCTCCTCCCACCAGATCTAATCACCCGCATAACATTTTACAACAAGTAAATACTATCAAATATTCAGTCCCCTTACATATATATATAGGTAGAACGTGACTCATTCACCCACTGTCAAAATGGCCGAAACGTCAGGGGAATTTCAACACACGACAAGGCTGGATCTCAGACACGAAATAACATATTAAGGAGAGGGAATGAAAAATACGGACAGGGCTGAAGCTCCTTATTAAGCAATTATGCCCCAATGCACACCTCAGAATACCGTTCGCAAACACCCAGCACGTATAGACTAAGGAATAAGGACTAAGTTTCACTGCCATATAAAACAACAGGTGGGGCTGAAATCAAGCATATTTAGTTCACAGGCTAAGACCGGCTGTTCTGAACAGAATGGCTGGGGTTGCTCACTCAAACGACGTGTTTAATGTCCCACTGCATAAGCCGCGTTGCTCGTAACTCTAAACACACTGTACTTGACACCACAAGATGGCGCTCCCGTCCTTATACTAAGTACGTCGTGTTTAATTACATCTGTCACAGTCTTGAAGGCGAACTTACATCTCTGAGCTCGCAGTTGCTTCTTTAGTCTCTTGAGGCAGGTTTAGCCCTTGTCTCTGTAGACCTGCAGCCTGTAACGGGCCCCGGAAGAGAGACGAACACGGAGCATCGATAGAATGATAGCTGGCAGGGAAAAGCTGAAATGCTCGGCAATATATCTGTTGCAGTGCCATTTTGTTTACCATAAATCCAACACGGTCAGGCCTGCGGATCGATTTCGGACACTAACATTCTCAGCCATGGCACAGCCCACGCAAAAAGTTAATAAACACGTTGCGTAGATAGTTAATTCATTTATTTCTTCTTTATCTTCTGACTTCCCGAACACCCATCTGCTGATAGCACAGTTTTTAAGTACATAGATACTTATATAAAAGTATGCATTTAAGTGAAATTAAATCAATTTTAATTTGTTCTTTTTTTTCTTCATTTTTAGTTTTGTTTTGGGGTTGAATTTACTTGCACTAGACCGACGTAAAAAGCCATTAAAAAAGGAATTCAATTTTTAGAATTATTATTTTAATAATAACAATAGTAGTAGTAGCAGCAGCAGCAGTAGTACAGCAGCAGCAGCAGCAGTAGCAGAAGTAGCAGCAGCAGTAGTAGCAACAGTAGCAGCAGCAGTAGTAGCAGCAGCAGTAGCAGCAGCAGCAGCAGCAGTAGCAGCAGCAGCAGTAGTAGCAGTAGCAGTAGCAGTGGCAGCAGTAGCAGTAGCAGTAGCAGCAGCAGTAGTAGCAGTAGTAGCAGCAGTAGCAGCAGCAGTAGCAGCAGCAGTAGTAGCAGCAGTAGTAGCAGTAGCAGCAGCAGTAGTAGCAGCAGTAGTAGCAGTAGCAGCAGCAGCAGTAGCAGTAGTAGCAGCAGTAGTAGCAGTAGCAGCAGTAGCAGTAGCAGCAGCAGTAGTAGCAGTAGTAGCAGTAGCAGCAGCAATAGTAGCAGTAGCAGCAGTAGTAGCAGCTGTAGCAGCAGTAGTAGCAGTAGCAGCAGCAGTAGTAGCAGTAGCAGCAGCAGTAGTAGCAGTAGCAGCAGTAGTCGCAGCAGTAGCAGCAGTAGTAGCAGTAGTAGCAGTAGCAGCAGTAGTAGTAGCAGTAGTAGCAGTAGCAGCAGCAGTAGTAGCAGTAGCAGCAGTAGCAGCAGTAGTAGCAGTAGCAGCAGTAGTAGCAGCTGTAGCAGCAGTAGTAGCAGTAGCAGTAGCAGTAGTAGCAGCAGTAGCAGCAGTAGTAGCAGTAGCAATGGTGGTGGAGGTGTTCCTAGTGGCAGCAGTACGGGAGCTCGGATAGTCGGTATAGCGAAGGGTTAAAAATTCGTGGTTCCAATCCCAGCACCGCAAGAAACCTTTCTCTTCTCCATAAGCTCCCGACTGTCTGTGGGGTCCACCCAGCTTCCTATTCAATGGATGCCGTGGCCTGTTCCCGGTGATCAAGCAGTCGGAGCGTAAAGTTCACCACTGACCTCCATCGGGTGGGGAAGTTAATAAAGATTACACCCATATTTCTACTAAGCCTGTGTTCCTTCATTGCGCAGACAGGGCCCAGTTTATAATTGTTATTATTACTGGCCAAAATGTAACATTCATCATCGGTCTTATAAACCTTATTAAGATCCCCACATCATGTCACTTTCTCCGCCATCATAACAATTCACGCATTTTAGGCGGATGTACCAAAACATGCTTTCAAAACACATTTAACAAATCATTTCGTAGTCCTTCCCTCTTCTACCTGCTCACAGTAGGTGTCGAGGTTGTTTATTTTCGCTTGATCACACTCAGACACACACCACAGTCGGTAGGACTCCTCTGGACAAGGGATCGGCCCTCGCAGAGACCTCTACGTGACAACACAAACACTGTACAAGAGACAAACATCCATGCCCCCGGTGGGATTCGAACCCACGATCCCAGCAAGCGCTCGGCCGCAGACCTACGCCTTAGACCGCGCAGCCACTGGGATCGGCACATTTAACAATACATACCTAAAATCAGGGCCCGACTAAGGGGTCGGCTACCCGCGGAGCTGCCCGGGAGCCTAAGACATCAGCTTTCCACATGCAAAAGAGTTTCTGTCAAAAATTATCCGCAATTTGGGCACTCGCTCTACAAAACGTTTCGTCAGCCCCGTCCTAGGCCGAAAAATTTAAAAGAATATCGGGTTTAAGGGGCACCAAATAATTAGCATGCCCGGGGCGCCCAGATGTCTCGGGCCGGCCCTGCCTGCAACACGAATGTGCTAAAGTAAGTTACAAGTGTAATTACACGAAAGACTGTCTTGTGTAAACACGATGTGTGCCATTGTCTGGCCTCAGCATTCCAGCCGCCTTACTATAAACACGCCATTAGCCGAGCTGCCATGGTCAGTGAAAAAGTGTCTTCATTCATTCTCGCTTGAATCTAGACAGAAGAACGTAGGATTTGTCTATTTTCATTCGGTTTATGTTTGACGTATCCGTGCGGATAGAGAACATACGAACTTCGGGCTGGGGTACATCACAACGAAAGGGACAGGTTTCGGGGCCAGCGCAATGCCACGTCACTCTACAGCACGTTCTAACTAATTACACTCAGCCCTGGTTTTACGCCCTAATTGCGTTCCTCTAAAAGCGGGCATATGTAAAAAAGGCGTAAATTAGAAGTGATATTCCAATCAGAAGTAATGGTCATATCTTGTGTAAGAACTGCCTTCTAAAACACGTTATTGAAGAAAAGTTAGAGGGGAGGATAGAAGTGAATGGAAGACGAGGAAGAAGACGTAAACAGCTGCCGGATGACCTTACAGAGACGAGAGGATACCGGAAATTGAAACAGGATGCACTAGATCGCACTCTGTGGAAAACTCGCTTTGGAAGAGGAACTGGACATGTTGTAAGACAGACTACAGAATGAATGATGACAACAGAAGTAAGGGTTTAGCGTAACAGAATGCAGTCAGCCAAATGGCGTTAAACCGAAAATAATAGGGCGTAAATTAAGAAGTGGTGTAAATTGGTGAGAGGCCTTCAAGCAAAAGGCGTAAAACAAGCGGGTGTAAAACAAGGGCTGCGTGTATTCAAAGCCTGCACTCTACTCGGATAAAACAGAGGAAGGGGCCAAGTAGGATAGATTGGTACAAATACCATTACGTTACCTCTGAGTCACACCTTTTTGATAACAACCTGCTTAACACTTAGCAAGCTGTAGTTTGTCTAAATAATATTTCACAATTCAGCTCCTACATCACGGAAAACACATCGTGCTCCATTACAAAGACAAACAGACTAATTATGTTTGGGTAAAAAACCGAAGATGGCGGCAGTTTCTTCGAAACTTTGGTAACCATGTACCAGACTACACGGCGTCATAACACCGATGACCACAATTAATTATCCGTATCAAAGCGCCATTGGATGTGTTTCACGTAGTAGATGGTTTATTTGCATGAATACAGTAATTCCAGCAGTAACCCCTGCTAATGAGGGGATATCCGGACTAGGAACAGAGGGCAGAGGAGCGGGTTACATTTCATCCATTCAACCCCCCCCCCCCCTCCCACATGGCTCAACTCACTGTGCGGTATAATGGTACAGCGACACGTGACCGACTCATTTGGCTTTCTGAAACCCCTCTTGTGTATTAACTCAGACATACTGAAGTGTGCGTTAAGGTCCTCTAAATTCTCTGATCCTATGACGAATGTAGCTGTGATACACAATTCTAGCCTTTATGGCCTCGCTTTGCAGCTACGGCGTAGAGAAATGTGCATATATGTAACAGGGTGTTAAAGGATACAAATTCTGTTTGGTTTCAAACTATTTAGCCTCTTAAAATCAAGTAAAAAGTGGAGGTAAATTTATACCTAGTGCTCTCCGATTTCCGAAAGAGCATTGCTTTTTGGAGAGTTCCCAGGCTTCGTTCGTTTTTTGTTCTGTTCAGAGCAACGTGTACAGGAAGATGAGTATAGAGCATCGGTGGAATGATACTGACAGAGGAAAACCGAAGTACTGGGAGAAAACCCTGTTCCAGTGCCACTTTGTCCACCACAGATCTCACATGGCCTGTCCTGGGATCGAACACGGGACTCCGTGGTGACAGGCCAGCGATTAACAGCTTGTGACTTTAAAACTATGACTATCCTGGCTTATATTTAAAAATCCAGTACGTACCGCGCAGTAAACACATTTCCTAGCGGTTATAAAAACCAGTCAGTTAATGCTGTATAGGGAAATAATCGCTGATTGTTCTGAGATCCACACAAAACCCATAAAACAGACTGTGTGGGCAAAACGTAGAATTGTCGAATGTTAAACCGGGTGGTGCATACAGTAACAATTGGACGCTGAAGCGTTAATGGATTTTAGGAACACTAAAATGTGTTTTCACACGTAACACATGAATACGAGCTGCAGCCATAATTCAAAGTTTTCAAATGTTAAAAAAGCTTTTGGAACTAAAAATTACCATTGTTGTTTAAATGATTGGTTACGCAAAGTGTGTGAGTTGCCGTTGAAGATTCGACATGACTCAAAGCTTCAGACAGAAGAGAATTATTCAGCTTCATCTAACACGTTAGTTATTTTTCTCAATGGATATTTCAGCTACCCATCTTTACTGCTTGAATGCATCCATCTATCCACATAGGTTCATCTGATTATAAAGGCTGTTAATTATTTAAAGTGTGGTCCTGCAGAGTTTATGTGGCTTCACACTCAAGTGCTTGAATCAGTCAAGTGAATTTGTCAATTCCAGTGAAGAACGAAGAGAAGGCGACCGGCTTAAAGAGCAGACAGAAGTGAGAATGCTGTGTTTACAAGACATGGTTTCTACTTACAAAGGAAGCGGCTATCCTATCCGACTGAGCGTTCACAACACCGATCTAGCGCAACATGGGCTTAACCCTTTGAAGTATGAATTTTACTTATACGGACATTCAATTCTCATCTCACAGGACACATACTGTCCCCTTTACAAGGACCAACAAATGATATATATGAAAAAATTTGCTGTTTGCAGTAACAAGCATGCGAGACACGTGATGTCGACGTGTGGGTATATGCGCAAAATGGCAAAATGCCTAGAAGTGTTTAATTTAGTGTAATTTAATTTAATTTAATTTAATTTAATTTAAGTAATATAGGTACATAATGACCTGTACTCATCACCAAATATTATTCGGGTAATCAAATCGAGAAGAATGAGATGGACAGGGCATGTAGCACGTATGGGGGAAAAGAGAGGTGCATACAGGATTTTGGTGGGGAAACCTGAGGGAAGACGACCACTTGGGAGACCCAGACGTAGATGGGAGGATAATATTAAAATGGATCTTAAAGCAGTGGGATGGGTGGGCATGGACTGGATTGAACTGGCTCAGGATAGGGACAGGTGGCGGGCTCTTGTGAATGCGGTGATGAACCCCCGGGTTCCATATAATGCGGGGAATTTCTTGACTAGCTGAGAAACTGTTAGCTTCTCAAGAAGGCCTCTGCTCCATGTAGTTAGTTAAGTACTGTGGCCGATCCCGGTGGCCGCGCGGTCGAAGGCGTGGGCCTGCGGCCGTTCGTTTGCTGGGATTGCGGGTTCGAATCCCACCGGGGGCATGGATATCTGTCTCTTGTGAGTGTTTGTGTTGTTAGGTAGAGGTCTCTGCGTCGGGCCGATCCCTCGTCCAGAGGAGTCCTACCGAGTGTGGTGTGTCTGAGTATGATCATGAAGCCTCGATAATGAGGAGGCCCTGGTCCACTGGGGGCTGTTGCTTCATGGGGGGAAAAATGATTACTATTGAAGTGTTACGAAATGTGACGCCGTGTCGACTTGTAAATAGTTAGCGACGTTTCGGAGGTGTCATCTTCAGGGTCGAACACTGCTTGACTACGTACCAGTCGACACGATGTAACACAAAAGACTTGAATCTTTAATTTAGGGTACGCGTTCTCGCCATGACAGTTCCAGCGCGCTCGTTCGCTCACATCTGTTTACCATTAAAACAGTTAAAGAAAACATTACTTGCATAGTTTCAGTTTCCCTAGAGGCATGTGAAATTCTGCAAGGTTAGTTTGAAGGAAATATTTAGTTCTGAATTGTTTCTTATTGCAAAGCATGTCGACATAGAGCCGCACTGCACATGTGGCACACGACATAAGACAGGGGCAAAGAATTTTAGCCGACAAGACTACAGGAAGCGGTAATAGCAAGCACATGTAGCCGTAACACATATAGCCGAACCCGGTAGCCGTGCGGTCTAAGGCGTAGGTGTGCTGCGGCTAGATTGCTGGGATTGCGGGTTCGAATCCCACTAAGGGTATGGATGTTTATCTGGTGTGTTTTTTGTGTGTTGTGTAGGTAGCGGCCTCTGCGACCTATGAGGCACACCGGGTGCGTGTGTCTAATTTTGTGTGATTTATAAACCTCAACAGTGTGGTGGACTGGGCCCGATTTGGGCTTTAGCGTCACAGAAAAAAGTGTAAATGTGCCAAAAATAAACCGATGTTTAAAAAAACCGTACATTACTAATTTTTCACCCTTACAGGATTGGTACATCGGTTTAACCGTTTAAATCCCACCTAGTGGTACAGTTCAAAACTTTGCATTTTGTCCACACAATGAATCTTTTATATCTCACAACAAACGGCGATCATTTCGCTAAACATCGCCAGTTGATTGATCTTTGCAATGCAGACACACTGCGATCTGTGTGAATCTGGAACGGACCTTTGTGATGTTACGCAATTTAAGTTAATTTTTATTCTTCAAAGGGTTAATGTGCTCCGACGGAATATATAGAGTGTGGGTTATGCAGTTACAGTGTGTTGATTCCTGGCTCCACTGATATGCATTTGGTTGGCCGTTAGTTTCTTCGTACGTTGCATTAAACAAGCAGAATTTTCAGCTGCATTGGTTGAGAGACGTTATTCATATACACAATGATTATAAATTCTCACTACACTTTTAAAAATTTAATATAAAATACGAGAAGTGTTTAACCACCGTCAAGTAGTGATGTTTAGATTAAAGATTCAAGTCTTCTAGGATGTTATGTCTTATTGGTAATTAGTTACCGACGTTTCAAAGGATTGCAGCGTCTTCGCCTTCAGTTTCAAGCAATCTTATTGCAGTGTTGATCTTTCAGATAAAAGCACGTCCGTCATTCGAAACGTCGGCAACTACTTACCAGTACACACCATATAATGTCTCACGAGACTTGAATCTTCAAGAGTACAGCTATGCGAAACTCAAGTCTCGAAATTTATACTGGTAACATTCTGTATTTCACGTAACATTCAATTTTAACAGATTTTACCTTGAAAATAACGTGTTGAACGAAATTTTATCAACGGGAACGTCGTCTCAACGTTTGTCGAGAAATAACAACGTATATTCTACAGAAGCGAATTTCTGAACACCCTGTATAACAAGATCAATATGTACCAGCAGTTACTTGCTTAAGAGGCTGATGTGTAATGGTGCTGAATTTAATCAAGGGTATGGAACCAAAGCACAGTTCGATGAGAAAGGATGCATGTAAATTATTCACGCATGTTTCTTGCGTTCAGTACCATTTGTTAAAAGGTGACTGATTGAATAGCCTTTAAAGTCTGCAATACTGAAATTTGGGCACGCTGGTGTGCCCGTTTCGATAGATCGATCTTGCTGATGCCTGCCATTACTTAAAACATGGTTCACAGCGATAAACGTCGTATTCGCCGCCATTCAACAGCAGAGATGAATTAACGCGGATCCGAAACTGGACTTCACGGAACACCCCCTATTTCAACCCCGACACCAAATAACACCAATGATGCAACAAATTCCACTATCCTAGACAACAGTACCTTTTTTCCGCAAAAGTTGCCTACAATGCACTCTGCCTCAAAATTGATAGAGTACTTAGTGTCTGGTTTACTACAAATTAAAAAGCTCCTCATTATGTAATTCTCTGCTTCCTCTCGTTTAGATCCCTTTCACCATGGCACAGCTCGTCTTTCAGTTGTGATTCGAGGGTAGCAGGTAACACAAAGGGTTAGAAACAAGAGAAAAGGGGTGATCATCCAGCGTGTTTGCTGGGCTGAGAAAGGATATACTGAGGCTACAGGAAGAAGTTCCATCGATATATTCCTGTAAAATTTGTCTCAAGGCGTTACAAAAGTGTTTCTTCAGAATAAAGTTCATGCTTACAGCCACAGATGATCTTTCCTAGCGACAAGCGGGTTGAGATCATTGCCGGAGGGGGTTGGAAGTCACAACAGCAGAAGCAGAAACTTGGACGCCCTGAGCACCGTCTTCAGCACCAAACTTTATATTTATTTGTGTCGCCTTGGTACAGAATCTCATGTCGCGCCTTTGGGATAAGATCAGCACAACTCAGGAGTCTTCATTTTCCATTTTATCAGTCCTCTGCAGAGAAGGTGCCATGACACACAGTTTTCCAAGCTAGCGTATGGCTCCAGAAACACGGTGCATCATCACATACAACTACGTTTCCCATGGAATTTGTGTGCGATGCTTTTTTTTCGATGGAGACTCATTTTTCTATTCGGAAATATTTTTGGCCTCCATGATCTCCGGACTTGACGGTTCCTAACGTGCTAAAGGCTCGTGTTTTCCAGACATGTCCAGCAATAAATGAGGAACTGAAGACAAACATTTGGGAAGAAATAGACAGTACTTCACAGCAAGAACTACAGAAGGCAAAATGTAACTCACTTTCTCGGGTGAAGAAATTTATTGCTTGCTAAGAGTGCCACGTGACGGACATTTTCATGATACAGGACGTTTTGTCTACATGGAATTTCCATTTGCTATAATCCCATCATCTCCTGTGGCGTTCATTTTAAATATTATTAAAATACAGAATGTGTCAGCACATTCTGCCGCATCCTGTACGTACAAAGTTACATAACCAAACTTTTGTCTTACAGGCAATACTGAAGTTATTATCCCTACCCAATTTTGTTCAACTGCTGTAAAAGTTTACAGTTTTGACTTGAGTCGCTTGTCGCTTTTCTCTTGAACGTGCCATATGCCATATAGCGCGTTGCGCTTGGTTGATGCCTGCTGACATAAACTACTTTAGGCAGAGAATACAGGGCCTGTGTCCATGTTCGCTGCAATAAAAGTAGTGTACGAGGAAATTAACGAAATATTAACCTTTCAATGACCCTGTGGTTTAAATTCCAATTACTGCTCAGCAATTGAACGTGTTGACTAATATATTTAAATGCAAATTTTGTGTTATTCATTTCCGTGCATATGGTCAATATAGCAAAACAGAGCCAACTTACACACAATATTATTGTTTATTTATCTATCTTTTTTGTTCATCTTCTCCCCGACATGTTTCGGCAAGTAACTATGCCATTATCAAGGGGGCTATATAAAAATTAAATAGGATGTGCAAGAATGCAGCAAATTTTATAGAGGATTTTAACATTTTAAAAGTTTTAACATTTTATAGTCACATTCATGCACATCCTACGTAATTTTGATATAGCCCCCTTGATAATGGCATAGTTACTTGCCGAAACATGTTGGGGAGGAGATGAACAAAAAAAGATAAATAAATAAACAATAATATTGTGCCTAAGTTGGCTCTGTTTTGCTATATTTAAATGCATTCAGAATATATCGGTGCACCGAGGCGAGTAGCATGTGACGAATGAAATGTCCGTACAGGGCACAGAGGCCAACACTGAAGGACTGAAACGTCACACTCTCTTTCCTGAAGCAGATCAGAATATCGGCACAGCGAAACGTCGAATGCAGGGCTAGCAGCTGGCTTTAGAGTGTGACTTTTTCAGGTTACTTAACCTAAGTTCCGCCATCTCACGCTACACACTTTCGAGCGACAGGATGAACGAACACATCGGAATGGATCCGGAAGGAAGCGGTCTTAGTATAACCGATATTCTACCCTGACACTTGTCTGGAAGGATTGAGGGAAAACACGAGAACGTCGTTTAAGACTGCCGGAATCACGGCAGGGATTCGAACCAGGTGCTTCCCTAAGACAAGTCTAGATCGTTAACCGCTCTAACCTGTTCATTTCGAGTGATGCTGACGTCACCCCATTCTCAGGTACGCGCCTAAAACGTGAATTATTTTCTCTCACCTACACTTTCTTAAACGCCAGCCACGTAAATTCATATCCACTCAGTGTTTGTGGTCAAGAGGTCCCTCTTTCGTTCTAATTGCATTTCCTAATTGTCTTCGTTGCAACAAATCTTGTTTCCTCTTTCCTTTTTTCACCTCCATACTCTCTGAATTACACTTTCGTCTCTTTTACTATCCTTTTTTCACCCCTCTTCTTTTTTCATGTGTCTGCAGTTCTACCTGCAGATTTCAATCGCGGCACCCTGCAAAATTCCATTCATTTTTCAACAAGTGGAATAAATAATACAAAGAATACAGACGGAGAATATTGTGTAATATGGCAGGGCCTTGCGATAAAAGACACAGAGATAAATGCCACAAAATGGAATTTCATACACGGAAAAATTCGAAGACAAGAGAGCGGTTCTTTCATTTGACCAAAATGGTTTTTATCTATGCATTCGCGTAGCATAAGTTTGTTTAATTTAATACATAATATTACGGAGGGAGGGCTGAATGGAGTATTACGGACCCAAGCGATAGGAAGTGACACGGAGACGGACAAAATTGTACAGTGAGGATCTCCATAAAGCGCAGTGCTTACCAAACATTATTATAAAAATTAAATAAAGAATGACGATAGGGGCGGGACATGCAGCACGCATGAGACGAGAAATGCATACACAATTCTAGTACGGAAACCTGAAAAAAGGGACCACCTTGAAGACCCTGGCATAGAAAGGAAAATAATATTAAAATGGATGTCGAAAAATAAGACGTTAATACTTTGATTGGCTGTATCTGGCTCTGTAAAGGGACGAAAGGAGGGATGTTGTGAACGAAGCAGTAAACACGTCAGTTACATAAAACTAAGGATATTTGTTGAGTTACGTGAGCAAGTATTACTTTTTCAAGACGGACGCTGCTCCAAGAATACATCGATTTGATTAGTACGTGACTTAACTGCCTCGGAGCACTGAAACAACACGAGTGAGAAGAGATAAATACATAATGTGGAGATAAGATGCTCTTTCACTTACCGGCGCAACGTCCCCTCCACTTGCCAGTGTTTCCTACAGTACAAAACGCGCTGAAGTATATTCATTAGTGACACTAAGAAGAACAGGGGAGGATGGGCTACAGTGAGACAAGTGACATTCTTGACCACACATTTACAGTTACTGTGACGCAACGTAACTTACATAACACCCTTAGTTTGTGTTTGAGTGAGTCCAACCCTAGCTTCCACTGTTACAACACAGCTTGGTTTGTTAGTTATTCAGTATTTCGTTACTATATATATGTATATATATTTATTTATGTAGATAATTCACATGACAGGGCAGCTAAATATTCACGCTATATTTGTCGTAGCGTTGCCATCTGGCGGTGCTTTGGTAAGTACCGTTTCATTCCATCGGTTTCCTGACAAAGGAAGCGTTACGCAAACACACAAATCAAGATTGATTTTAATCATGGAAACTGGAGTGTTAGTCACTCAGTTACAAGCCAAGGGCATTATACGGTTACAACATGTAATAATATAACTAACTAACTAACTAACTAACTAACTAACTAACTAACTAACTAACTAACTAACTAACTAACTAACTAACTAACTCCATGGAGCAGAGGCCTTCTTGAGAAGCTAACAGTTTCTCAGCTAGTCAAGAAATTCCCCGCATTTTATGGAACCCGGAAGTTCATTACCATAGTCACAAGAGCCCGCAACCTGTCCCTATCCTGAGCCAGTTCAATCCAGTCCATGCCGCATCCCACTTCTTGAAGATCCATTTTAATATTATCCTCCCATCTACGTCTGGGTCTCCCAAGTGGTCGCCTTCCCTCGGGTCTCCCCACCAAAATCCTGTACGCACGTCTCGTTTCTCCCGTACGTGCTACATGCCCCCCATCTCATTCTTCTCTATTTGATTACCCAAATAATATTTGGTGATGAGTACAGGTCATTAAGTTCCCCGTTATGTAGTCTTCTCCACTCCCCTGTCGCCTCGTCCCTCTTAGGCCCATATATCCTCCCCAGCACCCTATAATAATAATAATATACGTAACACATAACATTGTTTTCAGATATCAGCGCCACTAACGGCTGCCTGGTGTACTTGAGTGCACTCTTTGTAATAATTCTGATATGTATAAGTTGCTACTCCAAGAACAGATACCTAAAACAAACGACACATGAGAAGGCACAGAAAGTAAAGGACGAGTAAAACCTTATATAGTTTTCCTCAATAAAAGTATAAAGTTTGTACAGCATACCTCTTTTATTCTTTTGCTTCTCTGCCTATTCTTCGTCTTCTAAAACACAGACATTCCCTGTGATGACATTTGGAATGAGAATCCAAGCCCAGGTCTCAAGTATGCAACTTTCAATTCCGGGACACGACATTGTTTTCAAAACTGGGATACGCAATGATGCCACTGCACCTGAAGTCCCACTGTCATAAAGAAACAGTTACATGTTCTTGTCTCTTATTTGACGATTCTGTCAGTAGCTCAGGTTACGTAGTGTGACATGACGGGATTATTAAAGAATGGTGAATTGAAAAGGATCTGCGAGGAAGGTTGTGGGCCACCGAGTCAGTACCCCGTAATTTGTCTAAACCGACTGAGGAAAACTAAAAAAATCCTCATTCTGGTGGAATAAAGGCTTTCTATGTATTAAATCTGCCGTTCTCACTGAGGCGACAAAAAGGACATCCTGTACAAGGATAAAGTTATCCGACAGTCAATATGTTTATAACATCTAGTCCCTTTGTGTATGGCGTAGGAAAGTTTGGACTTCATTCGAAAAAAACAGCAAAGAAAAAAACTGAAGATCGTCACAGCAGAATATATTGCCCATTATTACAGCAGTGTACCATGAGATGTTTTACTAATAAAAAAGAACAGGCAAATTTTGTGTTGATTACACCAGAACCTTTCTACTGCGCCACTAGATGTAGGGGAAAGAAGGCAATGAGAGACGTCATTACACGACAAAAACACGTCGTACAGGATTTACACTAACACAATGGCTTTGATCAACACACAAGAATCAACAGCATTAACAATCCTAGCAGCACAGGGTGGCCTTCGGCAGTTGATGTTAAGTAAGTGGCGTAAAAGTAAATACCAAGTGTCAAAATTTGTTTCACATTCACAAAGTGTCAACTGATGAATATGGGCAGTGACTACAGTGACGATTTTATTGCTGAACCGCGCAAACATGCGCATATAGAATTAGAATTAGGATTAGAATTGGACTGCATTTACATTCCACACATCCATTACAGTACAAGGATGTAGAACATATAGAATGTGAATTATGTCTGTGCATCTTGACAACAACCAACAACTAATTTCAGTAAATGACATAATTGTGTTGTTGCTGTTGTTTTGTTGTTGCACAGCACAAATAAAAATATATGCGTAATACTGCTATTCAGCGCCATCTTCTAACAACAAAATGGTATACAGACCAAAATCTAGCAAAGTATTTGTGTAAAAACTACTTAATACCGTGCGTAATACGTATGAACTTTTAGATGAAAATATTCATCTACAAATAGTAACAGTTTAATTTCACAACTTGCCCACACAGTGTATTTATGTGTTTTGTGTGGATCTCAGAACAAACAGCGATTATTTCCCTGTACAGCATTAACTGACCGGTTTTTATAACCGAGACGGAGTGTGTTTACTGCGCGGTAGGGACTGGGTCTTTAAATATAATTCTACGTTCTGCCCACACAGTGTATTTATGTGTTTTGAGTGGATCTCAGAACAAACAGCGATTATTTCCCTATACAGCATTAACTGATTGGTTTTTATAACCGAGATGGAGTGTGTTTACTGCGCGGTACGGTCTGGATCTTTAAATATAATTCTACGTTCTGCCCACACAGTGTATTTATGTGTTTTGTGTGGGTCTCAGAACAAACAGCGATTATATCCCTATACAGCATTAACTGACTGGTTTTTATAACCGAGACGGAGTGTGTTTACTGCGCGGTACGGGCTGCAACTTTAAATATAATTCTACGTTCTGCCCACACAGTGTATTTATGTGTTTTGTGTGGATCTCAGAACAAACAGCGATTATTTCCCTATACAGCATGAGCTGACTGGTTTTTATAACCGAGACGGTGTGTTTACTGCGCGGTACGGACTGAATCTTTAAGTATACGTTCTGCCCACACAGTCTGTTTATGTGTTTTGTGTGGATCTCAGAACAAACAGCGATTATTTCCCTATACAGTATTAACTGGCTGATTTTTATAACCGAGACAGTGTGTGTTTACTGCGCGGTACGGTCTGAATCTTTGAATATAATTCTACGTTCTGCCCACACAGTGTATTTATGTGTTTTGTGTGGATCTCAGAACAAACAGCGATTATTTCCCTATACAGCATTAACTGACTGGTTTTTAAAACAGAGACGGAGTGTTTACTGCCCGGCACGGACTGATTCTTTAAATGGTATTCAGGTTACTAGTGGTCTTTAAAGGATCACTTTACAATGTAGTTCAGCATTTTAATGTCGGAAGAGCAACCTATAGGTTGTCTGCAGCATAATACAGTCAGATGTGGGGTTAAAGGCGTTCAGTGCAGCGAAGAATTAATAACGTGTTCCTTACTGATTGATCGCATGTAATACCGTAAATCATTACCGACGTTTCGATGGAAAATATTGCCTCCATTTTCAAAACAAAAGTGAACTACCGAGCAAGACGTCTCAAGTGGTAAAGCTTCTGACCGATACCCGGTTCGAACCTACGCTGGGACAGTGACCATATTGTCAT
This sequence comes from Coptotermes formosanus, assembly GCA_013340265.1. Taxonomy (NCBI): domain Eukaryota; kingdom Metazoa; phylum Arthropoda; class Insecta; order Blattodea; family Rhinotermitidae; genus Coptotermes; species Coptotermes formosanus. The sequence continues at coordinate 147,162 of BLKM01010333.1, read as the reverse complement.
TCATAATGATTTTACTTTGTCACTCCAGACAAATGGCATTTATATTGCGTTAACTGTATTGCTTCAAACAGAACAGCGACAGGTTCCTTCCACGTCCCTTCCAATCCACTCTGCTGTAATTAGCTTATCATTTGATGCAACATAATCCTAAATAATGACAACGTCGCTAAATAAAACATAAATAAATACACAATTTAGCTTATCGGTGTAAGAAAAATATACAAATAGAGGAGACTGTCCCCAGCAGAGACCGAACCGATGCACACTTAGTTCAGCCGCCAACTTCTTGTTATTAGACTGCGTCACGGCAATCCACACTGCAAATATAGAGCAGGACGGGTGGGGAAAACTTTCGTCTAAATCGCAATTTTAGACTTTGTTCAGGCTGTAGATATACAGTCGTATTATTGTACCACATGTATCAGTTTTATCGTATTTTCATATTACTAAGCATTAGGAAGTTATTACACATGTAGGAATAGTGAATATATTTGGGCCTAAGAGAGGCGAGGTGACAGGGGAGTGGAGAAGACTACATAACGAGGAACTTGATGACCTGTACTCATCACCAAATATTATTCGGGTAATCAAATCGAGAAGATTGAGATGGGCGGGGCATGTAGCACGTATGGGGGAAAAGAGGGGTGCATACAGGATTTTGGTGGGGAGCCCTGAGGGAAGACGACCACTTGGAAGAGCCGGGCGTAGATGGGAGGATAATATTAAAATGGATCTTCAAGACGTGTGAAGGGACATGGACTGGATTGAGCTGGCTCAGGATAGGGACAGGTGGCGGGCTCTGGTGAATTCGGTAATGAACCTTCGGGTTCCATAAAATGCGGGGAATTTCTTGACTAGCTGAGAAACTGTTAGCTTCTCAAGAAGGCCTCTGCTCCATGGAGTTAGTTAGTTAGTTATTTAGTTAGTTAGTTAGTTAGTTAGTTAGTTAGTTAGTTAGTTAGTTAGGAATAGTGAATACCATTGTGTACTGTGCAGTGGACTGTAGTGCAAAAGTGACATTCGATGCTTCATATGACCTGGTACAGGCTTTACTAATTTTTATACGTTATTAGACATTTTTAGTGTGTCCTTGCTTCTTTGAGTGCAAGTACACGGACAAGGAGAATGGCAGAAGCAGCTCAGCTCAGGATCATAAAAATGGGTGTGTCCCAACGTGTGTTCTTCCCATCTCGGTCACATAAACGCAATATCCATAGTAATCAATCGACGTATTGAAGCAATATGATACAACGATAAATTATTCGTGGTTGGCAGGTTGCAGATGTGCTTTTGAAACTGAAAATCTGTTCTTATTACTTCGCATTTCTTCTCAGTTTATCCAGGCAAACAAATTCAGCCACACATTAAAATAAGCTATTAATATTTTTCAGCGTGAAGATAATATTAAATTACGTTTCTACCCAATACTCTCGAATATCTTTAATAACCCATTGCTTTCCTTTGAATTTTTCCATGCTGCGCCGGCTCGTCCTTCTGATAATAGTATTAAGATGACGATAAACATGTAGCGCTATTGGAATTATACTGACATAAGAAAACTGAAGTACTCACAGACAAACCTGTCCCAGTGTCACTATTATCACCACAAATCTCACATGGACTCACCTGGCATCGAACCCCCGCCTCCGCGGTGAGAGGCCGGCGACTAACCGCCTGGAGCCATGGCACGGCTACACATTCTTCTAAATTAGACACCATTTAGGCGAATTTCAGGGTTACTTAAAAACTAATTACTGCATCACAACACACACAGTTTGTGCTCATCACACTGCATTAAAATGAAGCAACTGCGCATGTGCGGACTGCCGTTAGGGTCCGTGTATTTGAACGCCGGACTGCTTGCTAGGAATCAGTGTGCATCAGGAAAGTCCTGCATACCGCCATCTGGATCAAGGTTTTCCGACGCATTTGTCGGTCACACAGCAAACATTTCACGGCATCCAAATTCCACGTATGCTTCTCATGCAGTCCTTCAAAGTTAATAACAAATTTTTCCCCTCCCAATACAGCCCTCCAAAATTTAATATCAAAATTCGGTCCAAATGCAGAACCTGTTGAATTTCTTCCCTCGAATCTACGTTCAATTCGCAGTCCTTCCCTCTTCTACCTACTCACAGTAGGTGTCGATGTTATTTATTTTCACTTGATCACACTCAGACACACACCACAGTCGGTAGGACTTCTCTGGACGAGGGATCGGCCCGTCGCAGAGACCTCTACCTGACAACACACAACACTGTACAAGAGACATACCCCCGGTGGGATTCGAACCCACGATCCCAGCAAGCGCTCGGCCGCAGACCTACGCCTTAGACCGCGCGGTCACTGGGATCGGCATCTACGTTCAAAACAGTCCAATTGACACCACTTTACCTTCTTCACTCCCCACCGATTTACCTTGTTTCATACATACCGTTATCAAAAGGACGAGCGGGAAATGCCTTTGAGACCTCTACCTGACAACACACAACACTAACAAGAGAGACATATCCATGCCCCCGGTAGGATTCGAACCCTCAATTCTAGCAAGCGAACGACCGCAGATCCACGCCTTAGACCGCGTTGCCATTGGGATCCGCCTTCTTCGATTTACCAACTTTTAAAAATTAGCAATAACAACAACAACAACAACAACAACAACAACAACAACAACAACAACAACAACAACAACAACAACATAATCGATGTGTACAGGTTACAGAACCATTTTCTCGGCCATCCTGTCCTTTTCTCTCCTTCAGTGACCACGAAAACCACGTACTTTTCAGTTCCAGCCTTTCTAAGCCGTTCCGTTTAGTGTTTGGGTTTTCGCACTGAACTAAAATGGAATGGACAGACCCACAAATGGGCTGGAGATCTCTTACGTTTCGTCATTATAACGCCTTTGTAGTCTGCAACCTTTGCAGCACAGATGTAACTACACGCATCGCTTGCTTCAAACACACAATGTGCTTACGTGTTCCGTGTAATTACTAATATAACAAAAGCCAGGAAACGAGCTGATCTTTTCTTAACGAATACAACACATATGGAGCAAGAGAAAGGCAACATGTTTCGGCTAAAAATGACTAGCCATCAATCAGGCCCCAACTAACTCCATGGAGCAGAAGCCTTCTTGAAAAGCTAAGAGTTTCTCAGCTAGTCAAGAAATTCCCCGCATTTTATGGAACCCGGAGGTTCATTACCATAATCACAAGAGTCCGCCACCTGTCCCTATCCTGAGGCAGCTCAATCCAGTCCATGCCCCAGCTCACTGCTTGCAGATCCATTTTAATATTATCCTCCCATTTACGTCTGGGTCTTTCACGTGGTCGCCTTCCCTCAGGTCTCCCCACCAAAATCCTGTATGCACCTCTCTTTTCCCCCATACGTGCTACATGCCCCGCCCATCTCATTCTTCTCTATTTGATTACCCGAATAATATTTGGTGATGAGTACAGGTCATTAAGTTCCTCGTTATGTAGTCTTCTCCACTCCCCCGTCGCCTCGTCCCTCTTAGGTCCAAATATCCTCCTCAGCACCCTATTCTCGAACACCCTCAGTCTTTGTGAGGCGCCAACTACACGGACAAACAAATGGGGATGTTACAGCTGTATTTCAGGTCTGTTATGCTCAATATATGTTGCACTGACTGACTGAAATATTTTCTCGTACTCAATAATGCAACAGGCATGTGCCACCTTAAAATATTCAGTGCTAGGTGGAGCTTACATCCATCAATTCAACAACCTAAAAATAAAATTTTACAACTGTAATGCCAATATTTATTTAAATCACAAAACTGAAACACAGTTGCATAAAGTCTCCCTTCTTGTATTCTTGCAGTTCGGGTCTGATAATGGTTAATCATTTTAGCCGAAACATGTGGCCTTGTTCTTTCTCAATACATGTTGTGCTGACCGACTGACATATTCACCTGTATTTAATAATGCAAGGGGGCTGAGCCACCTTAAAATAACCAGCAGATCTTTGTAATGAAGCCGGACTGTGTTCTCTGTGAATAGGCATTTAATGTTTGTAACATTAATATCCAGTTTCTATACAAAAACGCAAAATTGTTTCCTGTCCGCATTATGAAGGCATATAGGGAACTGAAGGTATAGCTCCACTCATTCTTATCTCAGCACTACATGGACGTGAGTCGTCAGCTTCACGCCCCAGCCACATTACCCTCAAGAAAAAACCCAGTACCCACTGAATAGGCGGTAACTTGAGCTCCACAAACAGACGGGACAATTCTTTCTTTTTCCCCCCTTCCGTTTTGTTTTCTTTTGAGGAGGAGAAGGGAGAAAAACCCCTTATCCTAACGGAATTCGAACCCCGGACCATAGATCCAATGTATCATATTGTTTAGGCGAATTGCAGGTTTCCAAGGTCTTACAATTTGAATATTCCATTCTTTCGGCGATGTTGCATTATGTCAGCCGGTAACCAGTTCCAGACGTTTCGAAAGGCCGTAGTGCCTTCATTTTCAGGGTCAAACAGTGAGATACAGAATTCCTCTCTCTCTCTCCTACTTTCAGGGTAGTAACACAGCTCTACGGATACAGAACTTCCCGATACTCAGCTCCAATCCAAGGCACATAAACGTGACCTACATAACCCGTAAATTCCATCGTTACTACTGCATCCTTCATTTTAGACACTAATCTTCTATGCCAATAAATTTCGCGGTATGTTTACTTCCATCCGTCCGCCTGATCACTCGCAGCACCGCACGTCTTCACCACGCCGTACACCAACAAATTACACTACATTCTGAGCTTCCTTGAAACATTCTTGCTGCTATTTTTATCCCTCCGGTCCGTCTCTTTCTTTCCGTTCAGCAGCAATGCTTCGAGCTTCCTTCAAACCTTCTGTGGTTCATAACAGAATGACAGTAGGTTCGGTGTGGAAAACAAGACACTTCGTAATCTAGACAACGTTTCCGGACCGCTCTTTCCGTTAAATATGGTGCCGATCCCAGTGGCCGCGCAATCTAAGGCGTAGGTCTGCGGCAGAGCGTTTGCTGGGATTATGGGTTCGAATCCCACCGGGGGCATGGATGTTTGTCTTGTACAGTGTTTGTCTTGTCAGGTAGAGGTCTCAGCGACGGGCCGATCCCTCGTCCAGAGGAGTCCTACCGACTGTGGTGTGTGTCTGAGTGTGATCAAGTGAAAATAAACAAACTCGACACCTACTGTGAGTAGGTAGAAGAGGTAAGGGCTACGAATGAAAGGACGAATGAACGAACGAACGAACGAACGAACGAACGAAAGAATGAACGAAAGAACGAAAAAAAGAACGAACGAACGAAAGAACGAAGAAGAGAAAGAACGAACGAACAAACAAAATAACGAACCAAGGAACAAACGAACGAACGAACGAACGAACGAACAAACAAAATAACGAACCAAGGAACAAAAGAACGAACGAACGAACGAACGAAGGAACGAATGAACAAAAGAAAGAACGAACGAACGAAGGAACAAAACAACGAACGAACGAACAACTTGAAAGAATGTGTCCCGTCCATCTATATGTTACTCAGTACGTGTGAGGCAGTATCGTGTGCCACAGTACGCTGCGTTGACATTCCAGGGGCCCGTTACCTTCAAATTAAGCCCCCTTTCCTGTCTGTGAGAGGCGTCAGAAGAATATGGAGTGGGAAGTTCCAACGTCCCCTTCGCTTTCATTTTTAAGTACTTTATAATAAAAAGTACAAGAGTATTTCAGTATATCAGTCACAACTTTGTGTAATGAACACTTGTATGCTTCCTCAGAAATTGTCAGTGTCAGTGAAAGAGTGGCAGGCTTCCTATATACTTTCATACGTACAGAAAAACTCAAACCGCAAACATTAATTTATAATGAACTGTGACAATTTTATTGAACACAATATTAATAAATACTTAATAGTAACTGTAGTCCGTTAACCTCTAATAAAAAATAAACTTCACCAAAAATAAATCACACTGTTTCTGTCAAAAAATGTTTTGCTGCCCGCGCAGGGCTGAGAGATTTTCAAGCGGCCCTTTTGGAACAAAAAGTTTGCCCTACACGGATCTACATTAGCAGACAAATTCTTTACATTCTGAAAATCTTGTACGCGTGTCACTCTTCCATTAAGTGCTACAGCCCCTGACTATATGCTACTTGTTGAACACGTCGAAACAAAACACTGTGCTGTCACAGAGACACGCCCAGCTCACAGCAGCCCAGCAGCAACAAGAAAAGCCTCAAAATAAAAACCAAGCTATTTCTGACCTGAATATAAAACGTGTGATAATCCACGAAAAACTCTTCATTGCCTGCACTTGTGTCGGGCACAGATCGAGTTTCGTGAGACCGAGATTTGAGGTCGTACCTCACAGAGAACCCAAGGTGCTCCCATTATAAAGAAAAAATACGTTAATGTTGTATAGAAAAATAACGAATGTTTATTGTAAGAAGCACAGTAAAGGGTAAAGGTATCCCTGTACAGACCTTGACAGGCCCTTAGGGCTCCAGGAGGTTGAGGCTCCAGAATTTCTAGACAACTCGGCACATGAAGATGGTAAGGTTGTTAGCCCTAGGCACCGGCCGCCTTTACCCCCAGGAGATATTCCTGGTACTCAATTATGTTAGAGGCTGAGTCGACCCCAGGGCCATAGTGCGACCGGAAGGATTTGGTCAATGAAAAATTCCAAGGCATCATCGAGAATCGCACCCGCGACCTTCAGGCCTTTAGCGCAGTGCCTCAACCAAATGCGCCACTGCCTACCCCAAGAAGCACAGTACACATAAATAGACAGTTTCAGAAATTTCAGTGTTAAACTGGGAGGTATATGTACAAACCAACCGGCTTTAAAGCCTTACAGCTATGTACATTTTTGCTACCAAAACTAACGAACTCCATACAACATATGTTTTGAGAAACTGACGGTTACTAAGCTACTCAATAAATTATCGTTATTTTTCGTAATCCGAAGTTTCAGTCGTCTCGTTTAAGGCGGCAAATCTGCAAGCATTAATGTCTCCAAATTCCTGCTGCAAAATGCGGTCTTAAATCCTACTGCCTTCCAAGTAACTATGACCCATGGCGGAAATGCAAACCAGCTTGACGTTTGGTATCAGTTATTCGATCGACATCCCATCCAATATTTGAAGTAAGTTCCGTCTGGAAAGCGATGGGAAACAAGGTGTTAATACCGGGAACTTGAACAACTGCTGCCAGCACCTGGCGTCAGGAGTGAGGCAAAAACCACGTGATATTGATATATCGAAGAAAACGTCATCCGAAATTAAGTTTGTAGCTTCACTTCTTCACATTTTCATTTTTTATCTATGCATAAAGCGTGGGATTATATATTATAGTCAAAATGATTACATTAAGGGAAATCTTAAAAGCGCGCATTATGGAGTGTGGGACTTCACAGTTCCCCACGCCAAAATTCTAAGAGTAAAGGAAACTTGATCATTCTAATTACGCATCGTAAAACTGGCGGTGACGGCGTGGTGTAAGGCCTTTGCGAGAGAATAAGCCTATGAGATTTCCGGTTACCACGACGGTAAATATGCGGCCTTACGGAACATGACGCCGTGTATGTGACAGGTAACTATTAAAGTATCGGTGCAACCTGCTTCATACTTCTTCAAAGCAGCAAGGTGACACTTCCTTGCAAAACTTCGATACCTGTCCACCAGAAGACGCTGCGTAACATCCTAGACGACCAATAATATTGTGTCTAATTCTAGTGCTATGATCTATACATGGATCACTACGTAAGTCACGGCAATAATTTCTGGGCCACGTAGAAGGGAACGCCGGAAATTGAATACATACTTTACAAAGCACATTGCATCTACCTGCCAATATTAGCACCTGGTGGGGGTATGTACGTAATACAGGAGTTCACAAGTACTTCGCGTGCCAACATCTTTCAATGCCGATCCCAGTGGCCGCGCGGTCTAAGGCGTAGGTCTGCGGCCGAGCGCTTGCTGGGATCGTGTGTTCGAATCCCACCGGGGGTATGGATTTTTTTGTCTTGTATAGTGTTTGTGTTGTCAGGTAGAGGTTTCTGCGACGGGCCGATCCCTCGTCCAGAGGAGTCCCGCCGACTGTGGTGTGTGTCTGAGTGTGATCAAGTGAAAAACAAAAACCCTCTACACCTGCTGTGAACAAGTAGGTAGAAGAGGGAAGGACTACGAAACGAAACGAAAAATCAATTGGCGATCTCGTTCTGATATGGAATTTTTTATTTCTCATAATCAACCTACAGCATATTTCCAAATAATCGAAAAATTACTCTCCGACTTATGGAGTTAGAAATAAATCACGTTTTATTTGTGAGCTGCAAATTTTTAAAACCTTACAATCAGTAATCTGTCTCCTAATACGCCACCTATAACCTTTCATTGCTTGCACAGAACTTGCAATAGAGTAACTCCTGTAACTTCCATTCAAAGTTTCTGGAACCTGAGACAAAACATTTGTTACTGATATTCTTTTATGTTGGTCATTCTTACTCTCCTCTCCCCTCCTCCCACATTTCAATCAGCTGAAGGAGAAAGAACAGACACTTTGTGCTAGTACCAACTTTTTTTCTTACCTACAAAATATCCGGTGGAGTTACGGCTGCATTGAGCCACTTGTTGATTTTATTTTAAAAACGAAGTTTGTGTGGAAACAAAGCAGTTATTCTGCAGCCTTCAGATTCTATAAAACTTTACAGATGCGAACCAATACACGTTTCAGAAGCTCTGCACAGGACAGTCTTTTTATGTTTTACGTTGTTAAACCCTTTTAAATCCCAGTGGTTACTATATGCACAGCCATGCTTAACATTAAAGCACTGCATTTTGTGTACACAGTGTGTTTATCCATTTCATATAAATCTGCAATAAACAGCCATTATTTCCGTACACAACATCAAATTTTTGGCCTTCCTAGCCCTCTGCGAGGTACAAATTGAATTGATTTACCCTTCATTATGTATTTTACCATTAATAGCAATCCCATTACAGGCCTGGACAGGCCCTGAGGGTTCCAGTAGGTTGAGGCTCCCAGATTTCAAAACAATCAGCACTTGAAGGCGGTAAGGTTGTCAGCCCTATGCACCGGCCGCCTTTACCCCGCAGGAAATATTCCTGGTATTCATTTCTGTTAGAGGCCGAGTCGACCCCAGGGCCATAGTGCGGTCAGAAGGATTGTGTCCATGAAAAACTCCAATGACACCATCGGGAATCGAACCCGCGACCTTCCGGTTCGTAGCACAGTGCTTCAACCAACTGCGCCACTGCGTGCCCCCCTTTACCATTAGCAAGTTAATCAAAATTCGAAGACCCTGATCTGAAGCCACTATTTTCACAATCCTAATGTCTTCATACTACTTTTATCAGAAGGACAAGCGGGCGAATCCTGAGAACGTTCTAAAAGAAAAATGTTCTTCTACCCCCTCCCCCGCCCCAAGAGAAGTGTTTCATTCTTCCGTTGTCTCTCCCTTGCTTCTAGACTTCTGCTGCTTTTTACGTTCCTCCACTCTTTAGTCTTCACAGGGCTAATGGTAATACCAGAGGAGGGTGAGAGGAAACAAAGAGAATTTAGACATTGGTTCAATCGAAGTGCTGCATTTTCCCCACGCAGTAAGCAATGATTAATGCTTTTCATTATTATCTAAATTTACAGTGACCACTTCCGTGCACAGCACTAACGGACTCGTGTTTGTCACTGAGACACACTGTGTTTTCTGTCACGTAGAAACTGAAATTAATGGAAATATTTCAGTTTCCAATCAATAACTGTAACCAAACACACACCACATTTGCATCACGATGGTCGGCCAGTTAATGACGTTAGGTGAAATAATGCATGGTGTTTATTTTAGCAACCAAAACACATCGAGAAAAAACTGCAACAGCAAGATGCAGGTACGCTAAATGTTGAAGCAGGTGGTATAATCCAACACCAGTGCAATTTAAACAATTGTGTATTGCTTTCCATTTGGTGTCCACGTATTTGAACAGCTGATATTTCTAAATCACTCTAAACACGTCTTACATAACAGGGCTGTGTCATGCGTGACTTCAGGCTTGCACCGCGATGTAGGTCAGACCTGCGATCTTCTGGGATATGACGCAGGGTTGAGTGGTAATCTTTTACCGACGTTTCGGGACAACTTTCTTTCACTTCTTGACGCTTAAAGATGGGACCGAAAAGTTGACTCTAAACATGGGTACAGAACTACCACCCAACTCCATTAACTCACTCCGTGGAGCAGATGCCTTCTTGAGAAGCTAAAAGTTTCTCAGCTAGTCATAAAATTCCCCGCATTTTATGGGGTTCCTGTCACCATGGTCTGTCGCGTCCTCGGGTTGCAGATGGAGGAACGGCCTCCAGTTACGGAGGGTAGCTGCGAATACATTGAATAAGCAGTCGCGGACAGCCGACAAGGGGTGGTCCTCCAGCTTGGGGGTTGGGCAAGGTGCTAACAACTCCTCACCGTAAAAAAAGTATGATGTTACGAACTAGCACTCAACGCTGCGTAATATCGCAGAATATCGCAGATATCAGGAATGTTTTAGTGTGCAAAAAGCCTATAATCAACATGGCAAAGGTTGAAGGCGAGTATACATAATCAGATACTTAAAAATTACAATTACAAGAGGATATAAAAGGAAAGTTGTCCCGATCCACGTCATGAAGCCGTGTAGGGGAAGCAGACGTATAGCTCCACTCATTCTCAACCTCGGAACCAGATGAAGGGGTATGGTCAGCTTCATGCTCCGGCCGCTTTACACGCAGGAAAGAACCCTCTATCTATAGAATAGGAGGTTGGGTGGGCCCCACAGTCGGTCTGCACGTTTTGGGCCCCACAGTCGGTCTGCACGTTTTGGGCCCCACAGTCGGTCTGCACGTTTTGGGCCCCACAGTCGGTCTGCACGTTTTGGAGAAAAGAAAATCTCTTCCCTGTACCCAGTTTCGAAGCCCCTGACCGTCCTTCCCGAGGCCATTTGCTATTTTTTAATAATAATTCAAGTAAAATGAACGTCACATTAATATATAGCGGTCTGTAATTATTTTAGAGTAACTTCATTGGCCATTCCATTTAATTTTTCAGAAAATTACTTCAAACATGTCCGAAACTTGATGAAGCCTCCGGATTGCATATCTCCTAGCAGAGCTGAAGATTGCTTCCACACAAATATTCAAAAGTACCTTATCTGCCGTGACAAAGCTCCAGTTTACACTAACATAGCAATCATATACACTTACACTTACTCACATTCTGTCCCCTTACTAAACCTCCACTGTAGCCACAGGTAAATGACAAGAAATGGAATGTGGTTAAAATGTAGGGTTGAAGTAGATGGTAGAATTTTCTTGCGTTTATCTGAAAATAGTGCTACAAAAATTAAATAAAAAATTAGGGGAGAGTGGAAATATAGCCCCATTAATTACTTAGTTAGATACAGATGGTGGTCAGTTCACGCTTTACCCTCTGGGGAAAAAACCACCTCAGTAATTATTGAATAGGAGAATGTATGGGTCCCAGCGCCTGTTTGGATGCACTAAAAGGTAAAGCAGTCCCACTTACAGGCCTGGACAAGCCCTTAGGACTACAGGAGGTTGAGCCTTCCAGAATTTCTAAAAAATCGGGTCATGAAGGTCATAAGGTTATTGAAAATAAAATGTGTGTTTTGATTTTCTCTACAAATATTGTCCGAAATATTTATCAATCTAAAAAGAATTCAGCGAGATATCATCATAAATGTACACAGGTCTTCACGTAAAGTACCCGTTATTCTTGTTAGATTTTAACCAAACTTGACTTTCTGTGCAGATTTTCGAAAAATCCTCAAATATCAAATTTCATGAAAATTCTTCCACTAGGAGGCGAGTTGCTCCGTGCGCACAGACGGAAGGTGAGACAGACAGACATGAGGCAGCTAACAATCACTTTTCGTAATTTTTCGAATGTGTCTAAAAAGGACTGCGTCAGGGGGTCAGCGCCTGTAAGATGTACAACACAGAAATTCAGTCTACTATTGTACCGAATGTGATTATGTGTACATTTATCGACAGGTACTGACGTTTCGGACAGAAGTTGGTGCATTCATTCTCAGTGTTGTTATGTTCACGGATTATTTTACCGCACTGTCAGCATCGCAGATTATAACGGATGGTGCAAAAGTTACTCGGCACTAGAGGGGATACCTTAATTAAATTTTACTAATAAAATACTGACATTCACTGACTACTTCACACGTTCAATGTGTTCTGCTTCGTCTTTGACACATTGTCCAAACCCTACGTCCATAATGTGTTCGCAAACAAGAAGAAGACGTCGAAATTATTGCACGTAGGCCCTACGGTCTTTCTGCTATTAAACATGCGCCACTCTGTATAACGTCGAATGTTTGGAAGATGGGTAAATGAATCGGAAGGGTTGTGGAAGGAAGCGTTAGGGCTTATTTAGATACATCCTGACATTTATATTGAATAACTGCTGAAAACCCCGTAAAGCCTCAGTTAAAATCATGCACCAGCCAGGACTAACACCGGAAACACACACACAATGTTACGTTTACAAAAACCTTCTTGCTATTCTGCTTTCAAGACGGAGACACTAGGCTTCCCCGTACACACTCTTAAGTATCCACAAATCTACATACACGGCGTCACATCCTACAAGGCATTAAATTTAACTTTTCACGGTAGAGAGATCATCAAATCATACACTGATTACAGAAAATTATTCATATAGACTTAACGTGTGTTAAATTGTTTTGTCGCGTGAGATAACGGTAATGCTGTAGTAAGGCTGCGATGTTCCATGTAAGCCACGTGCAATCTAGAATGCCAGTTTCCGTTTCACTAAACACGTACGAGTGTTGCAAATCGAGGACAGGCCTTATCATTCCAGCTGGTCACTAGCGTGCTAATAGCTACCGCTCACGGAACACACGCAAAGTGCTTACTCCATTTTAACACTCCATACATTAAAAATCTGACAACACTTTCCTTATCCAATGCTCTCATATTTCCGAAAAAGCATTGTTTTTTTGGAACGCTCCGAAACTGCACACATTTTTCCTTCTGGTAAGAGCAAGTTAAAGATAAGTATGGAGCATTGGTGGAATGATACTGACAGAGGAAAAAAGGGGTATTCGGGAGAAAAGCCTGTCACAGTGCCACTTTGTCTACGACGAACCTCACACAGACTGGTCTGGGATCGAACTTGGGTCTCCACGGTGACAGGCCGGCGACTGACCGCCTGAGTTAATAATGGCACAACCCACTCCACGCATTAAGTTCCGCTGAACTGTATTGAAATCTCAGTTCGTACCGCGCAGTAAACACTGTGCTTCCATTGCAAAGACAAAAATGTTAAGCAAATAATTTCTACGTATTGTCATATTTATAGCTAGCTTATAATATATTGTGTGGGTAAAATGCAGAGTTTTTCTTAAAGCGAAGACTGCGAGTAGTTAAACATGTGATTTAAAATATTCGTGAAAAAAATGACATTGTTTTATTTCACACGCTTTACAAAAAAATTTCTACGGAATTTATAAGCTTCTTTACAGAGTTATTACAAAATTCGATTTGAGTTTCTTACAGAGATAATACGGTTAGTCTTCAAGAGCTAGTACAGCCTGTGGTGTGTTAGTTCTTAACAACGATTCCAAGAAACCCATCCCTTCAACTCAAGGGTCTATCTACCTACAAACCGACCTACATAACTTGCTAGATGTAGCAGTATCCCAGAAGACCGTGACGCTCGTTTTCACAACAGCACAGCTGTAGGAGAAATTCAGGTTAGCAGATTAGAGGTAACCGTACACTTAGCGTTAGGCTTGAAGGTTTAAGTCCCAGTGGTTACTTTGTGTACCGCCCGCTGCAATGTTCAGCAATTCTAGGTTCTGCCCACACAGTGTATTTATGTGTTTTGTGTGGATCTCAGAACAAACAACGATTATTTCCCTATACAGCATTAACTGGCTGGTTTTTATGACCGAGACGGAGTGTGTTTACTGCGCGGTACGGACTGAGTCTTTACATATAATTCTACGTTCTGCCCACACAATGTATTTATGTGTTTTGTGTGGATCTCAGAACAAACAGCGATTATTTCCCTATACAGCATTAACTGGCTGGTTTTTATAACCGAGACGGAGTGCGTTTACTGCGCGGTACGGACTGGGTCTTTATGTATAATTCTACGTTCTGCCCACACAGTGTATTTATGTGTTTTGTGTGGATCTCAGAACAAACAGCGATTATTTCCCTATACAGCATTAACTGGCTGGTTTTTATAACCGAGACGGAGTGTGTTTACTGTGCGGTACGGACTGAGACTTTAAATATAATTCTACGTTCTGCCTACACAGTGTATTTATGTGTTTTGTGTGGATCTCAGAACAAACAGCGATTACTTCCCTATACAGCATTAACTGACTGGTTTTTATAACCGAGACGGAGTGTGTTTACTGCGCGGTACGGACTGGGTCTTTAAATATAATTCTACGTTCTGCCCACACAGTGTGTTTATGTGTTTTGTGTGGATCTCAGAACAAACAGCGATTATTTCCCTATACAGCATTAACTGACTGGTTTTTATAACCGAGACGGAGTGTGTTTACTGTGCGGTACGGACTGAGACTTTAAATATAATTCTACGTTCTGCCTACACAGTGTATTTATGTGTTTTGTGTGGATCTCAGAACAAACAGCGATTACTTCCCTATACAGCATTAACTGACTGGTTTTTATAACCGAGACGGAGTGTGTTTACTGCGCGGTACGGACTGGGTCTTTAAATATAATTCTACGTTCTGCCCACACAGTGTATTTATGTGTTTTGTGTGGATCTCAGAACAAACAGCGATTATTTCCCTATACAGCATTAACTGACTGGTCTTTATAACCTAGACGGAGAGTGTTTACTGCGCGGTACGAACTGCATCTATGAGGTTATTCTTATTGTTTAAACGGTAAAAAACTGCGTCCCTCACAAGACATAATTCAGCCTGCATTCTTAACTAACAAATTACACGTATCAGAGTAATTCCTGAAAGGCTGATTGTCACTCAGCCGGTTAAGTCGAAACATTTTGTGGAACCGACAAATTTATTATCGGATCTGCAATAACTTGCCAATAGATCCTATTTTCAACCACTTCGGTGCAGTAAATTTCACATATCCCACATTCATTAATATATTTTCTGTCTTATCTTACCACCCACGTATAAGCCTCCCAAGTGTCCTTTTTCCTTCAGATTTTTCTATTACAATTTCCCATGCCTATCACTTGCTGACTATCACAACCCCTTTGCTTTCATTACTCAAGCAATAGTATGAACCCCCTCATCGTATTTCCTACCTCTTACAAACAAATACTCTTCTCGGCACAATTTTAAAAAGAAACAACGCCTTCCTACGCAACGCCTGTTGATCTCACGACAGTGACAATGAAGAGCATGTAAACAAAATCACCAACTAATGCACTTCTTATTAACAACCATTATTTCCCACATATGTTTCGGCGCCCAACGTCGCCATCATCTGGGGATACTCACTGCATACTGCATGCTCCGAAAGTGTCAGTGCGAACTACCTAACTGAACACTTCTGTAATAAACCATATGGACGTCCAGTGTTATACGCAGTGAGTATTCCCTGATGATGGCCACATTAGACGTCGAAACATGTGTCGGGAAGTAACTGTTGTTAATAAAAAAGTACATTAGTTGGTGATTTTGTTTATATACTGAAAACTGCGCGCTGAAAACAATATTAACCCTTTAAAGACGAAGCCTATCTGTTTTATATAAGGACTCAGTGCGTACCGCGCTGTAAACACTCTCCACTTCGGTTATAAAAACCAGTCTCTTAATGTTTTATAAGGCAAAAGTTGCTGTTTGTTCTGAGATCCGTACAAAACACATAAACGCAATGTGGGCACCACGTAGAATTTTTTAATGTTAAACCTGGCGGTATGTAAAGTTACCGCTAGGCTTTAAAAGGTTAACCTAATAAAGCGTATTGTTTACCGCACTGTGACGCCGTGTAGTTAGCAATTAGGTACCGACATTTCGTATATTACATCGAATATAGATTCAGCAGGTTGATTCAAAACTTTAGTAACGCTGTACCAAACTACACGGCGTCACACCCCGATACAGTGTAAAATATCTGGTTTGCCTGCGTTAAATGACAACGAAACTATGTCCTATGCTTGCAGACTGACAATATCAAGTACGCTCACGTGTCCAGGTTAATACCATATATTCTGCTTCCAATGTAACCCAGTCCGTCAGTGTCGCTGCACGTAATAACCTCTTCTCCTACCCCACTAGTACCCTCACATCAACACGATAACTCCACTTACTGCAACAGTGACATTAATCCCACTTACTATCAACACAAATTTATGCAAGAGGAAGTCGGTGCAGTTGCTCCTGTTTTTAACCCTTTAAAGACGAAGCGTATCTGTTTTACATAAGGACTCAATGCGTACCGCGCTGTAAACACTCTCCACTTCGGTTATAAAAACCAATCTCTTGATGTTTTATAAGGCAAAAGTTGCTGTTTGTTCTGAGATCCGTACAAAACACATAAACGCAATGTGGGCACCACGTAGAATTTTTTAATGTTAAACCTGGCGGTACGTAAAGTTACCGCTAGGCTTTAAAAGGTTAATTAACCTACACACAGTGACGGTATATGGGAGAGTGGAGTTATACCTCCACTCGTTCTTAAACTCTTCACTAGATAGAGACGTGGTCAGTTTCACGTCACGTCTGATTTATCCAGGAAGGAAATGTCACTGATGTCATTGAGATGAAAGTTGGTGGGACCTACAGCTGACCCGGACTTCGTGGAACACAGAAAAATGTCTGCCTCTACCAGGAACCGAACTCAGACTGACCGGTATCCGAGCCCATAGCTGGCTTACGGCACCGACTGAACTAATCTGCTAGTTTATGCTCACAGAACTTTCACATATTAGTCAGCTGTTTTCAGTTTGTGTGTTGGTTGGTGGTTTCGTTTAAGTTCTGAACTCCTCCTCGTATATTCCAAGCTTAAAAATCTCGGACTGCATAAAGAACAGCCCAGGACTAACGTGTTAAAGCAAAATATGTTATGCGAAGATAGTCTACCCCTTTAAGGCACAGTGGTTGCTTTAAGTGTCACAAGGTTTACAGCTAAAAGGTTCTACTTTCGATGCTTCTTATAATCTCAGAACAAACAGCGATTATTTCCCTATACAGCATTAACTGATTGGTTTTTATAACCGAGACGGAGTGTGTTTACTGCGCGGTACGGACTGGGTCTTTAAATATAGTTCTACGTTCTGCCCACACAGTGTATTTATGTGTTTTGTGTGGATCTCAGCACAAACAGCGATTATTTCCCTATACAGCATTAACTGACGGGTTTTTACAACCAAGACGGAGTGTGTTTACTGCGCGGTACGGACTGAATCTTTAAATATAATTCTACGTTCTGCCCACACAGTGTGTGTATTTATGTGTTTTGTGTGGATCTCAGAACAAACAGCGATTATTTCCCTATACAGAATTAACTGGCTGGTTTTTATAACCGAGACGGAGTGTGTTTACTGTGCGGTACGGACTGAGACTTTAAATATAATTCTACGTTCTGCCCACACAGTGTATTTATGTGTTTTGTGTGGATCTCAGAACAAACAGCGATTATTTCCCTATAAAGCATTAACTGACTGTTTTTATAACCGAGACCGAGCGTGTTTACTGCGCGGTACGACCTGGATGTTTAAGTATAATCCCTGATAATTTTCATTTTCAAAGTGTTAAGCCAGTCTGCGTACGCGTATTGCGTGCGCATGTACTGATGTCACTTACACACTTACAAATGTCACCATAGCTCTGAGTCCCATAACAGAATCAATAGCTGCTGTGTTATCGGCTTGCGGCTGTCATGTCGTTAAAATATCAATAGATTACGCTATTTTAACTAAAACGTGCCCTGTACCTATCTACACTGCAGTAATGTATGTGGTAGCCGTGTTTAAAAATGTTTTGCTTAAAGCCTTTAACTGGATCGTTTTGTACATCTACAAAATGTAGAGATATTTCTCGTTTAGCATAAAAGAATGACGTCACTGCATATTCGAAACCATGACACTGGATTACAGATGATATCATTTCCAACTCCTTCCATTATTTTTGCAGGTTTTTCTTTTCACGCGTATGTAAAAAAAAACTTTTTTACAAAGACAAAAATTGGGTTAATTATTTATCCATTGAGTGCACAGATGCAGCGTAACGTGGTCTTCTGCTAATTGGACAGAAACAAAGACTGGAAGACAGGTTCCACGCTACGATATGTAACAAACTACACGTGCTGCGCTCTGAAGTTTCCCATATGCAATGTCTGACCCACAACGGTACAGACAGCTTCAGAGACATCAGCATGATACAGTACGTTGCACTTAAAACTGAGCCGCTTTAACGGCGAAATCAAGAAACCGGAACGGTTTTAATTGGAACACCCTCTATATTACAGGCCTGTTAACCCTTTAAAGACGAAGCGTATCTGTTTTATATAAGGACTCAGTGCGTACCGCGCTGTAAACACTCTCCACTTCGGTTATAAAAACCAGTCTCTTAATGTTTTATAAGGCAAAAGTTGCTGTTTGTTCTGAGATCCGTACAAAACACATAAACGCAATGTGGGCACCACGTAGAATTTTTTAATGTTAAACCTGTTCGTATGTAAAGTTACCGCTAGGCTTTAAAGGGTTAATGTTTGAGGTGTCCATAGCCATTGTTCTTCTGGGTCATGACACTGTGCGGTCACGTAATTTGGTTTTAGAACAACTTAGGTTCACTGTCCTATCTACTGCATAGATCTGCGGTCACGATTCATTTACCCAAGCCACGTTGTGACAACAGCCATATACTGTGAACGTACTGTCGTGTGCATTCTATCCTTTAACCGAATTTTCGTCTGGCGGGTAAAATAGTGGACTGAAGAAAACCATAATAGTAATATCTGAGAACACGGAGCTGACAAGGACATTTGGACCTATACGAAGCGACGGACACGGAAAAAAAAAGATAGAGCGTAACAGAACAATGCGTTTGTGATTACGACGCAGTAGGCAACACAGCGTACTACGTTGAGATAAAAGCAATAAAAAGGAGAAAACGTGACGTGATTGTGAATATTACCAACAGTTATCTGGTAGAAGGCAAGTTAATATTCCTAGCAAATTTAGAACCCAGAAATGTGGTTTGTGAAAAGACAGTTGAATTTTCGGTTCTCTTTTATCAAGAGCACGAATCTAGAGAGGTAATTAGATGAGAAGTTAATATAATCTCATTACAGCTAACTCGAACTTTTAAGACGATTAATTCCAACTTCCACAGCTTGTTTACGGTCTTACAAACCAAGCGGCTTCCCTCTTTCTCCGTCCAAACCGAACTTCTTTTCATGCGTCTTATTACACTGGGGCTTGTACACGTTAAGTCGGCCATTTAAATCCCAGCAGTAGCTATAGATATCAAATTATACAGCATCAGAATCTGCGTTTCTCTCACACGGAGCATATTTGTGTTTTACTTATGATTCTCGAAACTAATACCAATTATTTCGCTAAACAACCCTAAACTCTTGGTCTTTGTGATGGAGAAGCAGCGCATAAATCACAGCATCAAGGCAAGGCGTCCCTGTGCTCACCATGAAGACACAGGGAGAAAAAAAATGTACAGATCTCATGTTTAACCTGTTCACTAGATAGAGGTAAGTGGTCACTCTAAAGCACCGGCCGCTTTATCCCTGGACAAAGAACCCGCTAAATAGGAGACTGGTTGGATAAAATAAAGTCTCTTGCACCTCCCAGAATTCGAAACCAGGATTGTCCGGTCAGTACCTTAACCTTTTAAAGCCTAGTGGTAACTTTACGTACCACCAAGTTTAACATTAAAAAACTCTACGTGGTGCCCACATTGCGTTTATGTGTTTTGTACGGATCTCAGAACAAACAGCAACTTTTGCCTTATAAAACTTTAAGAGACTGGTTTTTATAACCGAAGTGGAGTGTTTACAGCGCGGTACGCACTGAGTCCTTGTATAAACCAGAAAACAGATACGCTTCTTCTTTAAAGGGTTAAGGGAGACTAACAAGGGAACGGAGAAAAGTGCATAACGCGGAGCTTCGTAAGTTGTACTTTTAGAGGTACTCAGGTTGCCAAGTCACTGAGGGGTACATGAAATGGCCAAGTAGCACTCATATGGGACATGAGAAATGTATACAAAATTTTAGTTGTAAATTTTGGACAACGAAAATATTTGAAAGACCAGAACGTATATGGGAGGTTACTGTCAAAATCGAAATTAAACGAACAGAACGTGAGGTTCTGGACGGTATTCATTTGCCTCAGAACAGGGGAAAAGTAAAGGACTCATGCAAAATTTTGGGTTCCATAAAACATGGCGTAATTCTCGAATAAAAGAAACATCATCCCCCCCCCCCAAATAATGGGGCCGCGGTGGCGCAGTTGGTTGAGGCACTGCGCTACAAACCGGCAGGTCGCGGGTTCGATTCCCGATGGTGTCAGCGGATTTTTCATTGACATAATCCTGTCGGTCGCACTATGGCCCTGGGGTCGACTCAGCCTCTAACAGAAATGAGTACCAGGAATATTTCCTGGGGGGTAAACGCGGCCGGTGCGTAGGGCTGACAACCTTACCACCTTCATGTGCCGACTGTCTAGAAATCTGGGAGCCTCGACCTCCTGGAACCCTGTGGGCCTGTCCAGGCCTGTAATGGGATTGTTTTACCTTTTTTACCTTTACCCCCCCAAATAATTGTGCCCCACTGGGGTTGGATTTTATAACTTGTACTTCGTCTATAGAAGTGATTGTCAGGGTTTTAGTGTGACGCTATCCGTCCCTGTATATAGTCACATCAATTACACTGTGTATTCCGTCTGAAACAACTTCCATTTTTTACTTTGTCTCACACACACACACACACACACACACACACACACACACACACACACACAACATGTTTCGATCAACCCGGTCGGCATCAGGTGTTTGTTTATATTCTGTCAATGATTCCTTGGCTTCTGGCATATTACAACAAAGTTTCAGTCACTGATTTCACAAAAACTTCGATGTTATTTGCCTCATTCCCTCCACTTCTAAACTGCGAAATAACTGGACACACTTTGAATATAAAAATTCATCTACATAATACATGAGAATTAAGTTCGTACCGCTCAGTAAACAGTTTGCGCTACTCAGACCAACAGATTAATGCTGCTTAAAGGGAGGTATAACTCTTAACCTTTTAAAGCCTAGCGGTAACTTTACCTACCGCCAGGTTTAACATTAAAAAATTCTACATGGTGCCCACATTGCGTTTATGTGTTTTGTACGGATCTCAGAACGAACTGCAAATTTTACCTTACGCAGCATAACCTAATTGGTTTTTTAATAACCGAGGTGGAGAGTGTTTACTACGCGGTACGCACTAAGCCCTTTTATAAAACAGATTATATGTCGTCTTTAAAGGGTTAATTGCGGGGGCCGTACAAAACACACAAATGCCCTGTCTAGGCAGCACGCCGAGTTTTGAATATTTGGTTTTTTCTATCGTGCTTCGAAGTACGTATGAGCTCTGACACTGTATTTACGGATGTGTATGGTCACGTAACATACACGTTATTATGCAAAACTTGACGTAATAATAAAATGCTGAGAGCTATTTATATGAAAACACGGCGGCAGATTCACATATGGACAGGATGGAGACATAAAATCATATTACACGCAACAGTGACAGAAAAATAAATTAAAAATCACACTGCTAATTTTTGGGGCCATGTCGTAACGCAGACAACTTTCTCTTTCAACTGTACACGAGTCTCTGTCAAAGACATCGTGTATGAGATTTTGAAAAATAAAACGGACGACAGAATAATATCAGGTGTAACCACTACACATAGTGTGCAGGAAATGTTACTGCCATCAAATAGGCCTACGTTGCACAGTTTCGATTTTGCTTTAACCTTTTAAAGCCTAGCGGTAACTTTACATACGACCAGGTGTAATATTAAAAAATTCTACGTGGTGCCCACATTGCGTTTATGTGTTTTGTACGGATCTCAGAACAAACAGCAACTTTTGCCTTATAAAACATTAAGATACTGGTTTTTATAACCGAAGTGGAGAGTGTTTACAGCGCGGTACGCACTGAGTCCTTATATAAAACAGATAAGCTTCGTCTTTAAAGGGTTAATATTAAATTGGCAGCTCAGGATATGGAGTGAAGTCGAGTAAAACGTGAATACAAGCGTATTTATTTATAAGATTTGACACTATCCGGGCGACAAGGAATCATAGTGTGGTCTTTCAGGGTTATAAACCCGTGAAATCCGGTACGTGGTTACCAAGGTCTCGGGAGGAGCGTGCTGTGTGAGTCTTACACCCTGAACATGATGGCAGTGTATAGCTTCGAAACATTGATACCCACCTACCAAACTATACGGTGTCAGACTACCACACAACCAACAGGGTCTTGCTAATGTAGCCTGCGCGAGCAGAATTGGTCATCAATTGTTGAGAGTGACGGAAATTGATAAAGCTGTAATGGATGGGGGCACTTTGTGAAACTGCAGAAGAGAAAGATGCGAACTGAAATTATTTGATTAAGAATAACTTTGCACTTATCTTCTCACATCAAGACGCCTTCCAAAACACGGCTGTGTCACACTGTCTGTCGCAGAACACTCAAACAATAACAAGGAATTTCGTTGCACAATATCAAGAATGAGACAGGCGGTGTGCGTATGGTACATATGGGAGACAGGAGAGACACGCACACGCATTTGGTGGGGAAATGTGAGGAAATGAGATCACTTGGAAAACCTAGCATAGATAGGAGGATAATATTAAAGTGGGTCTTCAGGAAATAACCAACTCATGGAGCAGAGGCCTTCTTGAGAAGCTAACAGTTTCTCAGCTAGTCAAGAAATTCATCGCATGTTATGGAAACCGGAGGTTCATTACCGCATTCACAAGAGCCCGCCCCCGTCCCTATCCTGAGCCAGCTCAATCCAGTTCATGCCCTCATTCCACGTCTTGAAGATCCATTTCAATATTATCCTCCCATCTACGCCTGGGTCTCCCAAGTGGTCGCCTTCCCTCAGGTCTCCCCACCAAAATCCTGTATGCACCTCTTTTTTCCCCCATACATGCTACATGTTCAGGAAATAAGAGGAATAAATATTGGATTGATCTGGCACAGGATAGGGTAAGTGGTGGGCTCTTGCGAACACAGTAATGAACCTTCGGGTTCTATAAAACGCGGAGAATTTCTTGTCCAGGTGACGAATTGTTAACTTTTCAAGGACTCTAATACTCCGGGGGGGCAACTCAAACCAGATCCGTCCAGATGAAGGGAAGTCATACGATCTAACCATGTGCCTTCGCAAGGTTAACCGTGTCATGTACGTCTTACTTTGTTCTGCTTGCTTTTGACATAAAGCAGATGCCCCCAGCGCACAAAACTAAAGTTTACTGACAAATTTCTTGAAACCCGCAATTTTAACTGTTAAATTATATCCGTGATATACATATGTTATATAGGGAGATTTGCATGAAGACAGATAAGCAGCAAGCCCTTAAAGACACAGAAAGGCAGCGTAATCGCCATTCTGAACCTCTGTGCAGTGTTTAGACGGATTTAAAAAGTCCACTATTTCCAATCTATACAGACAAACGCTACAAAGTTCCGTTTTACGATTTTGTTGCCGTCTTACGAAATGTTTCGGCCGACCAAGGCAACCATCTTCAGGTAATAATACACAACTGTACGGAAGACGTGTTAAGGAACTAGTGGTACATATACACACAACGGAATGGGTAATCCAAAAATTGGACTTAAAAAATCTTTAACCTTTTAGAGCCAACTGGTTACATGATGCACCAATATCTTTCATTCAAAACACTGTATATTCTGTCCACACAGTGTACTTATGTGTTTTGCGTGGATCTCAGAACAAACAGCGATTATTTCCCTATACAGCATTAACTGGCTGGTTTTTATAACCGAGACGGAGTGTGTTTACTGCGCGGTACGGACTTGGTCTTTAAATATAATTCTACGTTCTGCCCACACAGTGTGTTTATGTGTTTTGTGTGGGTCTCAGAACAAACAGCGATTATTTCCCTATACAGCATTACCTGGCTGGTTTTTATAACCGAGATGGAGTGTGTTTACTGCGCGGTACAGGTGGAACACTTTTCTTGGACCCAGTGACTCTCAAGATTAAAGCAATAAGATCTAACGAAACGTCGGTAACTATTTACCAGCCGACACGATGTAACATCCCACAAGAGTTGAAGATTCAGCAAAACCGCTGAGCGAACTTCAAATGGCCCTTTTTCTTACAGTGTCAAATTACAAAGAAACTGGGCTAACTCAGTCGGAACTGTGTTCAGATTACAGGCCGGAGACCGAAGGATCGAGTTCGATTCCCTGAAGTGGAAACAGGTTTTTCTCTTCTCCCAAATGCCCAGACCAGCTCTGAGTCCCACACGGCCTCCTATTCAATGGGTACGACGACGTTCTCCGGAGTCACAGCGGCCGGAGCATGAAACTGACCACTCATCCCCGTTTAGATCCGAGGTTAAGTAATAATGAATAGAGCTATACCTCTGTTTCTCCTATATGAATTCATAGCGTGGACAGGTATAAATGTACTTTTATATAACGCCGTTCTGCTACAAGCCCCACATATTTATTTCCCAATTTGATCATCCTAATAACAACTGCAGCAACACACGTAATGAACCTCCCGGTTAGTCAATGTTTTCCAGCCCACTGGGAACTCTAAACTGACATATTCAACAGTTTACCCCAAAGAGCTTTCAATGCGTCACGCAAATATTTCTCCGATGAAATAAGCCCGCCAAACCGAGTGGTTCTATAATGGTTGTTATTCCCCAACTTCCTCTCCCCCAGATCACCGTTCGCAGCATCCATCAACAACGCACGTCACCCTCTTAGAAGACGCCTCAAACAAACAACAAACAACTGGAACTATACCTCGTCATTGCATCTCCAAAATCCCCAGCTGAATCCCGTGAAATGTCCTGATGGCGTCCAACGATGTTTTGTCGCCGTAATGACTATTACAATCGTCTGTTTCCTTTACAATATCAGGATACAGCGATTAGAAATACTTATTTATTTCTTTATACGTATCAGTTCGAAGTAAAATTCAATTAAGTAAACAATTCTAATTCAACTTTTTGCTCCAAATGGCGCACTTTACAGATTACATCTGTTTAAAAAAAAACAGTAATGAATATCCCATCAAAAACGAAATAAATTTGACACTGGACAGAAAGACAAATTAGGAATTGTAAGAATTAAGTTCAGTGTAACAAGACTAATGCGTTGACATTGTTACTGCGTCTAGACAGCACAAAATCGCTTTCGTTTAGCCCCTTAAAGGCTAAGACAAACCTTAAACATATTTAGGGATGCAGCACGTACCGTGCAGTAAACACACTCGGCATCGGTTACAGAAAAAAACTAAGTTAATACGGTATAGAGAAATAATCTCTGTTTGTGGTAAGAATCATAAAAATAACATAAATATATTGTACGGGCAGAAATTTTTTTAATGCTAAACCTGGTCGTCCACGTAGTAAACTCTAGGCTTTGTAGGTTAATGATAGCGGAAAGTTGTATTATTGAAAAAAAATATGTAATGCACTTGGAACCTGTACTAAACTTTTCTCTTTTCTTTCAAAAAGCTTCTCGTTCGATTAAATATTTTGTTACGAATAAATTACATTCAGCTGCGCGCGCAAGTGCAAATGTAAACTATTCGTTAATGCGCTGCGACCTTGAACCAAACTGCAAACCTTCAACAAATACAGGGTGGCGAAAAATCTCTTGACAGTCGATACTTAGCAAAAGGAAGGCACTACATAAATAATGTCTTCTTCTTCTTCTTCTTCTTCTTCTTCTTCTTCTTCTTCTTCTTCTTCTTCTTCTTCTTCTTCTTGTTTCCCAAAGCTTCACAGATAAAAGACTGCGGCAGTATATTAATGTATAAGGAAGACATTTTAAACACTTCAAATATTAAATATCTGCATCACGTGAATAAAGGTAAATAAAAGTTTTGCTTCCAGTTCCAACACAGTTTGCGCCACACTATTGTAAATAAACTCTCGAACATTAAGTGAGATATTTAGGTCATCTCGGCGGTAATAATATAGTCTTTTCAGATGTGAATCTGTGCATTTTTGTATAAATTCACACACATTTTAGTGGAACGTACTGACTCGCTCCCCATTATAAGCACTTCATCCTCTTTTCGTACATAGTACAAGAAACATCCGGTAGATTGTGTCTAAATATTTTTTCCTAAGTCACTTTCCACAGTGTTTTTAGCACATAGCCCTGCACTTAATTTCAGACCACAGACTATATGCAACTCGCAGCAATATCTCTCTGTCAAAACACACGAATGTTTTGCTTAGAGTGTTTTTCGGTACAGACATGCCAACTAACTTGAACAATTCAATGGAATTACACGGAGTTTCTGGCTATAAATTACAAAGTTTTAATGCCCATCTATTGTACATGTCGATATAAAAGTAGCGTGCACAGCAGCAAAACAAGCAACTGAGATGGAATTTGTTTTAATACCTGTCAACCAGACACTGTAGATAGTAATTAACTCGCCACGATCCTTCCCACTGAAACAGAACGTTTATATTAGCACCAGAAAAAGGACCCGTCATATTACAGGGCTAACACAATATTCACGCGCTATTCCAAGGCATCTGTATTTATGATTTCCGCAAACACCCCTTCAACTGATCCGTTCGTGTGCAAAGTATCACAGCCCTTGCTGGATGCCATGAAATCACCGACGCCGCAATGCAGACAGCAGCATAGGTAACTATTGACTGCTTCATAACCAAGACTGCCATATGGAGTAAAGGGCATCAACTAATCACTCACTCACTCACTCACTCACTCACTCACAAGCCAAGTGCACTGGGCCGTCCCATGGCTCAGGGGGTTAGCCGCCGCCCTCCCACCGCGGAGGCCCGGGTTCGATCCCCGGGTCAGTCCATGTGGGATTTGTGGTGGACAAAGTGGCACTGGGACAGGTTTTTCCCCGAGTACTTCGGTTTTCCCCTGTCAATTTCATTCCACCGGTGCTCCATTACTAGGAAAAGGATTAAAAAGTAATAATTCAGAAGCCTCAATGCTGCGGTGCGTCCGTAGCTTCTGCTGCGGGGCCCTTCACCACTAAAAAAAAGCCAAGTGCACTACGAAAGGCAGGTCGCACGGTGCATAAGTAAAATAGTTACTAGCTTATTGCTTGAAAGGTACCTACTAAAGGCAAAGGTAAACCCAACATTTTTAGAATGAGAGTTAGGAAAGCAATTATAAAGGGGGTGTAGTGAATGAAATATAATTGTGACGAAAATCGTGTAAAAGTGCTATGAAGTGAAGTGAAGTGAAGTGAAGTAAAATGAAGTGTAGTGAAGTTAAGCAAAGTGAAGTGAAGTGTAATGATGTGCAGTGTTATTAAGTGGTAGAAAAATTTTGAAAGGGGTGCAATCAACTGTTGTAGTGTCTTCTGTATGATTGTGTTGTAATTTTTGTGTGCAATTGTGTTTTGTAATTTGGTTGTGTATTGTAATTTGGTTGGGTTTTGTAATTTTGATTTGTGTTTTGAAATTGGTTTCGTATTTTGTAACTTGGTGTTATTCTGTTTGTAATTTTTGTGTGTATATTGTCTTGAGTGTGTGTGCGTGTGTGTATATTTTGTGTGTATTATAGTTTTGTGTAGTATTGTGTATATTTGTATATTTGCATATTTGTATATTGTGTATATTGTGTATATTGTGTATATTGTGTATATTTGTGTATATTTTGTGGTTATTGTAGTATATTGCCATCGGGTACATACCCATTTGCAGTTAATAATTAATAATAATAATAATAATAATAATAATAATAGTTCCTTTACAGCCACACCGAGACGTGTGGTGGCACGTTAATAATTTGGTGCCCCTTAAAACAGATATTCTTTAAAATTTTTCAGCCTAGGACACGGCTGAAAACCCTTCTTTGAGGGCGCGTGCCCAAATTCCAGGTAATTTAAGAAGGAATCCTTTCCCTTGTGGAAACCTGAGTTTACTAGACCCATATTTCCGATTATTCCAGTGACGTCTTAGCGCCCCCTAACGGTTGGCGCCCCAAGCAAGTGCCCGGCTGACCCCAACACATAGTCCGGCTCTAGGTTCCTAAAGGCATATTTGTACCGCCTGCTGTAAGGATAAGAAAAATCTGCATTTTTCCGACACCTTTTATTTACGCGTTTTTTATGATTTCCACAATTTCCATAATTTCCACATTATTTCCCTTTACCATTAATTTATTGGTCCGTTGAAGAAATACGTTTCTATAAAGTAGAAATTGAATCTGTAAGTAATATGTAGATAAATTTGCCTCTTCAAACTATCAAATAATGTGAGTGTAATTCTTGTGCATTTAATACTTTACTAAGAATTCCATCCTTAATGGAACACAAGTTCTATCAGCAAGGTCACAGCCCCACCAATGGACCCTGCAATGAACCAGTTTTAACCCAGTCCCCACTCTCACACCATAATACTTTAACATTCATTTTAATGATATCCTCTAATCTACGCCTCGTTTTAACCAACTCGGAAGGTAAAAGTCTATAAACAAAGGTTCAGAATAGCGTTTTACTCCAAAAACTAAAGCCTCTGTACTAAAGATGAGGCCGGAGACATAATGTGACTATACGCACTTTGGAATTCAGTATTGTGCTACACATACAAAAGATTGGCGGCCTGGCATTTTACATCAGTGTAAGTGGATTTACGAGGAACTGACATCCCTCGAGAAACTTCTGCTCATAAAGTTGCGGCTTTCCTCCGGGGCGCGATGATGATCCACTTACTGAGAAATTTGATATGCATTAGAGTGTGAATACTTCCATTTTATCGGATACTTGAAGACGTCTAAGTGAATAAGCCTAAGAAATCCAGTTGAGACTTCATTCATCTGTCATGACTAAACAACCGGTTCTTCAACACACAATTTTCCTTAAGAGGAAAAGCATTGTTTATATGATACAGGACACTTCTTCAATGTATTTCTTAAGTCAATCTTTCAGAGTAATTTTATATTAATCGTGTATATCTCCCCTTACACTTTAAAGTCCAATCGTTACTTTACGTACCGCCAGGTTTAACACTCAACAATTCTACGTGCTGCCCACACAGTGTATTTATGTGTTTTGTGTGGATCTCAGAACAAACAGGGATTATTTCCCTATACAGCATTAACTGACTGGTTTGTATAACCGAGACGGTGTGTTTACTGCGTGGTACGGACTGGACCTTTAAATATAATTCTACGTTCTGCCCACACAGTGTATTTATGTGTTTTGTGTGGATCTCAGAACAAACAGCGATTATTTCCCTATACAGCATTAACTGACTCATTTTTATAACCGACACGGAAAGTGTTTACTGCACGGTACGAGCTGAGTCTTTAAATATAATTCGCTTAATCTCAGTCTTAAGAAATTCACCGTTAATAAAGCTTTGGAAATATTCATATTAAATTCAGCTTTCAGAGTGTTAACTTCGACAAATTTTTCCCAGTAGTATTTAGAAATTGCACAGGTTCATACAAATCAACCTAAGGTGACCTCAGTCGACTGCCTTGTGCAGTACTGACGACCCCAGTATTTGAATAACCATAAAACCAAAAGTGAGCAACATTTTTCCACCCTCTGAAACAGCGTACTAGTACACTGCCTTAAGCATCTTACGAACTGTATTCTGCCCTAAGAGGATTAAATCCACAGAGTAAAGTAAAGCTATTTTTCCTTCCTCCTAAGATTATGTATTCCAAACGACCACGGGGTTTACAAAACTTCTCTTGCAAAGTTTTAATGATTTATATCCTCTTCTTCTTATTATGCATCTATGTTTGAATTACAGCTTTAAGCAAGGTGTTTTTATTAGGCTAGAAAGTTCAGAAAGTATGTAAATAAGACAGCTAATGATAAGCCTTCGTTCTGCTGAGGTGGGTGTGGCAACTTGCAGACAGCAGCCCGACTCACACCTGCGCAGCGCGAAGTTTTAAGCACATTTGATACTGAATTGTGTACTTAATGCCGAAGTGTATTGTATTCACTGTCCAAATTCTTTACTCTTCGTTTTGTACTTAACCCTTTAAATACGAAGCGTATCTGTTTTATATAAGGACTCAGTGCGTACCGCGCTGTAAACACTCTCCACTTCGGTTATAAAAACCAATCTCTTAATGTTTTATAAGGCAAAAGTTGCTGTTTGTTCTGAGATCCGTACAAAACACATAAACGCAACGTGGGCACCACGTAGAATTTTTTAACTTTAAACCTGGTGGTACGTAAAGTTACCGCTAGGCTTTAAAAGGTTAATTATCCCTTTGGACGGCAGGAGTTACCACATGTACCACCTGCATATTAACCTTTTAAAGCCTAGCGGTAACTTTACGTGCCGCCAGGTTTAACGTTAAAAAATTCTACGTGGTGCCCACATTGCGTTTATGTGTTTTGTACGGATCTCAGAACATACAGCAACTTTTGCCTTATAAAACATTAAGAGACTGGTTTTTATAACCGAAGTGGAGAGTGTTTACAGCGCGGTACGCACTGAGTCCTTATATAAAACAGATGCGCTTCGTCTTTAAAGGGTTAAACACTTTGCGTTTCGCCTACAGTGTATTTATAAGTTTGGCATGATTCTAAGAATAAAAAAGCGACCGTTTTCATAAAGAGAGTCAACCAACTAATCTCTCTAGCAGACGTAGAAGTGCCTTACAAGGTATAAAGAGAACTGTTAGAGATTACTAAGACAGAGTTCAGGCTTGAAAAATGCAGTAAGAGGAACAAAGTGGTTACAGTACTTTAACCCTTTAAAGGCGAAGCATATCTGTTTTATACAAGGACTCAGTGCGTACCGCGCAGTAAACACTCTGCACTTCGGTTATAAAAACCAGTCTCTTAATGTTTTATAAGGCAAAAGTTGCTGTTTGTTCTGAGATCCGTACAAAACACATAAACGCAATGTGGGCACCACGTAGAATTTTTTTTAATCTTAAACCTGGTCGTATTTAAAGTTACCGCTAGGCTTTAAAAGGTTAATGACAGCTATATAAATGATTATAATATATGGAATGTAATGTTTACATCGTTTAACTGCGGGTCACGCTTATGCATTTCGGCGTATGACCCTGGTGAGAGACTAAGGACCTCATCTCTCTTCTGAAACAAATCAGTTCATGCAAGATCTGATGTTGTCAGAGTGGTGTGGCTGAAGCTTCAAGTCTTCTTGGGTGTTATGCTTTGTCGTTGGGATTAGAGTTCCCAAAGACTTCGAGGTACTGTACTGTCCTCCTCTTCAGGGTCAGCATTCCAAAAAAAAAAAAAGCTATAATAATTGGAAACGTCGGGAAATCTACCCTCAAAAACACAGCCTAAAATCACAGCAGACATAGAACATCCAAATAAATTTATTCCACATATTGAATTTAAAGCATAAAGTTACTCATTACATACCACGAAGGTCCAGGGTGGGCGTATAAGCATGGCTCCACTCAAATTCCGACTTCAGCGCTTAAGCCTACACTCGATGTCAGGCATCGGTATATATCGTTCATCTCAAATTAACAAAACATTTCGTTCGAGTGTATCCGAATTTTTTGCAACTTTATTTGAGTAAAGAAGCTTCACTGAAATATTAAATAATGATAAAAACCGGTTATATTTTTATTCCATTTAACGGGATTGTTATTGGCGTTGGGAAGTTTTGAGAAAACATTTATACACAAAACTTACACAGGCACTGGAATTTTCCTTAATTAATTTCATGCTACAAATTCAGTAATTATATTCACAAAGACAAACGTTTCACGGCGAAATTAAAAACGGATTTACGCTAGTAATATTAGATTTCTCAACTTAAGAAGATTAAGATGGACGGTACGTGCAGAACGAATTTACGAGGTCACAAATTCTTATAAAATTTTAGCCAAACATTCTGACGCAAAAGAAATCTGCCAGACGTACACATAAATGCGACGACAATATTAAAACCAATATTAACCCTTTAAAGACGAAGCGTATCTGTTTTATATAAGGACTCAGTGCGTACCGCGCTGTAAACACTCTCCACTTCGGTTATAAAAACCAATCTGTTAATGTTTTATAAGGCAAAAGTTGCTGTTTGTTCTGAGATCCGTACAAAACACATAAACGCAATGTGGGCACCACGTAGAATTTTTTAATGTTAAACCTGGCGGTATGTAAAGTTACCGCTAGGCTTTAAAAGGTTAAAGGAACGGGGTGGGATAATGTCAACTTGACTCGCCTGGCTCAGTTAGGCGTCAGGATTCGCAATCACAAAGAGGTAAGGCTATATCTCTTTACGCAGCAAAGTGACCACCACAACGATGAATTCAAGAAATGGTTCTTGTATCAAAAATACAGTCAAACCCGCTTATAACAACATTGGTTTATAAGACACCTCGTCTATAACGTCAGATATTCGATGGTATCAATTAACTGCCCCCGTTAACCATAACAATATACTCCTCGGTTCTAACAACGACCGTTTATAACGACAAAATATATTCAGTCCCTTTCATGACGTTATAACCGAGTTCGACTGTATATATTGTAAGTTACTCACATCCTCCTTTTATAAATGCAACTTCAAACATTAAAGAGTACTTGAATTTTTCAAATATTTTGTACTGCATAACAAAAAATACAGGAAAGAGTGTTACTTGGCACCTGACCATCATTAGGTACGGTCACCAGGCAGTTCATTCAGTGGAATCATTCGCCAGCTTTGTCAAAGGAAAGATTCAAACGATGTTCACAAAACAACCCTCACTCTACCAAATGGAACAACTTCAAATTCACTGATCCGTCATCACGATCAGTGATTTAGTCTTTTTTGGACTTCTAACTGTCAGTTTTATCCTAATCTGCTTAGTGGTTTTGTTTCTGGAACTATATTTGATGTCACGTGAGTGGTAATTACAACAGTGCCCTAGTTAAGGCACATAGGGACAGAGAATAGAAAAAAGTTTGTACCCAAAAAACGAACGTAAAAATTAAAGCAGCAGTGTTTAAAACGTCCTGGAAAGTGACATATATTAACCACGGGAAGACTAAACATTGTTTATAGTTATAAAACTTAATAATTTAATTCCTACATGCAAGAACATTTTGTCTTCATTACGAAGACCAACTGTTAAATAATGCAAAGGCACTAACCACCAACAAATGCACAAAGAGAGTTTTATCATGAATCGTAACACACTCATACATGTTTCGACCCTGCTGGGTCATCTTCAGGGAGAACTTTTCGTTACCGTTACACTAAGGTTGCGCTTTATAGTTGAGTGAGAACGTGCTGTTGACTGTGTACTGCGTTGTTTTTGGAGGCATGAACCCTCCGCGGACCGCGGAGAGTGCAAGCCCAGTGTAACGGTAACGAAAATTCTCCCTGAAGATGACCCAGCAGGGTCGAAACATGTAGGAGTGTGTTACGATTGATGATAAAACTCTCTTTGTGCATTTGTTGGTGATTAGAGTTTTTGTATAATATAGCGCACGGACATGGAACACATTAAATTTGTTAAATAATGGTTATTGCTTTATATTCCGTGAATTTTACGAAAAATACACACTGTATAGACAAATTTTAAGGTTTTTAAATAACAAAGTAAGTGGTACATATATTTACCACTGTAGTTTAAAAGTTTGATTACACATGTGTTTTAATAATATTACAGAATATTCTTTAAAACTTGACGGTATTTAATATCATACGAGTTTCTTTACCGACGGTACATTTTTCAAATTGGCGAGCAACAAAGTGCAGCCTCACCCAACATGGCGGTAGCAAACCTACTGGGCCATCCTAAGTTCTATTTTCATCCAATTCGTACTCTCACGCCTTCTTTCCTTAAGACCCATTTAGTAACGTCCTCCCATCTACGCATAGAACCGAAACGTCAGAAGAATGTGAGGTAAGAGTTTCATTTTTGTTTTGCTTTCTTTTCCCGCCGTTCCACCAAGCTCACAGAATTACCTCGCTGTAGTCAAGGGAAAGAACCATCCCTTTTAGAACCAACAGCACTCAGACCTTCATACCGTAAATGAAGGCGCCATTGAATTTTGCACATCTGAAAGCGAAACATCCGGCGGTCGGGCACGTCGAAAGCTCGTAAAAGATTTCACGCTTTCAGGAAACATCGAAAAGTATTTTTGTAGCTTCTGTATACTTGAATGCCCCTTTAGCATTGTATCATATCTTTTACAGCGCTGAGACGTTAAGACAGGGGCTAAATCACTAACGCATTATATGCATTTTGTGTTATAAACTTCGGCGTCATTTGAAAAATCTTTAAACCTTTAAGCTTGAAATTCTCCTGTACAACACACACAAATTCAGTTCCTACCACAAAACGTACTGCGTATCCGTTACGAAGACCACCAGGATAATAAGGTGTACCATCATACGTAAATCATATTCGTCTCTACACTAACCACCTGCTTATTCTTAGAATCATACATGAATCATACAGGTCTCTATACGAAGCACTTGCTTGTTCTTATAATCATACTAAATCATACTGGTCTTTACACAAAACATCCCTTTTGTCAGTAAGTAGCACTCCTTTGGACCACCTCATGTGTACACATGTTCTGCACAGAGCGACTACATCCCTACAGCCTTAACTGACTGGTGTTTTAATGGAGACACATTGTGTTTTCGTGATGGAAAATTGAATCTTGAATATTATTGGCACAACTATTGAAGAGGTCTTGCATATAAAGCAGAGGTGTGAAATCGCGTACAATGTGAAAACTGTATAATGTGTCCGTACGTATAGCAGTCAGAGGCTGAGGTTTTTGAGCAACCATCTCTACGTATGTGGCTGTAAAAGACAGAGATTTGATACACAGAGTGTTCTGAAGTCCCCTTATCGAGGTTGTGCTCACGTTCCACGCAGACACTACGTTATTTACAAAATATTCCCAGCAGAATTTGAAAAGGAGCTACAGAAATTGTTACAATTGTTATCCGCCATGTTCAATGCACACTTCACATGTCCTCAGCACCTGTTCGTAAGTAGAATTTCGTTTCTTGGGAACGTGAGTGTAATTGCAGTTAAAGAACTTCCAGGACACCCGGTATGTATCATCCAGAGGCCAGATTGGGGTTCACGCCAAGTTCGATGGAAAGGCGGGCAGTAGAAAAGTGACTTGGTTCTGCGGCTTCCCGAGGTAGTCAAGTACGTGAAGCGCATAAGGTCTATTAACAATAGGTCGCATAGCCGTAAGCTTGAATCTCACGTGTGTCTATTGAGTGTCGCTGATTTAAAGTACACCTAATCCCAAAATGTAAAGATCCCATCTAAATCACACTAACAATCTCTGGAATTTCGTCTTCAAATTCATTAAACAAGTGCGAATTCTATTAATAACTCGTTTACTTTTCAGAAAAAGTGACACAGATTCTAAGAAAACCAAATACACAGAACTGTTTCAAACAAAACAAACGGGGAAAATTTGTTCCGAGTTTGTTTTTACGAAAAACTAAGACAAGGTTATGAAGTTTGACTGGAATCATTGAGTGTGTTCTTTATAAGTAAACCTGCACTCAGACCTCATTCCCAGGTCTACTATTTGCATTTATTTTATCACTACAGAACTCTCGACATCCACCCCACTGAGTCTTCTTACATGTACTTTTGGCGCATAAGCAACAAAACTTTACAGCGCTAAAACGTGCTCAGCTAGGAAAGAATTCCCAGCCCTTTATGGAACCTGAAAGTTTGATAACAAACAACTCCACATGCTGTTTCTGCGTCACAATAAGTCAAGTGTAATTTACTTTCCTTTAAATCTCAATTACCAACTTTTCTTATAAAACACACAGTTACAGCGTAGTCATGCCATCATCAGGCGTACTTGTGTACTTAGGCATACTGTCCTAGTGATGCCACAACGAACTGTCAGCGGCAATAAAACGTAAGTGAAAATCATCTAAAGCCCAGCGGTCACTTTATGTACCGCCAGGTTTAACACTGAGCAAGTCTACGTGCTGCCCACACAGTGTATTTATGTGTTTTGTGTGGATCTCAGAACAAACAGCGATTATTTCCCTATACAGCATTAACTGACTGGTTTTTATAACCGAGACGGAGTGTGTTTACTGCGCGGTACGGACTGGAACTTTAAATATAACTCTACGTTCTGTCCACACAGTGTGTTTATGTGTTTTGTGTGGATCTCAGAACAAACAGCGATTATTTCCCTATACAGCATTAACTGACTGGTTTTTATAACCGAGACGGAGTGTGTTTACTGCGCGGTACGGACTGGGTCTTTAAATATAATTCTACGTTCTGCCCACACAGTGTGTTTATGTGTTTTATGTGGATCTCAGAACAAACAGCGATTATTTCCCTATACCGAATTAACTGGCTGGTTTTTATAACCGAGACGGAGTGTGTTTACTGTGCGGTACGGACTGAATATTTATTGCGATATTAACCGTTAAAGTCCAGTGGTTACTATACGTACAACCAGGTTTAACATTCACACATTCTACGTTCTGCCCACACAGTGTGTTTATGTATTTTGTATGGAACTCAGAACAAACGGCGATTATTTCCCTATACCGAATTAACTGGCTGGTTTTTATAACCGAGACGGAGTGTGTTTACTGCGCGGTACGGACTGGAACTTTAAATATAACTCTACGTTCTGCTCACACAATGTATTTATGTGTTCTGTGTGGATCTCAGAACAAACAGCGATTATTTCCCTATACAGCATTAACTGACTGGTTTTTAAAACCGAGACGGTAAGTGTTTACTGCGCGGTACGGACTGGTTCCACGAATGAAACATTACTTTGTCATTAAATGCTTAACACTACAATTAGTAAATTATAAATTATATTAAGAAAAACATTATATGTACGAAATTCCTAGAAAATTAGTGGTTCGTCGCTCGGTTGATGTCGGGATCAAGCAACATTCCTTTTTCGAAGGTTTTCAAAGATTTTGAATCATTTCGTTAGTCCGTTTCTGTTTACATTTAGATAAAAATTTAACACCAGAAATTACCAACAGAAACATAATAAGAAACCACAATAAATTAATAACACGTGGTTCTAGGATGAAACATCAAGAAAGAAAGTGCGACTTTCATCAACCAAATAGAAAACCACCACAACAAACAAACAACTCACAACAGGTGATCATATAACTTCCATCGACGGGCACATCCCACAAGAATAACACACCAACCGCGTATGTACTGAGACGTCAAAACTTCCGAAATTCAGACACCAACCATAACAAGAATGTGTCAGTAATTTTCTAGACGCTAAGTCCATAAATCACAGTGCTTTATGTGTGCCCGTTTTTAAGTTTCTCTTTACTGTAACAACATACCTTCTTGTTACAACCAATGCCAGCTTGTTACCCGACTCCCAATACAGTAACTACCCAAGCACGATCGCACCGAAACGCACAGCGCTGTATAGTTACGCATATTATATAAGGAAGTTTGTAATTACCAGAAACATACAGAAAATTGAGTTCACCGCCATGTACACAACAGTTCGTTACAGGCCTCTATTCACAGCCAAATGAATCCGGCCTAACCGTTCCATCCTATGCTTTAATATAAATTTTAATATTATTACACCATCTACGCATGGATCTAACACCCGAAATTTTACCCCTGGGATTTCATCCTAAAACTTACAATACTAATAGGATATGCAGTTAAATGTCAGTTTCTAAGCGCATGACACACCACGTGACATAAACCCACGTTAATTGTCCCACTGGTCCAGAAGCGACGACGCCCCCAAAGAAACCTCTTTACTGAAACAGCCAATACTCGAGTATGCACAAGACTAAAATCCATGAATTCAAACGTGACCCAATAACATGCATCAGTATTTGTATATTGTCAAAGTAAACCTTGAGATAAGCAAAATAACCACACTGAATTACAGTAGGCGCTGTCTGGATATAACTAAGCAGGCAGCGTAACAAAGCAAATATTTAAAAACAGTTTATAACTATCAAAGATTGAGTGCAAAACCACAGAATAAACTGTTTTCTATTCATCCAGCTCTGTATATACAGTTAGTAAACAATCATCAGTCCAGTTAACGGACACATTCTTAGTGCAAAGACACTGTAATATCGAATTTGTTTGGTTTTGAAACATCTTTTATATCTACTATATAAAAGTGGGTCATAATGTAATCATATTGCTATCTTATGAACATGGATTTAAATAGTTTCCTTAAAGATCGTTACCTAGAAAACTACACGGCGTCACATCCAAAAAATGTAATTTTAATTCGCTATCGTAATTCACACCCGGGAAGTCCCCAGTTTTGAATCGCAGTCGAGAGGCCAGTTTATTCCAAATAAAGTCTTCTGTGGTTTCTGGCGCTTTTGTCTACCCAGCGGCTATGGTGTGTCCGTCCGTCTGAATGCAATAAATCGAGGAATGCTTACGTACATGTTAATGAGGGATTTAAGGTACTCATAGCGTTAGTGAAGATTCAAATCTTCCGGTATGTCACGCCGTGTACACTGGTAGACAATTACCGACGTTTCGAAAGATGGCAGTTCTTTCATCTTCAGGATCAAGCAATCTTACATGAACCTTGAAGATGAATGCATTACGAGCCTTCGAAACATCTGGGAACTAGTCCATCAAAGACACGGCGTTACATTCCGGAAGACTTGAATCCTGAATGTTACGAAAATTTCACAGATCACAATTTTGATTTCAATGGGACAAAAATACCTGATAATACACATAAATACCTGTTGTCGCTTCTGCGAGAACTGTGTGCGCAAGTCGCCAAATATTTAGCATAGCGACAGACATTACGCGCACAGTTTGAGGAGGAGCAGAAACACATATTTTATATTCAATACATTTTTCAGTTAAGTCATACACTTTTTGAGAGAATTTTTCTTTTTAAATTGGGGGTCTTATGCTGCGTCACACAGCAATGCGATGAAAGAATACAACTGTGTTTAAATTTGCTAAAGTGCTCTGTGTCCTACAGACAAATGACTGTGTACATTCGAACACTCACCAACGGCTTCCGCCCACATCCTGATCAATTCATCAACCTATCATTTCACATTTGACGTCATACGAATTCCCGAGCTGAAAAACCATCGGCAGATAAACCAACAAGCAACAAAAAGTTGTATGAACGTGAGGCATTTCTATGGGAAGCCAAATCTAAAATCTCTCTCTGATTAAGTTACACATAAAATCATTTTACATATGCAGTCGAACCCGGTTACGATAACGGTTTATGCGACACCTAGTTTATACCGTCAGATATTCCGTGGCAGCAATTAATTCTTCACTGTTAACCCTAACATTACACTCTTCACTTAGAACAACACTCGTTTCTAACGACAAAAATTATTCAGTCCCTTTAACGACGTT
The DNA here is from genome assembly GCA_013340265.1 of Coptotermes formosanus. Classification (NCBI taxonomy): domain Eukaryota; kingdom Metazoa; phylum Arthropoda; class Insecta; order Blattodea; family Rhinotermitidae; genus Coptotermes; species Coptotermes formosanus. The sequence goes on along the minus strand of BLKM01010333.1, from coordinate 107,536 downwards.
ATATCCGACTTCGACTATATTTACAATTTCACTTAGAATTTGAATTTGGAATTTTTTTTTTACATTTCCAACATTAAAACTAGGTTTCAGCATTTACTTCACTGTTTGAAGCTAAGTTTTGTGTACACAAATGTTCAATTCCCACCTCATCGAAAACGTATACACCCTTCATTATAATGGTAATTTCTCAGGAACGACCACAAACAAGAGATGGAAGAAATGAAGCACGGGTCCACCACGAAAAATTCTTTGTGAGACTCGAAACACTCATCTTGGTATTTGGGAGGATTCAGGTCTTCTGGGACGTGATGCCTTGTCGTTGCGTAAATAGCTGCCGATGTTTCGAAGTGCCTTAATGTTCAAGAATCAACGACTTTATACCAGGAAACCTGAATTTCTCAATATCGTGGTCTTCTGCGATGGAGAGAGTAGGTTCTTCTAAAACGTCGGAACACTACTACCAGACTACGCAGTGTGCACATCCCAGAAAATAGCAACATTCATAAAAATTCTTAATAAAAATACCTGCTTCTACGAAAAATATTCGTAGTTATATTGTATGAAATATCTACGAAATTTTGCTAATGGAGATCTTCTCTTTGGCTTTAAAGAACGATGGCCTACGCAAATTCTAAACGGTACATTCTCATAATTCCAGGATGAATGCTTTCTTTTCAGCAACTGAATCGTGTAGACGCAAAGTAGATACAGTCCTATCTAAAATACACCCAAAAAACATCTAAGTTCACACAAATAAAAGAGCCGCCATACGAATGCAGACATCACAGATCAATAATTCGTCAAAATATGACTGCGGAGGAGGCAGGTGCTTGCGATTTCCCAGTATTTCCAGGTAAATTTTGGGTTAGCAGTTAATATGAGTGTTCATGCAGCACTGAAAATCATCTTCACGTATTTTCATTCAACTGCCATGGAAAATTTGCTCACCTGTCACGTACACACACACACAAGCATACACACATATACATAAACACGTACACACAAGTATGCATACATATACATAAACACGTACACACACGCATAATACATGTACATAAACACGTACACACACAAGCGTACATACATATACCTAAACACGTACACACACACACGCATAATAGTATAAACACGTACACACACAAGCATACATACATACATATACATAAACACGTACACACACACACGCATAATAGTATAAACACGTACACACACAAGCATACATACATATACATAAACACGTACACACACAAGCATACATACATACATACATACATACATACATACATACATACACATAAACACGTCCATACACACAAGCATATATACATAAACATAAACACGTACATACACACAAGCATACATACATACACATAAACACGTACATACATACACATATATATCAGCGGCGAACATTTTTTTCCAAAAATGTGGACACAAATTCTAAATTCTAGGCGCCATAAAGGTGACATGAAGCAAGATCCATTCTGCCGACCCAAAAATATTAGACGCCACCGTACAAAATTTAGTCGCCCGGGCGACCTGGTGCCCAGAATTTGTGCCCCCCTGATATATAAATATGTTACAAGAATAAACTACTACAAAGCCTAACGAAGTGGCAAGGATATGAAAGGAAACTTTCGTAGCTTAACTATAATACCATCCCGGCATTCAACCGGGGTGCCTGAATAAAAAGACGAAAAATCTGTCATGATAGTCGGTTGTGGGCCGAATTTAAACCCGGAACCTTCTATACACACAGCAGGAGTGCTGCTGGCTCGGTCGTGAAGAAGAGTCCTGTCTGAACATCTTGCGCATAATGAACTCATTTTACTCTTGACCATGAACGTTCTATAAATAGCATCGCTTTATGCAGTGCGGAATTTTAAATTCTTGTCAGCTTCAAAGGCAAGTAAAAGTAAATTCATTTTATGCGGTTTCCAGGCACGTGCGTAGCGGAGTGCGTATTTTAAACGATCGACATGCCCCCGGGGGGCCACAGGCAGTTACAGTAGCGTAACAGGATAAAACTAAATAATCAGACATCCTACACAAAACACGTTTATTTTTTGTTAAGTGTTCAGCATCAAATGGGGCACCGTAACGTCCGATATTGCAGTCAAGTGGAAGGCACATAAGGGACTGAGGACAACCACGTTGAACGTTATAAATAACCTAACACAAATACTGCGCAATTTACACTGTCACAAGTAAGGATCACAAACTGTTTGCGCAATGGACGAACCACACATTAATTCTGCTTGTTAGATATTTCTGCACAACACAAACCGCACCTGCCCATCTCGTGAACAGCTCCGCAACAGTCAGCTTACCGTTACATTACATACTGATACACGATACTGTTCCTCGCATGTAGACAATATAGCTACAATCTAACGTCAAACATCACCGGAGAACCCGATAAGTAGTACCAGGGCAATACTCATAAAGCGCATTCGGAGATCCGCCACGTTGTTACTACTCATTGTAGGAACTTAGACTGTACGCAGTTGAGTGTCTCCTTATGGCATAAATTTCACGCGAAGTATCGCAGTTGTCGGTCGGCCGGTAAAGGTAAAGGTATAGTTCTACTCTTTCTTTAACCTCGGCACTACGTGAGGTGGGTAGCCAACGCCACGCTCCGGCCGCTTTACCCCTGGGAATGACCCGGTACCCATTGTATACGAGGCTGGGTGAGCCCCAGGACCGGTCTGGACGGGTGCGGAAAACCTCGCCGCCACCGGGATTCGATCCCCAGACGGTCCAGCCCGTAGCGGGTTGCTATACCGACTGAGCTATCGCGGCCCACCGATTGACAGGTCCAAAAGTTTAAATGACACACACACACACACACACACACACACACACACACACACACACACAACGAGCATGGCCTCTCTTAATCCTACTTCTTTCCTCTTCAAACGGAGCAGAGTTCGGGCTAAAAAGAGAATAACAACGAATACATGCAAAATCTTTTCCACCCTTTAAACTTAATTTTTCAATCCCCACAGACGCTTAGACGAATCGGTTTTTCGGGGCTGCTCACACCCATTTCCTTAACACCAATTTACGCCATCTACATGATCTTCCCACTCTCGGAAAGTTAATTCCTTCTACAGCATTTTTACAAGCAAAACTTGCATTAACATTTCTTGTTTCTACATACATTTTAAGTAGTCCGCTGAGAATTAAGTTTCGCATCCTCAATGCTAATCACCGCTCAATTAGAAGGTCTGAAACCTCGAAAATTATCACGTATGGAGCAGAAATTCAGGCATAATTGTTCAAATTTGCTTAATCACCACAAAAACAGTAACACTTATGGCAGTACTTTGCTACATAAAACGCTTCACTTTCCCTTATAACATTTGTTTTCAACACTTTTCTCGGGGCGACGAAAACTCCCGTCGCCTCCGAATTACACACATAAACGTAAAGTCTTCTTGGTAGAGTGTCCGACATTTTTGTCGGATTTTAACTAACACTGAAACGTCCATAGAAAATTTTACTGACATTTTTAGTGTCAAAATTTACTAGTACCTGTCCGACGGTTCTCGACAAGTAATAAGCTACACACAATGCAACAGACTGCTTCAATGTTTGTCAGAATAAACACAACACTTTTCACACGCACTGTTTATTTCCTCTGCAACATGTTTCGGCCGCGTACGCCGGCCATCTTCAGGTAGAACATAGAAGATTATAAAAAGAAAAATATATGTTGAGGTGGAGACCTTCCCTTCACAGTTAAAATTACAAAAAAATAAAATTACCTATTACTCCCTATAAGGAGTCGCATACTGTGTGGTCATAGTTTTATGGACTTCATCCATCGTCCGAAGAGTAAAATATTAAAAATTAAAAAATTAAAACCACAACGTTTCGGAAGCTGGCTCTGCTTCCATCCTCAGGTGAATGGAGGGGGAGAAGAGAGGAACACCTATTCTGTCTAAGCTTCCGAAACGTTGTCATTTTAATTTTTAATTTTTAATTTTTTAATATTTTACTCTTCGGACGATGGATAAAGTCCATAAACCCATCACCACACAGTATTATACACCATCGTCAAAACCTTTTAGAATTTATCTACGGAATAACATGCATTTAAATCCATATATTCCAGTAGTTAAAAAGGCCCGAGTGTAAACATTAAAACACTTGGATGGAAGAGATCTCAGTTTTATCGAAAAAATATCTAGTGGATTATTTCGACAGCTGGCACTGACCTGACGATGACCACCGCACACGGCCGAAGCATGTTGTAGAGATAATAAACGGTGCCTGTGAAAAGTGTTGCGTTTACTGTGACCAAGGTCGAAACAGTCGATTATATACACAACGGGATGACGATTCCCAAAAACGTACACAAAATGCAAAGTTGATAGTATTGTAATGGCGTCTCTGAATCTCACCGAGAGGGCAGAAACACGTATGACAGGTTACGTAACAAATGTATTCGTGAGCCACGAATTTGTGTATCTTGTTGGTTACACTATTTGATAAAATCTGAGCACATGGTGAAAATATTTACCCTAAAATGCTCATTCTTTCTCAAACTTCCCTTTGCACAGTGTTTTTTGTTCCAAAATTAAACTGCGCACCTGCAGGAACCACGTTAGACCACACGCATTACACATGTGTACGTGTGTTTGTATATGTTGCTGGCTCTCTGTGGGGATAAGGGAAGATAGAAGGGATTACCTCTTTCAAATAGACGGCCAGGGGCTTGGAGGTAGGGACTTTGTACGGTTGGTAAGTTTATTACTTGCTTCTCAAAATTAATCTCGGGATCCTTTGCCCATTACCTGAATATAAGGTAAATACACAAACTTATAAAGAGATAAATTGGATCTTATAGAGAAGACGTGAAAGTATTAACGTTTGATGTTGTTATAAGTACATATTGGCGTGTAGGTCGTTCAGATTTAAGTTGATATATTTTAGGAACAAAATATAAAAAATTATCGAAATTCGGAATCTTGAAAAGTGCTGTAGTGACAAACACATTTATGCAGAGAAACTAAAACTGGTGGATTAAGCCTTTAAAGACGAAGCGTATCTGTTTTATATAAGGACTCAGTGCGTACCGCGCTGCAAACACTCTCCACTTCGGTTATAAAAACCAGTCTCTTAATGTTTTATAAGGCAAAAGTTGCTGTTTGTTCTGAGATCCGTACAAAACACATAAACGCAATGTGGGCACCACGTAGAATTTTTTAATTTTAAACCTGGCGGTATGTAAAGTTACCGCTAGGCTTTAAAAGGTTAACAACATGCAGTAAGCAGTGCTGTCTCTCATCTAGAATGTTAAATTTAATTTTTTTCGAGCAGTAACGGACCTGACTTCTATTCGGGAGGTATACACTTCGAATCTCGAGATGGACACAGAATGGCCTAAAAGTTTTTTGTACTTTTCCTCAGTACTCCAAACACATACAAGGGCAAAAATCAAAGTAATGCAAACCCCTTACAGGCCTGGAGACGCCCTTAGTGTTCCAGGAGGTTGAGGGTCCCAGATTTCTACACAATCGGCACATGGTGATAACGTTGTCAGCACTACGCACCGGCCGCCTTTACCCCTTCCTCCCCCCAGGAAATATTCCTGGTACTCGTTTCTGTTAGAGGCTGAGTCGACCCCAGGACCATAGTGCGGCTGGAAGGATTATGTCAATGAAAAATTGCAATGACACCATCGGGAATCGAACCCGCGACCTTCCTGCTTGTAGCGCAGTGCCTCAACTAACTGCGTCACTGCATGTCCCCCATACAAGGGTAGTACCTTAAATTAGGCCACGACCATTTCTTTGCACAATCTTTATAAACCATCATTATCGTCCCTTCATTTGATGCTACATAATTTTAGTTACTGAAAGTATCGTTAAACAAACTAAAAGAGGAAGAGGAAATTCTACTGGCGAACGTGGTTACTGCAATAACAACTGAAACATACATTCCACTGCTGCTATCTGTAACTGCCTTGTAATGCGACGAGGATGTGGCGCCTGAGGAATGGCCCTTAGCATTTTAATAATATTTACCCAAGTGACAGAACAGATCGTGTCATTAACGACATCAAGAGGGAACCACTAGGAAAGCGTCGAATGTGTGACTACTACGAAAGACGACATCTCAGTGGGAACAGCGACTAGGCTGTGGGCTGGAAGCCAAGCAAGAGCAAGAGATCTCCGTCTTCTCCGAAACGTCCAAACTGGCTCTGAGGTCCACCCATACACGTATCAGCAGATAACAAAGTTATTTTACGGGGGTCAAGCAGCCGGAGCCTGAAGTTAACCGCTCACCTCCATCTAGTGCCGAGCTTACGATGGAGTGCAGCTATGTATCTCTTCCCTTACGTGTCTTCATCGCGTATATAGTGACTACTTTACCTTTACCTTGAAAGAACTGACTATATCTACAAAACTTTCTAGTCATAACGGCCGATCTGCGGTCCGAGACGTAAATACATGGCACTCTAACTGCAAAAGGGCGCAAATCACTGGACTAGATATCAATTATGGGTATTTGCAGTTTTTCCATCGTCACTGATCAAACAAACACGAAGTTTCGAAAGCAGACTGCCTTTCTCTTGAGGTGCACTACATGTAATGCACCTGAAGAATACCTGTAGTGCACCTGAAGACTACCTGTAATGCACCTAAAACTACCTTAATGCACCTGAAGACTACCTGTAGTGCACCTGAAGACTACCTTAATGCACCTGAAGACTACATTAATGCACATGAAGACTACCTGTAATGCACCTGAAGACTACCTTAGTGCACCTGAAGACTACCTGTAGTGCACCTGAAGACTACCTGTAGTGCACCTGAAGACTACCTTAATGCACCTGAAGACTACATTAATGCACCTGAAGACTACCTGTAATGCACCTGAAGACTACCTTAATGCACCTGAAGACTACCTGTAGTGCACCTGAAGACGAAAGCAGTGTGCTTTCGAAACGTCGTGTTTGTTTGATCAGTGACGATGGAAAAGATTCAAATACACAACCGTGATATTTCATATGTTACACCATTGTCTGGAGAGTCGCAGTGGCGCAGTTGGTTGAGGCACTGCGCTACAAACCGGCAGGTCGCGGGTTCGATTCCCGATGGTGTCAGTGGATTTTTTCATTGGCATAATCCTGTCGGTCGCACTATGGCCCTGGGTTCGACTCAGCCTCTAACAGAAATGAGTACCAGGAATATTGTAAATGCGGCCGGTGCGTAGGGCTGACAACCTTACCACTTTCATGTCTTCCCGCTTGTCTAGAAATCTGGGAGTCACAACCTCCTGGAACCCTCAGGGCCTGTCCAGGCCTGTAACGGGACTACTTTACCTTTTTACACCATTTTCTAAGAATTATAGTCACAGGACTAGGCTCGACTACATTTGCCATCAATTTCGGCGTGGCTAAACAACATCGCTAAGTAACCCACGATGAAGCTCCACATGTCTCACAGTTATGAGTTGCTAGGACAAATGTCTGCGGTGATAAATTGTTCCTTGCCGGTGACAGCGATCCCTCCTCCGCCCAACACATTCCTATCTTTGTCCAATCCACCAAGTTGGCTCTGGTCCCACAAAAGACAGTTTTTTGGCCTTTCAAGTGCCCAAGTGAAAATAACGTGACGAATGTTAAAAGTTACAGAAACGAGCTCCTGGTCTGTCCCATCGTTTTGGAGGATCTGCGAACACAACAACAACAACAACAACAACAACAACGACGACGACGACGACGACGACGACGACAACGACAAGAACAAGAACAAGAACAAGAACAACAACAACAACAACAACAACAACAACAACAACCTTAAACTAATCGCTGTACCGACAGTGGGTTCGGTTCCCGGGAGGGAACTTTTTTTTTCAACTCTCCATGGGCTCCAGACCCTCTCGGGCACCCAAGTAATTTTCTACCCAATCAATAACGCGGGCTCTTCCGCGGGGACAATAGCGTTCGGAGTGTAAAGCTAACCACCAGCTGGCATCTACTGCTCCATACATCTTCGTGGCTTGGTGACTAACCGTTTAAAGGCTGAGGGCTGAAAGCCTATACACTTCCGGAAGAGAACAAAAAGCAAGGAAGTGGACACAGATGCTTTTCTACTGGGGGGGGGGGGGGCAGAAAGAGCGTCACTTTGGTAGAGGGTTCCCAGGCTTCGCCCCCTCGTTCTTCTGGTAGTCGTATGGTAGCACCATGAAAATAAAAATAAAAATGTATGACGCAGAAGAAGAAGACGTTTAGAATTAGAATGGTAGCAGTACTAGCTTGAAATAAGGTCCGCGGAATTTTATCATTAACGTTAAAGCGCATAATATGGAAATTTAATCTGATTACATAATTACATTTTACTTTATAGCAAGAGGCTTAATTTCGATACATCTAAATCGAGAGGGCTGCTTAAGAAGCATGCAGTACCACCTTCGAACTTCAGGAACCACCCCAGCTTTAAAGACAGAGTAGTCTGAATTATATTTAAAGATTCAACTCGTACCGCGCAGTAAACACACTCCGTCTCGGTTATAAAAACCAGTCAGTTAATGCTGTATAGGGAAATAATCGCTGTTTGTTCTGAGATCCACACAAAACACATAAATACACTGTGTGGACAGAACGTAGAATTATATTTAAAGATTCAACTCGTACCGCGCAGTAAACACACTCCGTCTCGGTTATAAAAACCATCCAGTTAATGCTGTATAGGGAAATAATCGCTGTTTGTTCTAAGATCCACATAAAACACATAAACATACTGTGTGGGCAGAACGTAGAATTTCTGCATGTTAAACCTGGCGGTACATATAATAACCACTAGCCTCTGAAGGATTAATTAAGCATAAACGCAAATTTACCTTTTCCTTGACTTACTAATATTTATATTAGACCTGTTTTCGGTTTCTACAGATTCCGGACGACTGTTCTTTCAAGGCCAATGCTCTCTACTGCAACACACTGCCACTACACGTGAGTCAGGGTGTTTCAATTTTATATTTACTCTACCTCGCTGTGGTTTAGGTGACTTCTGCAGCGCCTACACTTTAAAATGTTTCTGCTGGTTGCCAGCAAGTTTATAGACACATGGTGATGTTAATAGAGTGATAAATCTCGAACTGTTCCGCGCTAGCAAAGCACTGGTCACGGCCTATTTTGAGGTACCATTTATTCCGGCAAACATCAAGCGTGGAAATATTTACTCAATTTTGCATTGCATACAGACGGGACCCCGTGTCCCTGAGTAGTAGGGGAGTTTTAACATATAGAAAGCCCACATCTGTCGTGAAATCCCGTGACAACTGCCGTGTTTAGAGACGTGATGAAAGATACACCCTGTGTACATTCGGAGTCATTTCAGATTTAGCAGTTCTCGCAGGTCAATTTATTTACTTTATACCTCTATCATTAATGTGATTCATTTAGGAATTGGACGATAAAAGAAAAGCATCTTCCAATCAGACCCCCCATTCGATTCTAGGCCGCATGCAGCCTTGTATGTAATGTATGACGCGGGCCCTTTCAGGTCTAGAGAGGTTGGCACGCGAAGTCGACCACTCACGTTCATCAGCTATCGAAGTTACGAATGCGGGGACCTATGCCCCAATTCTCCCATAAGTCTCCGTGGCACTATTAGGCACACCGAACCATTGAACTCAGGGGGTCAAACGTCTAAACTATATTGCGGTAAACAGACTATGAGCATTCCCTCAGTTCGTTTAATCTTCCAAACTCAAGTGGTTAATTTATATACCACGAGGTTTGACATTAAACAATTCTACGTTCCGCCCACACATAAAAGTTTCAAGGCAATGTATCGTGTTCGTAAAATGAAAAAGGCTAAAAGACATTAATTCGATTTTCCACCGAGCTAATGGACAATAAACCTGACTCACATTGCACAGACATACAGTAATCGACAATAAACTTAAATTACTTTGCACAGACATGCACTAATAGACAATAAACTTAAATTCCTTTGCACAGACATGCACTAATAGACAATAAACTTAAATTACTTTGCACAGACATGCCCTAATTGACAATAAACTTAAATTACTTTGCACAGACATGCACTAATCGACAATAAACTTAAATTACTTTGAACAGACATGCACTAATCGACAATAAACTTAAATTACTTTGCACAGACATGCACTAATCGACAATAAACTTGAATTACTTCGCACAGACATGCACTAATAGACAATAAACATGAATTACGTTGCATCTATATGCACAAATCGATAATAAACTTGAATCACACTGCAGACATGAACTAGTCGACAATAAACTTAAATCACACTGCACAGACATACACTAATCGACAATAAACTTAAATTACTTTGCAAAGATATGCGCTAATCGACAATAAACTTAAATAACCTTGCACAGACATGCACTAATCGACAATAAACTTAAATTACCTTGCACAGACATGCACTAATCGACAATACACCAAAGTGGCACTGCACAGATACACACTAATCGGCAATAAACACAAATTACGTCGCACAGATATGCACTAATCGATAACAAACTTAAATGACATTGCACAGATATGCACTGATTGACAATAAACCTAAATTACATTGCACACACATGCACTGGTCGGCAATAAACCTGAACTATATTGTACAGACATGCACTGATTGACAATAAACCTAAATTACATTGTACAGACATGCAAATAATTTTTAATTTTATTTCATTAAGTGCAGTCTACCTAATCCTTGTTTGCATGGTTTGTGTTAAGAAAACACAAAAAACAGTCAGTCAAATTATTTACGTGAAGAAACAAGGCACAAAAGATAACCAACGGCCCGAATCACAACACTTGTCTCAAGGTAAGTTATACTTTTTTCCTTTAACCTCAACTCCACTACTGCAAGGAGTACAGTTTCAAAGACGTGACAAATGTGTTTACGACTTCGCGGCACAGAGTTGTGCTTAGGGAAGAGCCACTCGATCAGCTCATAAATGAATCCCCTGCATATAACGAAACCCGCAGTACCATTACTGTCTCCAAGTCAGTCCGAAAATCATCTTCGTCCTGAATCACTGTAATGTTGTCTCCCTTTATTCAGAACACTATTTAATATTTTCTTCTTACTTATGCCTCCGTCTCTCACAAGCGACATGTTTCAAAATTCTATCCCATCACCAGTCATTTTAACCTTTTAAAGCCTAGCGGTAACTTTACATACCACCAGGTTTAAAGTTAAAAAATTCTACGTGGTGCCCACATTGCGTTTATGTGTTTTGTACGGATCTCAGAACAAACAGCAACTTTTGCCTTATAAAACATTAAGAGATTGGTTTTCATAACCGAAGTGGGGAGCGTTTACAGCGCGGTACGCACTGAGTCCTTATATAAAACAGATACGCTTCCTCTTTAAAGGGTTAATCCAGTCCATACCGCCACAGTTTATTTAGAATCCCACCTATATCTGAGTCTCGCCAGTAACTTGCTTCCTTCAGTTTCCTTCGGACTAAATTTTATACGTATCTTTCGTTTCTACAATCGTTTCAATCCTCCAACATAATATTTTGTGAATAATAAAAACTATAAATGTCTGCACCAAGTACTGTTATGTTCTCTTGTTCACGGCTTTCTAAAACAATGAATTAATTTTTCAGAGGGATTTTATATTACGATGTACCATATATAAATATAAATAACGCCAACAAAGAATTGTCACGAAACATTATGGTGTTAAGAATTTTGTTTATAAATTATTATTTTGTAATTTAATGCGAGAACATTTAAAGCTTAGTGGTTCCTATACGTACCGCCAGATTTAACATCCAGAATTCTACGTTCTGCCCACACAGTGTGTTTATGTGTTTTGTGTGTATCTCAGAACAAACAGCGATTATTTCCCTATACAGCATTAACTGACTGGTTTTTATAACCGAGACGGAGTGTGTTTACTGCGCGGTACGGACTGGATCTTTAAATATAATTCTACGTTCTGCCCACACAGTGTATTTATGTGTTTTGTGTGGATCTCAGAACAAACAGCGATTATTTCCCTATACAGCATTAACTGACTGGTTTTTATAACCGAGATGGAGCATGTTTACTGCGCGGTACGAGCTGGATCTTTTATATGTAATTCTGGTTGAATAGTCTTCAAAGTGTTAATTTATTGGCAGCACATCTTTGGTGTCCCTAACAACGAGTAAATCTTGTGTGTTTCTTCGAATATGGAAAACACCCAAGAAATATTCCTTTCTGCTACACGGAATATAATTTCAGCCCCACGTTCTACGCCGTTAAGCCATATTACCTCGTATCAACTCAGTTCCCAGATACACTCCCTAGATCTGCAAGCGCGAAACTTAATGTAATGTGTTGCAGCTTCGAATCTCACTCGCAAGCGCACGCACGCAAGCACGCACGAACACACACACGCGCGCACGTATCTATATATACCCGTCCGGAGGGAGAAAGAACCTCTCTAATTTCAGGATAGAAATGATGCAATATTTTCTTCCAAAAATCTAACAAGCACTTACAAAATCCACCGTCTAATCAAAACGCCATGATATAAACACACAATTTCCTACGCATAGTAACAACCAACAAATGCACACGGTAAATACACAAATACATATACAGCGTGTATTATAAGCTCCTACACATGCTTAGACCAACCTTTGTCATCTTCAAGGGGTGTCAAAAGCAAACGTGTATAAGGATTTCGCAACCATTGTACACCTTTGCTTTTGACACCCTGAAGATGACAAAGGTTTGTCGAAAAATATGCAGGGCTTAAAATACACACTGTATATGTATTCTACCTAGTGCATTTGCAGGTTATTATTAAATCTACGACAAGATGCACGGTTTACATAACATGAAACGCAATGTTGTATTCTGCAAAGTTAGACTTTGTATGCACCCCTTTTATTACATAAGTACTTACTAATGTGAAAAGTTTTGCGTCTCACTCACCAGTTCTGTGGACAGACGACGTGATGTGTGAAGCGTGCAAAAAAAAAATAGATTCACAAAAAGGATATGGATTCGTTATCATCCGTAGGCACCAGTTGCGAGGTCGCGTGTGCTGATCCAAGTATTTGAGGGCAATGGGTATGAATCCTGGGTACGGCAAGTCTTCTTCCTCATCATCATCATCATCATCGTCATCATCATCATCATCATCATCATCATCATCATCATCATCATCTTCCTCTTCTTCATCATCTTCCAAGTCGGACAAAGCAGCTACGTCCGACTCAGAGCCGTGGACCGGCTCCGAACCCGCGACCTGTTGCTCCAAATGATATTGCTGAGGGTGATAACAGTGGTGAAGAGACATTGCTGCTTAGCGTTTGTTGATGATTTGTGTCTTTAAAGTTGCTATGAATGTTTTATCATATTTTTATATCGATGTTCTCCGTCCGTTTCTTACGTGGGATACATAAGGAAATAATCTATATTTTATGGGAGGTAACTCTAAGCGTAATTAACAATTTCTCAGAAATATATTCTTCATTTAAGTCTATTCATTTGTTAAAAGCACCGCTGTTAGTTTATTCATTCGTTGTTTTATAAAGTTTAAGTAACCTTAATTTGAGACGACCGTCACAGTCATTAATTAATCTGAACCTAAGAACAAACAGTTCTGAATATATATTAACGTCTGGTTCGTAATATTCCAGTGAACTGGTCAAGTTATAGCGGGATCAACAGGGCGTTATTTTGTTTGCATGGCGAAACCTGTAAACATCCTACGACATTCACAAGTTCTTGGATTTTCACCAAACAACACAAACTCAATAACTACCCATACAAAATGAATTGTAGTTACAAGGTTAATATCTCTTAATATAATCAATTATACTACGCTGTTTCTACAGTTGGAAATTCGGCGAAATCATTTGTCGTAAAGAGTAACGTTGTATCTGAGCTAAGAACAAGAGGTTCTATTTAAAACTGTGAATATATCTCTAACAACAACAATAAATTTTAATCACTTTGTAACATTTCTGACATTTTAATAATTATTTCAACAGCTTTTATGCCTCTTCCCTATAAAATATAAAAATGCGTGTTTAAAATGGCCGCTGTCGTTCCACATTTACTGATGTATATATTACTTTGCGCCACTCAAAAAAAAAATCTTCTAGATCCTTCTCTCAAATGAGCACGTTGACTCCTCTGATTTTGATTTATCCTTTTCGCGTATTTCCTTCTTCCACTGACGGTTTTAAAGTTCAACAGTCTCTTCTTTTTCTCCTTTCTTTAATAAGCAAAACTAACTTCAACACCCAGCACTTTACTACAAGAAGTTTAGGATTTTTTTATTTTCCTAACGATTCCTATAGCCTAATAATCCAGTTCTTTAGAAGATATGCTTAATACATACACTTAAATATAACTAAAACATTTGTGTTAGACCGGTCGTATTTGCGTCAAATTCCTTTCCACTTTTCACTATTTTTTTCCTTCGACTGCACAAAGATACATACGCACTTTTTCCTTGTCCACCGACATAAAACTGAAACAGTAACAGAGGAGGGTGTTTGACACTGATGCCGGCGAAATGCGTGTTACTGACGGTAGTCGAGACCGAACTCATACAAACTCGTGTATCCAAGAGACCGATCGACAGACAGACAGACGCTCTGCTTAGCGCGCCCGCGCGCCTAGGTAGCGACGCTCGACGGGAGAGGCTGGACTTAAACAAGAATGCGTCCACCAACAGCAAACATTACAGCCAAATGTACGCGCACGCGCTGAGAGTCCACTTCGTCCCAGCGCCTAAAACTCTGATGAATATATTAATTAGTGTCACTCCTCAATAGCGCGGTTTCGTAGCGCTCTTCGGAAAAGCCCGTGATGTAAATTGATTAATTCGAGACCCAAACTGAGGACATGTGTCTCACATGAAGTAAAGGGTAAAGCATTCCTTGTATAGGTTTGGACAGGCCCCGAGGGTTCCATGAGGTACAGGCTCCTAGATTTCCAGACAGTCGGCACATGAAGGTGGTAAGGTTGTCAGCCTTACGCACCGGTGGCCTTTACCACCCCCCCCCCCCCCCCCCAAGGAAATACTCCTGGCACTCATTTCTGTAAGAGGCTGAGTCGACTCCATGGCCATAGGATTATATCAATGAAAAATTCCAATCGAACCCGCGACCCTCTGGCTTGTAGTGCACTACCTCAACCAACTGTGCCTCCGCGTGCCCCGTCACGTGATGTAAATTGGTTGAATTGAGACCCAACCTGAAGACATGTGTCTCACGTCACATTCTCCACTAGAGTCGCTGGGAGAGACAAGAGAGAGCGAGAGAGAAGCGAAAATGAATAAACGTAACCGATTAAAAGAAACCCTCTTTATTTCTGTTCTTTAACACGTCACTCCTCAATATTTCTGTTCTTTAACACGTCACTCCTCAATATTTCTGTTCTTTAACACGTCACTCCTCAATATTTCTCTTCTTTAACACGTCACTCCTCAATATTTTGTCATCAAGAAGACGAATTTCCTTCTTTCATTTTATTACTTGTTTAACGATGCTGTCCGTTGCTCCTTGCACGTTCGAACGGTTCAGGTACTGAACAATGAACTGGAAAGTACGTGGGTGTAACTGACCACGGCCCAGTTTCAGGTACTATACCGCCATTTGCTTTGACAGAATGAGGAAAACTCAGAATATTTTGTTATTGGTCGGTCCGTTCAATAAAATACCCTTGCTATTAGAACCAGCAACTTGCACATACAAAGCACATGTAACAAACATACACTCATCAGTCCTTCAGCGCTCGATTGCCAACTTCTGGGACCAACACCTAAAATTGTTTAATTTAAAATCTAATGAAGCCAGTTCTCACATATACATGTATATATATGTAAACTAAAATGACGTAACAATAAAATATAACATTGTAGTAAGTATTGTTATCGTAGTCATCTTACTTTACGTATATATACATATATATATATAAAAGACGAAATCATAACACCAACTAATGCACCAAAATATTTAATTTTATTCGTAAAAGTCTCCTACATGTTTCGACCCTGCTGGGCTATCTTCAGGGAGAATAATATTGATACACTATGGTTGCGTTTATATTGGCAATTTCGCAATTACCAATGTGCCGTAGGGCATATTCGCAATTACCAATATAAACGCAACCATAGTGTATCAATATTATTCTCCCTGAAGATGGCCCAGCAGCGTCGAAACATGTAGGAGACTTTTACGAATAAAATTATATATTTTGGTGCATTAGTTGGTGTTATTATTTCGTATGATACAGTGCACGGACATGGAACATATTAAATATGAGAACTGGCTTTGTCAGCTTTTAAATTAAACACTTTTAGGTGTTGCTCTCTGAAGGTGGCGGTCGACCGCCGAAATATGTAGGAGAGAAAATCGCCTATATATCGTTTATATGGTCAAACTGCTGGGTTTACATAACAAGAAGCAGTCAGAATAGTCGCCAGTTCGAGACTTGTGCTGTCTTATCGCGTTACATCACAAAAAATAAACCGCTCTGGTATATGACGTCCTTGAGTTCTTGTGATTTTTACGTGTTTTATTTCACGACGCCCTCAACTGTTAAGATTATATAGCGTCGGTGATAGATAAATGAGTATGGAGCACCGACGGAACGATCCCATATGGAGATAGCGTTAAATAGTTGGAGTGCACTTTATTTACCATAAATCCCATAGAGACGGGCCTAGGAATAAACCCGGGCCTCCGCAGTGAGAGGCCGGTGACTAACCAGCTGAGACAAGGAAGGGATCTCGTCTTTATCGGGACACAGCTGCTTGGTATTCGGTTTTAAGTCGTTTGTATTGACACAAGTACATTTGTAGCCGCTATTTACAGTTCGTTCTGTCGTATCTAGCACTTCTGTATGACCCAGCATTATGCATTCTCCGACGGCTTTACAAACCCGCTTTGTTAAGCCAACGTGTGTCTTAACCCTTTAAAGACGAAGCATATCTGTTTTATATAAGGACTCAGGGCGTACCGCGCTGTAAACACTCTCCACTTCGGTTATAAAAACCAGTCTCTTAATGTTTTATAAGGCAAAAGTTGCTGTTTGTTCTGAGATCCGTACAAAACACATAAACGCAATGTGGGCACCACGTAGAATTTTTTAATGTTAAACCTGGTGGTACGTAAAGTTACCGCTAGGCTTTAAAAGGTTAATATAGTCAACACAGCAGCCTAAATAACGCAGATTACTGCAACAATTTTTGATCACATAGCTTCAATTTCTCTAAATTCAGTTTTCTCTGACGTAGAGAATGTCATGCGCTAATGATACTGAAGAAAATATTCGATTAGTGACTGACAATGTAATTATCAACTTAATTGGCGTGTAATGATTTAGCTAATCACGGATAAATTCACGAACTTTGAGATTATCAATATTACAGTACTGCGGAATGATGCACCGTTTATTTTGGCAGAAATCTGGATTTGATAAGCCAATAGAATCACGACAAATTAAACAGTGGCAAACAGTAATTCACTCGCGTAATAAGTACCTAATAGTAAAGAACAGTTCGAAGTTCTCAGATGGCAATTACACAACTGCACCAAAGTAGCTGTAAACGGGAGCAAGGTTCCGTCATAATGCCGCCCTCCAAACACAAAACAGCGCAAGTGTTCAACTTCTACCCCGTGCTGCATACTCCCGACAGCCCACTACCCAAAACTTTACCTTGCTAGCAGCCTACCTTCATGCGAAGGACGAGCGGGAACTGCCTGGGAACCTTTTGATCAGTAAACTTTTTGAGAGTCCCGTAATAATGATGATGATGATGATGATGATAGCCTTCTAAAAGTACAAAACATTTAACATGGAAAATAGCAGTACATATACCATGAATACAGAATAGCAGCACCACTATATACCCTAGAAACGTGGCTTGTTTCAGGTATATAATTGTACATACACTGCATAAAGCTCATAAATAATAATAATAATAATAATAATAATAATAACATATTGTCTCTCACTTCACCGTCCACTGTTTCCTCTGCTTTTCTTTTTTTCGTCTCTAAGGGGCAATTTATATTTTGACCTTCGTCACAGATCAAAGCCAATTAGTGCCACTTACAGACTCTACAGAAGTAAAGTCCATCGTTTCAAGAACAGAACTAGCCTGTAAACACGCCGTCTAGCATGGAAAGACAGCCTGCGCTGTGCAGCAGCTCTGCAAGCAGGTGGTTCACATCCTCGTGACGCGTCACAACCAGCCGGGCAACCTGTTGCCGGACGTCCCCGAAGACAGTCCCCCCTCCCCCCAATCCGTTTCCAAGGGTAAGGTTGCACAAATCGAACGAACGTCAGCTTGTCTTGCATTTATGATTTCTGCCAATCTAAGCCCAAACTGAATGTGGCTATGGAGAACAAAAGGCGTGTATAGCCCCTGTGCTAAAGGCAGATGTAGAATTCTGTCCCAAGCTCATGAACGTGGCTAGGCGCAGAGCAAGTTGAATCGTTTAAAGCACAGTGGATACTCTACATGGACATATGTACTAAGTACTTTGACATTAAACAAGTTAGGAAATGTATGCAGCGCGTAACACTTGTAGTGCCTTACGCTCTGTTATTAGTATATGATATATTTATTAAGTGCAGTTGGGTTTTCACCCGGTGGCAGTGGTCCGTACACTATACACAAATAGAATAGAAACAACTATATACATAAGGAGAAACGATACACGAAACAATATAAAAACACAGAACACACAAAACAGAAAGCAAAACACACAAAGAATAAAAAATCATAAACGAATAACAACAACATAAAACGAGTATTTTAAACATAACAAAGAGTGAAAAGACATAAAATAATTTCGGTATATGAAACAATGAGACAACATATAATACAGTAAGCCACATACGAATTACGCACCTGTAAGTTTCCTCCTTACCTTAGCACGAGTCTGTTCTGATCAACAGATTTAGACTAGATCATGCTCGATTTTTTAAAGTTTACATCGTTAGCCACTTCTTCGGCATTAGCTCATACCTCACAGAGAACAGACTGCCTATGTTATTTTTACATGTCCAACCGTTCTTTCGGCATTAGCTCGATCACAAGTACCTGGCACTTGGCCCAGTCCTAAGCGAGATAAATCCTGTCCTCGCCCTCCCAACCATGTCTCGAAGACCCGTTTTGATATTACCCTCCCACCTATTCCTAGATCTTCCACGTTTCTTATTTACTGCAGGTTTACCCACCAAAAGTCTGTACGAATTTCTCTTCCATACGTGCCACACATCCCGCCCGTCACACCATCATTGGTTTTACCCTTCTAATAACATTTCTATAACTACAGCTGTGCACACTGAAAACCAGCTGAAACTAAATTACATTCTCAGCATGAAAAGTTGTAATTTTTAACGTCCAGACAGATGGTACATATGAGTGCCACCGGTAGTTATGCATCTGATATAATGCAAGGTAGGATGGAATGACGGGAAAACTTGTAACAAATGAGATTTTGGAAGCCGGAGTGTGGTTGGTAAACTGTTCGACTGTAAACATTTCTATGTAACAGCAAAGTCACAGTCGTGTTAGTAAAATAGTTCCATATGGTGCTTGTGCAAATCCCATAGTCACATTGTAAATTGCAGCAGTTACGTTTGTTTTGTGTTACCTTTGATGTATTAATGCGCGGAAAATCGCAGAGCAATTTATCAATCAAGCAACCCGGTCTGTGTTTAGCCCATGTATTTAGAAGGAAACAATGTTTTACGGAAATGCTTACGCGACGGGACAAGTATCAATTTTATAATCTGTACTCCACACCCCCTACTGTTACGGGCACCAAATTAACCCTTGAAAGACGAAGCGTATCTGTTTTATATAAGGACTCAGTGCGTACCGCGCTGTAAACACTCTCCACTTCGGTTGTAAAAACCAATCTCTTATATGTTTTATAAGGCGAAAGTTGCTGTTTGTTCTGAGATCCGTACAAAACACATAAAAGCAATTTGGGCACCACGTAGAATTTTTTAATATTAAACCTGGTGGTATGTAAAGTTACCGCTAGGCTTTAAAAGGTTAAACACAGTGGCAGTAACATCTTCATGGCAGTCTGCAGTGCTACCAACTCGTTCTTTTAACCATAGACTCTTGACTTCTCTGCTCATTATGACAAGGCCTTCATCAAACGTCCTCTCAATAAGTACGACATGATGTCCAAGTTTCTGCACATAATTAAGGAGGAAGAGATGGGCAGGACATGTAACATGTATGAGCGAAAATATATAGTTGTCCCTTGGCAAGCCATGAAAGCATATATGGGGGAAGCAGAGGTATAAGACCATGCGTTTTTAACCTATGTTGGAATATGATAGGTTAGCTACCGGCCACGGTAGGCTTATCCTCGGGGAAACAGCC
Source organism: Coptotermes formosanus (assembly GCA_013340265.1). Taxonomy (NCBI): domain Eukaryota; kingdom Metazoa; phylum Arthropoda; class Insecta; order Blattodea; family Rhinotermitidae; genus Coptotermes; species Coptotermes formosanus. Next base: position 87,139 of record BLKM01010333.1, on the reverse strand, counting down.
CGCAAGAGGCGGGGTGGACCCCAGAGCTGACCTGGTCGCTTTGCCCTTACCGGGTATCAACCCCCGACTCCTCGGTCGCCCAGCCCACAGTCAGGTCACTATGCAGGATGGGCTTCCCCACTAACATTCATTTCTTATTTATGTGTGTCTTTTTCGTTTTCTGATTTCTTTTTTGGCCAAGATTTTATACGCATTTCCCATTGTGACCATATGTGCTACATGCCTCACCAATCTTATCCTCCGTAACTTCTGCGATACCTTTCTTTTCTATCGTTTTCTCTTCGTTCCCCGATTTCTTTCATTGACTTACATTTAGTCCACAATTCTACTCTTCCCCTGTCACCGTCACATAAAGACCACATTAACCTTAAAAGACGAACCCTGTGTGTTTTATATAAGGACTCAGTCCGTACCGCGCAGTAAACACTCTCCACCTTGGTTATAAAAAAAAGTCTGTTAATGTCATATAAGGCAAAAGTTGCTGTTTGTTCTGAGATCCGTACAAAACACATAAACACAATGTGGGCACCACGTAGAATTTTTTAATGTTAAACCTGGTGGTACGTATGTAAAGTTACCGCTAGGCTTTAAAAGGTTAAGTCTGCATCATAAGCTAATCCCGTTACTTTACGTTAGTTTTACCATCGACCGCTTGCAACCTCGCTAAACAGATGGACTATAAAGTTACATATTTGGCTGTGCCTGCGGCCGGGATGTACCGTAGCTTCTAACCGTGCAGTATTTCAGTATTTATCACAGAACGCGCGACTCTGTTTGTTATCGGTATGCAGCCCGCAGAGGCCGTTGGTCACACAGACACATACGCCACCACCACCAATAAAACCCCCTTCCCCATCCCCGCCCCCATTAATCGGGTCAACCAACGTTCCGAACACTCAATCATTAGCTAACAACACGCCATCCCTACTCTTTTACAACGTAAATTTCAGCACTGGTACAGATAGGTTAAATCCCACTTTGTTACATGACTCATTAAAATGAAAGTGCGACACGTCGCCTTTTAAAAATTAAGTTGGTTTTATCCCTCTACAATCCGTATCGTGCGCGCAATCAGCTGTCCTCATAAACGGCGGGGAAGGGGGGGGGGGGGGAGGAGGGCTACATTATACAGTGTAACCAGTTCCAGCCAACATCACTGTGCACTGTAAGATTCCGTTCATCTGAATAAACCCACTGTTAATTTTTCTTTTAACGGCGCAAGGCCCCCAGGGGGTCAGGACTGCCTCATTATCGTGGCTTCACGATCACACACACACACACACACACACACACACACACACACACACACACACACACTCGGTACGACTCCTCTGGACGAGTGATCGGCCCGACGCAGAGACCTCTACCAACACAACAAAACAATCACAAGAGACAGACATCTACGTCCGCAGTGAGATTCGATCCCACAATCCACAGCAAGCTAGCGGCCGCAGACCTACGTCTTAGACCGCGAAGACACCAGAATCCGCAATCTAACGCATGTTTAAAATGCTTTTGTGTTTTCCCTCAGTACATCCAGACAAATACTGGGTTCATAGCTCAAATAACGGCTTTACTGCTTCCATGCACGTCCTTTCCAGTCCATTATTTACTAATCACCCTGCTGTTCAACACCATATAGTCCGAAATCCCACCATATTTAAATAAACCATGAATATAACTAAATAAGAACAGATGTCCCTTTTACAGTGTCCCCGACCACAGCAGCTTTATCACATATTAAGGCTGCATCCGCCGCCACATACCGTGAAAGCTCCCTTGCTAATGGACACGATAAAACGCACACCCTGTAACCATATACCCATAATACATAATTACATGTTTTTGTAGTCAGCAAGTGCTGTGCGCCGCGTTTAACATGAACACAACCCAGGAACGTTATTTATTTAGGCCTACGTTATTTAATCTAAAACCGTTTCGTATAAGCAAATGGAATATTAATACCAGATGAATAGTTCGACGATGGGCGCAAAATAGATACAAGTGACCTCCCAAACCCGTATAACAGGTGGCTAGAAATTAATTTAATATTATCCATTCCGTGCCTTGTGCTTGTAGTCATTTACACATACCAACATAACGCATATAATAAAATTACAAATTATACAGAAACATGGACCCTGCTACGTGTTTCGACGATAAATCGGCATCATCAGGGTGACGTCAGTACGAAAGAATACATATCACTTCATCGATCTCACATGTAGAAAGTTAAATACGTAAAAGGGCACCTACAAACACAGCAACGTGGATGCTACAGCTAGTGCAATGTTAAAATAATCGTGGTTACAAATAATCGATATGGCATTGTTTATAACGTAGCTCTATGTATACAAACATCTAATCTTGATGCTTTCATTCTACATGGATCAAGTCCTGTGAAAGTAGGTAGAATTTAAAATTAGGCCAGAATAAAATATGTTGAAATGTCATGTGGATATATAACTCCATTATTAGTACATACCCCATGGCGTGTATTTTAACTACTTTGTGTACTTTATATATATATATATATATAGGCCTAATATTGCACATGTTGTTCCACGCGGACAGATGGACGGACGGACGGACATTCTCAAGTTAATAGTCGCTTTTCGCAATTTTCCGAACGCGCCTAAAAATGTTTGGAATGCTTTCAAAATACGATTGCGTTTTTGACATTCTTGCTTTGAAGCGCAGCAACAATTGCAACAATTACTTGATTAATTTTGTTGCATGTTATACAACGACGCTGTCAGGTGCTGAGATTACATAGCGTCGGTGACACGGAGGAAATGTGAGTGTGCAGCTTTGGTGTAATGATACTGACAGGAGAAAAACACTAGTGCTTGGAAATAAATCTGCGTCCCTAGGTCACTGTTGTCCACCGCATATCCCACACGGATTGACCCCGGGCCGAAATAATATGTTGTGCCATGTTAAAACCGTAATGTAACTCAGGAAAGCTAAACTGTAACTGTGAATATAGTTCAGCGTAAAAACGTCACAAAGTCATCTGTTATTAAATTTTGAAGGTTAGCCCCATGTCTTAAGGACGAGCAAGGAAAAGAGATGCAACATCTAAGAATTATATTCCGGGTCAGTCCATGTGGGATTTGTGATGGACAAAGTGGCAATGGGACAGGTTTTTCCCCGAATTCTTCGGTTTTCCCCTGTCAGTTTCATTCCACCGGTGCTCCATCACTTGGAAAAGGACAAAAAATAATCATCATAATCATCTTCATCACAGGGTTGCATAAGAAACCTTAAGGCTGCGGTGCGCCCGTAGCTTCTGCTGCGGGGTCTTTTTCACCACAAAAAAACTTATATTACCGTACATACTGACAACAAAAATAATATGAAGCAATAATGAAGGGCTCAACACTTCTTAAATACCATGGTAATTCAATATATTTAACCACATGTATCCTCTTTTAACCATAATTTAACAATTTTAATTAATATCAAAAGTAATTTAACACAGAACAAATGATGAATTGGATATCCTTATTACCCACGCTAATATAGCGAGATACGTCAAAGCCCAAGGAATCAGTTGGCTGGGCCACATTGAAAGAATGCCTAACGACAGGACGGTGGAAAAAACAAACTGGAAACCTATAGCTCCAAGACACATCGCAAGACCACAAGTAAGGTGGGCGGAAGACGTCAGGAACGACTTAAAAGCGATGAAGGTCCAAAACTGGAAGAAACTCGCACAAGATAGAAATAAATGGAAAGGGATAATTGATCAGGCCAAAACTCACGCAGAGTTGTAGAGCCTTAAGAAGAAGAAGAAGAAGAAGAAGAAGAAGAAAGAAGAAGAAGAAGAAGAAGAAGACTGTAACACAGCAACACGTATTGGTTTGAACGTAAAACTCAGAACGAAATTACTAATACATTTTAATATAATTATATACAGTACTTCATAAATTTTATATTACTGGCCTGAAGATGATCATACTGGGTCGAAACATGTTGACAAAATAAAGTATATAACACACACTTGTTGTGTTTGGCAGTAATTAATTTCTTCATTATTGCAATCAACGCAAGATGACAACGTAAAAATATAAAGTAATTTACTTTCCTGTTCTTACCTTGCCATTGTTGCACCAGTTGATTTTGAAGTTCCTGCATGTCACGTGAAGCCGCAGGTCCGCACAACATCACAGAACAGTCAAATTTTATGTTCCTGCTAAACTAGCAGTCTAGTCAGAATATTTAGAACAACCATATGCCACACTTTAACCACTTCACTCTCTGAACACACTTTGCACTAACATCAGACATCATTCACATTATTATTTCTCTCTAATTATACACACTTCACTTTAAAATTAATTCAAGTCCCTTTTAAAAATAAAACACTTCCAAATTACGTATCCTGACAAGTGCACGTGTAACGTTCTTGCTATTTAATGCAGCAACAACTACAGTAATTGGTGATTTTTTTTTGTGTAGTACTGAAACCCCCTACTCGTCACCAAATATTATTCGGGTAATCAAATCGAGAAGAATGAGATGGGAGGGGCATGTAGCACGTAAGGGGGAAAAATAGAGGTGCATACAGGATTTTCGTGGGGAGACCTGAGAGAAGGCGACCACTTGGGAGACCCAGGCGTAGATGGGAGAATAATATTAAAATGGATCTTCAAGAAGTGGGATGGGGCGTGGACTGGATTGAGTTGGCTCAGGATAGGGACAGGTGGCGGGCTCTTGTGAATGTGATAATGAACATCCTGGTTCCATAAATTTCGGGGAATTTCTTGACTAGATGAGAAAATGTTTGCTTCTCAAGAAGGCCTCTGCTCCATGGAGTTAGTTAGTTAGTTAGTTACGTTAGTTAGTTAGTTAGTTAGTTAGTTACGTTAGTTAGTTAGTGCTGAAACCCTAAATGGAACACACAGTCAAAGCAAGAAATAGTAATAACTGCAGAGTTACGTTGCATTCACTTAACCACTAACGCATGGCAAGCGTAAATGTAATTTCATTTGCGATAATTACAGGAGTACGGCCTTCACAGCGCCGATTTTCATGGCTCTTGTACCCAAGTTCACCCAAATCGGACGATAAATGTGATCAGCACGCACGCAAATTCATTTTCGCTTGGAAGCAAAGTACAGCTTTTGCTAACCGGTTTTCAGAAAACGCACGGTTACTGAACATTTTTAACATCTCCTGCACCAAATTTTATCCAAATCGGACTAAAAGTGTGGAAAACAGGGCAAAAATTTCATTCGCGGCCTTAGGTAAGGTACGGCTTTCCCAGCACAAATTTTCACGAAACTCGACAATTACGTGGTAATCTTCCACATAGGACGTCACTCACAATATTGAAGGGAAAGGTAGACATTAATTTATGCCATTTAGTAAGTGTAACTGTCACCAGGACCCACACTGAGTGTCATGACAATCCAACAAACATTGTCTCCACATAAGGCTCCTTCCTTACTTCTCAAAGGACAGCTACTGAAAACTGCACTTTTTGCTGTATTCATAACATGAATATCACACGTGCATTTTCGTCGTATTTTGAAGGTAAGGAACAAACAACGAGCTTTAATACATACGCACGACTTCAACTAAACAAACACCATTTAAGAACAACACAAATTCGCTTTCAGATTACGCCAAATACCGCCATTAATCTGCGCTACTCCTTTCACAGCGGTTACACTTTCTCACGCCATTTGACACACGATGTTACTAGGATGTTTACACAAGACAAACTGACAAGACAGATGGTCAAGTTGAATGCTCAGTCCACTAACCTTGAAAACACGTGTCTTTCACTGCCGATAAAGCTACTATTCGCCCCAGCGTTCCGATGTTAGGTAAAGATATCAACCAATAACCGCCAACTGTGCAGGTAGACATATTGGAGACAGCAAGCGTCACTTCCCCTACTCGATTGTCATTTCTTCAGAGTGTCCGCTGATTGGACAATTCCGTCGTATCGCGGCAGCACTGTTGTCCCGTATGAAATAAAAACAACTGAATGCGCCTAAGGCTGGCTTATTCCATGCAACACAAATACACTATTATTATTATTATTATTAATTGCATAATTAAACTATTAGAATTATTCGGCTAAGTAGTTTAAGCGCCGATCCCAGTGGCCGCGCGGTCTAAGGTGTGGGTCTGCGGCAGCTCGCTTGCTGGGATTGCGGGTTTGAATCCCGCCGGAGGCATGGATGTTTGTCTCTTGTGAGTATTGTGTGTTGTTAGGTATACGTCTCTGTGACGGACTGATCACTCGTCCAGAGGAGTCCTACCGCGTGTGGTCTGTCTAAATGAGTGTGATCATGGAACCTCAAAAAAGAGGAGGCCTAAGCCCACAACAGAGCTGTCGTGCCACAAACAAACGAACGAACGAACAAACAAAAAACAAAGATAGTTTAAGCAAATTCAAAATAAATTTAACATAATAAATCATAACGAAGCTGAGTAACAACTTGCAGTAAACAGTGTGCTTTCGCCAGAGTTTAACTAATGTTTCCCTACACCACAAAGCGGCAATTTTTCCAAATATTAAAAAAAAACTAATTCAACGTTTGGGTTGCCATAAGCTTTACTGCTTTAAGGTACAGAATATGACAACTAATTAACCACATAACCTGTACACAATGGCACGAATTACATGGGGTGTTTTACTACGAACTGCCGATCCCAGTGGCCGCGCGGTCTAACGCGTAATTCTGCTGCCGTTCGCTTGCTGGGATTGCGGGTTCGAATCGCGCCATGGGAATGGATGTCTGTCTCGTGTGAGTGTTGTGTGTTATCAAGTAGAGAAATCTGCGACGGGCCGATCACTCGTCCAGAACAGTCCTACCGGGAAGAAATGATATAGGGCAACAGCATTTTAGGCAGACATTTGAAGGGACCATTTGGACGACCTAGACAAAGATGGAGGATACTCAATGAAAAATATTCTCCACTGTCTTGATTAACGACGTTTCATGGCCGTGCCATGGCTCAGGCGGTTAGCCGCCGGTCTCCCACCGCGGAGGTCCCGGTTCGATCCCGGGTCAGTCCATTGGGATTTGTGGTGGACAAAGTGGCACTGGGACAGGTTTTTCCCCGAGTTCTTCGGTTTTCCCCTGTCAGTTTCATTCTACCGGTGCTCCATTACTAGGAAAAGGACAAAAAATAATCATCTTCATCTTCATCATAGGGTTGCACAATAAGCCTCAAGGCTGCAGTGCGTCCGTAGCGTCTGCTGCGGGGCCCTTCACCACTAAAAAGACGTTTCGTAGCACATACAATTGATGTAGCACAAACCGTTCGCTGGAAAATAATTATCGACTATCTTTTATGCTGGGCACAAGATGCAGGCAATGTAATAATATAACTACGGAAGGTAAAACGACAGAATTTTGTTTTCTTAAAAGCTGACGTAGAAGCCTGAATATCGTATTAAGAATAGCGATTAGCTACATGTTGGACCGTCCGGTGTTCGAATCCCGATATTGACAAGAGATTTCCTCTACCCCAAAACGTACAGACAGGCTCTGGCGCCAACCCAGCCTCCTAGTCAATGGGTAGTCGGTTCTTTCACTGGGATAAAGAGGCCGGGGCGTGATGTTGACAACTCACCATCTAGTGCTAAGGTTAAGAATACGTGGAGGTAAACCTCTACTCCCGTTGTATGCCCTCATGGTGTAAAGACAGCCAAATTCACCTACTTCCTTTAACTTTTTTTTTAAATACAATGCTGGCGGAACTGAGAGACAGATTTAAACATTACTAACCTTAGCTCGTTTCCCTCCAGGCGAGTTTTATTGTGTTTTGAGTATTGGTATTACTACGAGACAATGAACGCAGCTACTGCATTCACAGAACATGCCAAACAAACAACGACGATCCAAAGCTTGTGGTGTAAAATGTGAGAATTGGTAAAGTTTAGGAGGACTGACAGTTAACAATGGCAATAACCGCGCAAGGCAGAGGAAAGTTTACGAATTGTTGGAATACCTCAAGGAAGTGCGGGGAGCAGTGTTGACAATGCGCGTTTAGCCCGGCAGCAGCCCTGTAAAAACATAACAACACAGTCGGGACATACACCGATAGTAATGTACGGAAATGAGGACCGGTAAAGCAGCAATGGGACACGCCTGTACGTACATACTGAGTGATTATAGGCTTTATATGATTCGTAATACGTGCGTTACTCGAATATACACAATAATGGCACCAACAGATACACACAGTTATATTTATATACATAATAAAGTCCTGCATGTTTCGGGCAGCCATGTGGCAATCTCCAGGGTCTTAACATACAAACGTTAGATACATTAAAGAGGATAAGATGGGATTATAAAAGCATCAGACCCAACTCATTGGTGTAAAATTACAATCAGGCAGGTCTTTCAAGAAGTTTCTCGCGTTTTCCCTCATTTTTAAAATTAATTTATCGAACAGATATCGATTTATCGAACAGTAGAGACCGAGGAAGGGTGCCACGCTTTTCATTGTCTGTCTGTCTGTCTGTCTGTCGATTGCCATTTTAAACCTCTGGGCGGTTGCTTATACTTATATAATTCTATTTTATTCTTTTTAATGTACATAACCTTTTACTTTACGTCCCTGAAGACGGTCACATGGTTGGCCGAAACATGTAGGAGTTCATTGTGTATATAAACTGATTTCAATAAATTTAATGTGTTCCATGTCCCTGCACTGTATCATATCAAATAATATTCACGAATTAATGCACCAAAATACATACAATCTTTATTCGTAAAAACCTCCTACATGTTTCGGCCCTGCTCGGTCATCTTCAGGGAGAATAATCTGTTACGGTCGGGGACCGCGGACAGTACAAGACACCTCACAACGAAGGCTGAAAGCAAAGGCACATTTTCACTTAACTGTATAAGTGCATCCAACAGTGTAACAGACTATTCTCCCTGAAGATGATCCAGCAGGATCGAAACATGTATGAGGTTTTTACGAATAAAGATTGTATGTATTTTGGTGCATTAGTTGGTGAATATTATTTGATATGATTTCAATAAACTTGTCTGTATTTGTTGTTATTATTATTGTATATATATTGATTAATTTATTAAGCATATAATAAAAGGAGACGCCATACCTCTGTCGGCAGGGATTAAGCAATGAACTCGAAAACCGAAGAATCGGGAGTTCAATTTCCGTCAGGGGAAAGAAACGTCTTGTTTCCCCCAAAAATTTAGATCGGCTGTGAGGGCCTTCCAGTATTCTATTCAACGGGTACCGGGGGTTCTTTAGCCGGTGGTAAGGCGGCCGAAACGTGAAGCTGACCACTCACCTCCATCTAGTGCAGAGGTTAAGAATGAGTGGAGCAACACCTCCCTTCTGCCACAAACTTTCACTGCTTCCAGACGGGCAAGTTCACTTGTAATAAAACAGCCTTTAATATTCACCTTGATTTCTCATATCTTGCAACAAGGAAACCTAAGAACTACTGTAAAACTGCTCCATTTCTTAACACAATGACGTAAGGGAGGCGTGCACGTATGGCTCCACGCGTTCTTAACCTAGGCAGTACACAAAAGAGGGTGGTCATCTCCACGCACCGGCGACTTTACTCCTGGGAAAGTGACGCCGGTACCCAAAGCACAGGAAGGCCCAAAGCCGTTACGGATGGTGTGGCAGGCAGACAAATCTGTATCCCTGCTTGAAATCGATTCCCTGGTTATCCACACCGTAACCCAGTCTCTGCAAACTCACTGAAACTGCCCTATTGTAAGCACCATCAACCCTCTAAAGACCAAGTGAAACAGTACTTTTCTATCCAATGTTCTCCGATTGCCGAAACAGCATTGATTTTTGGAAGGTTCCCAAGCTACATCTGTCCGTCTAGTAAGAGCAACATGTAGATGAAGATAAGCATGGAGAATGGTGGGATGATACAAACAGGGGAAAAACCGAAGTAGTCGGAGAAAAACCTGTCTCGGTGCCAATTTGTCCACCAGAAATATCACACCGACTGAACTCGAATCGAACCCAGCCCTCCCAACATGAATTATACACATTCAGTCCGTACCGCGCAGTAAACACACTCCGTCTCGGTTATAAAAACCAATCAGTTAATGCTGTACAGGGAAATAATCGCTGTTTGTTCTGAGATCCACACAAAACACATAAATACACTGTGTGGACAGAAAGTAGAATTATATTTAAAGATTCAGTCCGTACCGCGCAGTAAACACTCCGTCTCGGTTATAAAAACCAGCCAGTTAATGCTGTACAGGGAAATAATCGCTGTTTGTTCTGAGATCCACACAAAACACATAAATACACTGTGTGGACAGAAAGTAGAATTATATTTAAAGACCCAGTCCGTACCGCGCAGCAAACACACTCCGTCTCGGTTATAAAAACCAGCCAGTTAATGCTGTACAGGGAAATAATCGCTGTTTGTTCTGAGATCCACACAAAACACATAAATACACTGTGTGGGCAGAACGTAGAATCTTCTAACATTAAACCTGGCGGTACATAAAGCAACCATTTGGCTTTACAGGGTTAACGAACTGAACCCTGATCCATATACGTGACACACAATAAACAGTTGAACTTTTCAAGTGCTTTACGTAGCAACGGTTGTCAGTGGCTGGGGGGGGGGGGGGGGGGGG
>BLKM01010333.1:62167-76431 GCA_013340265.1 Coptotermes formosanus | reverse complement strand
CCCCCCCCCCCCCCCCGGCATGCTGACAGAAAGCAGATAGCGTGGAAATTGTGGTTCAGCAAACAGCACGCGATAATTTATGTGGTATCGGGAGTTAAACAACGGCAGACGGTACCGGACTGCCTGCCCATGCTTACGGAACACCTGTTGAAGCGTCACCATAGTAACTGGGCAAACAGATATATGCCGACCGATGCAAAAAGTTTTAAGTTGCAAGAAACACTAAATGTTTGTTCAAGTGAACGCTATGCTACACAACGGCACAGTTACATTTATTGCACAGAGACTACGCCAGCCTGACTGGAACTGGTCAGAATACATACAGAAATTCACACGTACAGAGCACCCCATAAGACATGTCCGTCGGCACGGCAGCTGTCGCGAGTGTTTCACAGCAAACGAAGGCAACAGCTGCCGGGAATTTAGTCCGCGTTTCCACTGCTATTCAACTTAGCTTATTGCATACCAGTCCAAAAATGCCTACCTCCGCCTTGCGACTTCTCGACAAAACCGGACTTCTTGTCTTGAAACAGTAGCGACGTCTATTCGAAAACTTTCATTTGTTACATTAACTGCAGATACAAAAAAAATGAAACAATAACGGGAAGAAAAATTGTCTTATAAGTTTAACTCAAGTATGTTATTTATATTCCGCAAAATGTATTTAATATGAATAAATGACTTTTAGAATAAAAAGTCACTATAACGCTCAGTCTCTGAAAATACGTAAATAAAATAATATACAAAATAGAAAACATGTAAGTAAATAACAAAAAATTAAGCAAAACACACACGACGTAACCGACACTAACCTAACATAACCTAACCTAACCCAACCTAACCCAACCTTACCTAACCGAACCCAACATAACCTACCCTAACCAAACCGACCTGACCTGACCTTACATAACCTAAGCAACATAAACCTAACCTTACCTTACCTAGCCTAATATAACACGACCTACCCTACCCTAACCTACCCAAACTGACCTTACCTAACGTAACGCAATATAACCTAACCTAACCTTACCCAACCTACCCTAACCTAATCCAACCTAACCTAACCTTACCCAACCTACCCTAACCTAAAGCAACCTAACTATACCCAACCCAAACCATCCGAAAAAACCTAACCTAACCTAACCTAACCAAAGCTACCCTAACGTAACATAGCCGAGACCCACCGAACACCACCTCACCTAATAAATAAATAAATAAATAAATAAAAATATAAAAATATGGAGTATGAAGAGCTCTTTCCTTATAACTTCAATAAAATTTCATTTTTTATTTGCTAAAATATATATACAGTCATAATCATATTTTAGCATCACACAGTGTCAGTATGCCTTTCAGTCTGCAACATTCCGCAGTACTACTTACGCCATAATACAATACGGCACATTAAGGTGGTGTTAAAGGATGTTCAAACTGTAACCAGCAACACAGCTACCTCAAGCACAGTGGTAACTGCTACTGCTTCAGCAAACACTCTGCTGAGAGTTAAGGAAAGTAATAATGTAAATGGAGGGCTGACATTCTAATTACAGCGATTACTTTATGATCTTATGGTACGTGACGTCGTGTTGTGTGGCAGACAGGAATGGAGAACAGTTTGGAGCAAGATGCTGCAGCTTTCCTTAGCACCTACAAACATGTTCGTCTGTGAGGTTGGTAGATTCCTACAAACTTCACATCACATCAGCATGTACAATGCACACGGAACACACTCTCGTTCTCCTCGACACCTGCCTACAAACATTTTCAGCAGGAAGGTTCAAAGCTATCTACAATGATTAGCTTGCACTACCACACAATCTCCAAACATTAAACCAGAAAAAAATGTACTTGTATATTAAACACAATTAAATACCGTCCTCGCAACTTCAATTTAAAATTATTGTTTATGAAATACTAGGGTACATGTTTCGACCACCTAGGGCGACCACCTAGGTGGTCGAAACACGTATCCTAGTATTTTATAAACAATAATTTTAAATTGAAGTTGTGAGGACGGTATTTAACCCTTTAAAGACGAAGCGTATCTGTTTTATATAAGGACCCAGTGCGTACCGCGCTGTAAACACTCTCCACTTCGGTTATAAAAACCAATCTCTTAATGTGTTATAAGGCAAAAGTTGCTGTTTGTTCTGAGATCCGTACAAAACACATAAACGCAAGGTGGGCACCACGTAGAATTTTTTAATGTTAAACCTGGTCGTATGTAAAGTTACCGCTAGGCGTTAAAAGGTTAATTGTGTTTAATTCGCTAATCTCACAAAGGTATGCAGTCTACAAAGATGTACCTGTGTATAAGCATATCTCGCACGCGCTTCATATCGGCGCTCTTCTGGGATAAAAAGGTTACAAGAACGAGCAGTCCTACCGCGTCGTACATCAGTGTTAATGCCCTAACTATCAAGGCACGGGCTATTAATGCATATCTAATTAACTAAAGGCCCCCATGGATCATGCACCTTGTGACCCCAGTACTTGTTCTGCTAATACACAAATTCCCCACCCTTTGTAGACCCGCAGAGGTCCATCGCCATATTCACGATAGCCTGCCATTGGCACCTGTTCTGGGCCATGTGTGTCCACTTCAAAACCTTCTATGTCATTTACTTATGATACATTTTAATATTATTCGTATAGTTATGTCTATGTCTCCCAAGTAGCATCTCACATTCAGGTTTTCCAAACAAACTCTGAATGCTTCTCTCTTCTCTTGCATGCTGCTACAAGCGCCACCTAACATAACCTACTTGACTTTATCTTTGAAAAAAATATTTGGCAGAGAGTATAACGCTCACGAAATAGCAATTTGTCGTAACTTGCCGATACACAATTTTACAGGAAGAACAGAAAACCTGACCGATCCTCAATAGACCAACACCAAAGTACTTTATGTTTTTACGAAAAAATATAAGGACACACGATTTTTTGGAAGCACAACATTTTGACAGAAGGTGTGTTCGTAACGCAGCTGTCTGGTAATTTGAGAATCTCAGTTTGACGAATTGTGTGAGTTATGACAAATTGCCGTTTTATTAGCAACATTACGAAGTACCTCATCACAGGCCAGAGGCACTGCAAATTCCTTACTTAAAATTCTGCGTGCTGTAAAACGATATACAGGGCCGAAATTACAGTTTCTTCAAAAGAAATCGTTGGCAGGTTTTGTACTACAAACCGGTCAAGTCTATAAGCTATTTGACAAGTGAGCCTTTAATCCAGTCTAGTGACTATTCTATGGATTTCAGTCCTACACACAGGACTATTCAAGTTTTGTTTCTTTTACGGCTGTTCCACAGCTTCACTAAAAACTTCTCCCAGTGATGATGTTTCATGCAGAGAGACAATATCCTCTGGCTTATAACTTCCTTCATTGTGTGGTGAACACCAGTATGCCTTTCTCATATGCTTGACAACGGGTCTTTATAGCTGACAGAGAGAGATTTACTTTCCAACACCCCGTACCTGACAAAAAAAGCAAATTCCCCACACTTTAGGGAATATAAAGATTTATTACTGTGTTCATTATGGCCCGCCACTGGTCCCTAATCTCAGCCAGATGAATCCAATCCTCCCCTCCCATCTTAATCCTTTCAATTTTAATTTTATCCTCCCACCGATGTCTAGGTCTTCCGAGCAGTCTCTTTCCTTCAGTTTTCCTCACCAAAGCCCTGTACACATTATTCTTTTCTCTCTCTCTCTCTCTCTCTCTCTCTCATGAATGCTACATGACCCGTCCATTACATGATCCTTGATTTGAACATCCTAATAATATTCAAAATAATATTATTTGGAACAACTGAAAAAACCGAAACAACAGCTATGATTACTGAAAATTTACTGCCACTCCTTCAGGAGATTGTCAAGTTCCTGAGGGGATGTGATGGGCACGGAACATGTCTGGTGTCTGCACACATAAGCAGCAGCACTGCCTCCGATCGGCTTCATCCGTCGGATCACCTCACTCCGCCGATACAGCACACTGTCATCTCTACCGTCTGCCAGAGCCAGGACTCGCCCAGGAATCAACCTGTCCTGCACGACAGCCAGAAGTGCCCTCGTGTCCTGTGCATCGGCAGGCCCAGTGACGAATATCTGTCACACAGAGGAAACAAAACACATCCACGTCAACTAAACAGCTCCATCCAGCAGGGTCTTATCGTGACAACGTAACAGTCGCGCAGCCGCTCAAGAAGTTACCACCAGACGTCCCGGTCCGTTAAGTGCCAGTCGCCTTCCATATTATGGAGGTCTCTGGTTTAAATCTCCGTCTGAAAACACGTTATTCCAAAGTTCTTCGTCGTTTGCCTTAAACCCTCGAGGCAAATGCTGTGACGGTACTTTAAAATGACCCATGACAGCATCATTGCACGTGTTTTCCAATTCTTTATTAAAAAATCATATAAAAATGTAAAGGTAAAGCAAGTCCTGTACAGAACTGGACAGGCCTTGAGGGTTCCAGGAGATAGAGGCTCCCAGATTTCAAGACAATCAGCACATTAAGGTGCTAAGGTTGTCAGCCGTACGTACTGACCGCCTTTACCCCCCAGGAAATATTGCTGGCACTCGTTTCTTTAGAGGCTGATTCGATCACAGGGTTACTAATCATATGGGGCCAAACAAATGCTGCCTCGGTTCATCCTTTAAAATTACACTCGCCAGATATCTGCCGAAAAGAAAAGGCGCATGCCCTCGTAGTTGTACCTGTAACGCATCAGCCTGCTAACGTGTCACAAGACACAGGGCGTGTAGGACACTGTGACTTATATTCGGCTACAGTATGGCTACAGACTATGACATACTATTCCATATTTATGGACAGATCACAAAATATATCAGGAGAGAATATTAACAAATTCAGAAGTTTTTCCACACGTCAGCATTGATTTTCCACACGTCAAAACTAGAAGACGAGAGAGCCTATGGGCCCCAAGATGTAACAGATATTGAGTTTAAGCATCTCGTTGCACTAACGTCCAGAATTTAAGATTCAAGTCTTCTGAGATGTTAACGGTTTGTCAAGTAATAGTCAAAGCAGAAGGCTTTGAAGCTTCATCAACAGCGTTGTGACAGCCTCAAATCTCACATGTCTGAAGTTGTTTAATGACTTATCCCTGTTCTCTGGAACACCGCAGAACCCACGAGTACAATAAAGCTTGATCCACTCTGGGTACGGTCACGGTCAGCTCAAGGTACGCTCATCATCCGGGATGCAGACAGACTATCCAAAATGAACGCTCCTGCGGCACTGTCAAGTAGCTCATTTTACTTCAAACACGTTCAAAAACTTAACCAATAAAGTTTTTCTGGTAATCGCGTTACTTTCGGGAAAAATATCCTTTTGTAGAGTACGCGCTCATCTGACGGCCCCGTGACGTCACCGTGACCGTTTGAGTCAGCAGATACATTAAGGACAGGCAAATAATATTCTCCCCGCCCGTGAGCGCACCGTGAACTGACCATCACCACAACCACAGTGGGCACCAAGCTGCAATATCAACTCACCTGTGTCGGGGAATCGTGGTAGAACATGAGAGCTGACGTCATTTCCGGCAGTGCGACAGGCACTCTAGTCAGCCTTGTTTGGAAGGCCGTGAAGAGCCTCGCGGCTTTGTCTCGAAGCTCTGCGCGGTCTAAGAAAGCGTTCAGACGCAGCAGGTTGCTGGCCGCCACCGAATTTCCTGACGGCTCTGCGCCGTCTTGATCTGAAAACACACGAACTGGCTCCATAAGTAGAACAGGACGACTGGCTTACATGCTGCTACACAGTCTGGTCTAAAGAACGTCGACCGCACTTCGACAGTTCCCAAAAGTGTCAGGGTACTGCGCCAAAGTGTCAGTTGTTCTGAGAAGGCTAACACTTCAAGTGCAGCAGTACTACTACTACTACTACTACTAGTAGTAGTAGCAGTAGTAGTAGTAGCAGCAGAAGCAGCACTAGTAGCAGCAGTAGTAATAGTAGCAGTAGTAGCAGTAGTAGTAGCAGCAGCAGTAGTAGCAGTAGTAGCAGAAGCAGCAGTAGTAATAGTAGCAGCAGCAGCAGTAGCAGCAGCAGCAGTAGCAGCAGCAGCAGTAGCAGTAGTGTATCAATAATAACATTACCACATCATCAAGGCCAGAGACAGTATGCGTGTCAGGGGTTTGTAAATTTTCAAAAACAATCTAGGAGCCATGTGCGATTTCAGGCTTCCGCCGCGATGTAAATGCTCTCGTCTCGGATTTTCCGCAGCGTAGAATGGTAATTCCGTACCGGCGTTTCGGGAAAACCTATAGGCCCCATCTTCAAGTGTTAAGCAGTATAAGAAGAATTCCCAGGAGAAGGCACATCTCAATCTAGGAGCCAGCTCTAAATTCTAGGTGCCAGAAGGGTGATATGACCCAAGTTCCACACTGGGGACCCACAAATATTGGGCGCTACAGTACAAAATTTAATCGCCAGGAATTTGTGCACCCGTGGTTAGAAGCACATTCTTGTAACATTCTCGGAAATGATATGTTGTAACGCAGTTACGGAGAAACCGCCAAACTGTTTTCTGAGGGGAGAAGAATGAAGATTGGTATGAAACAGGAGACAAGAGTGTGGGAGAAATATGGATACAAAAGAAGGGTACGAAAGGGATTAAAATGGAGATGAAGGAACTATTCTATCTTGAAGGAGAAGAACGGTGATTGGAATGACAAGGCAATAAAAGGAATATGAAATCAACATAAGACAAATTATGGAAAGGAGATAAAGATTACAAAGGGATAAAACAAAAACAAAAGTACAGACCCACGGTTTCTGACGAGCCGTGGGCTACTTGTATCAAATCATCCCACGTTTCATTTGGGGATGTTTCCAAAATTTCCAGATAGCAAATTTTTGTCTTATTTTTTTTAACTCAACCCTATTTTGTATTTGGGAGATCAACTTAAAAAAGTGGTACGAAGACATTTTGCAGACTGATTCGTTTCTTGTTCATTCTGTCACACAAATGCCAGTACAACACGCCCACTTCAAATTCACTTACTTCTACGCCCTTTCTAGTTCATTATTCACTAAGCACACCGTCACTTGACGCTGTACATTCACAGCCACTAACAGCATCAACAAATACATAAAAAACTACGTAACCAACTATACTACACGAAAACGGTAGGAATGTAGCGTAGTGTCTACTTTTCAAAAGTTTAATTCAAAAACACAACTGCAAGACATATTTTATAAAAAAAATATTTGGCGCTCATCTTCTCCCGTTCGAATATAAGACGTACGAATTGAAATATTGCACATATTTTCCAGCAGACAGTAAAAGCTACACCAGTCTTATAAATCTGGGTCATTTATCTTTAAATAAATCGTGGGAGTGCCTCCGACAGAGTCATCCAATTATGTTACTGCTAAGATCCGTAGAGCAAAGAACGTTCATAACTAGGACGATTCCTATCAGCAAGGACATTGCCCCCGGAATTAGGAAAGAACGCTATAAATGTTGCATATCCTGTTAAATCTTCTGGTGCCTCTAATAACATTTGTCATGGTTAGATGCTTGGCAAATTTACAATAAAGAAATTTAGAAGAAGAACGACATAAATCCGCTGAAGAGGATTCATTATTCATGTACGTAAACCATGACACACTTACTGTTGGTGTCACACACAGGTATATATGTAGCTGCTTACGCATGCCACGAGACGGGATAGTTCAGTCGGTATTGTGACTAAGCTAGGATAGAGGCTGTACGACCAAGGAATCGCGGTTTGATCACCTACAGTGGCAATAGATTCTTCTGCACTCGAAAGCATTCACCTCCGCTCTTGAGGCACACGCAGCCTCCTAATCAAAGGGCGCTCCCACACCTCCCCTGCTGAGATACCAGACAGCGCATTTCATTTTGCTAAACAAACTTGACGGATTTGTCTCGTAATGGAGTGGCAGTGTTTTCTGTGCGGTAGGGACTAAACTTAAAAATATCAACTGAATTGACCTCAGAAAAGACTACATAACGAGGAACTTAATGACCTGTACTCATCACCAGATATTATTCGGGTAATCAAATCGAGAAGAATGAGATGGGCGGGGCATGTAGCATGTATGGGGAAAAGAGAGGTGCATACAGGATTTTGGTGGGGAGACCTCAGGGACGGCGATCACTTGGGAGACCCAGGCGTACATGGGAGGATAATATTAAAATGGATCTTCAAGAAGTGGGATGGGCATGGACTGGATTGAGCTGGCTCAGGATAGCGACAAGTGGCGGGCTCTTGTGAATGCGGTAATGAACCTCCGGGTTCCATAAAATGCGGGGAATTTCTTGACTAGCTGAGAAACTGTTAGCTTCACAAGAAGGCCTCTGCTCCATGGAGTTAGTTAGTTAGTTAGTTAGTTAGTTAGTTAGTTAGTTAGTTAGTTAGTTAGTTAGTTATGAACCTCAGACATAAAACTAGCTTAGGCAGTTAGTCGCCGGCTTCTCACCACGGAGGGCCAGCTTCAATTCCAGGTCAGTCCATGTGGGATTTATGGCGGAAAAAGTGGCACTGTGACAGGTTTTTCTCATAGTACTACGGCTTTCCCCAGTCAGTATCATTGCACCAATGCTCCATACCATCTACATGTTGCCCTTACCAGAAGGACGAACGGGCGAAGGCTGGGAACCTTCCAAAAATCAGTGCCCTTTCGGAAATCCGGGAGCATTGGATAGAAAAGTACAGTCGAACTCGGTTATAACGACATCGATTTACGCGACACCTCGTCTATAACGTCTGATATTCTGTGGTACCAATTAATTCCTCACTGTTAACCATAACATTATACTCCTCGGTTATAACAACACTCGTTTATAACGACACAAAATATTCAGTCCCTTTCGTGACGTTATAACCGAGTCCTACTGTACTCTCACTTCAGGCCTGAACGGGTTAAAACTGCCGTCTCTTGAAACGTGACGCCGTGTGATCTAAAGACACGCCGATGTTGAAGCAGTCTGGCGTTCCATTCCACAAATTTAAACTAAAAAAATATGTTAGATTCTTGTTGCGACTATGCCAAGACATGTTGCTGCACATCGTGTGTGTTTACGAGGTGCCTTCTCCCCTACCCACCTATAAAACAAAGTAGTTACATGCCCTACATCAAAATTTTACAGACAATTTTGTGTCTGTTGACATGACACTTCCGTACTGTTGATGACGTTAGGTGCACAAAATTAGTGCGCGTTTCCAGCTAGTGAGACATTTCGCATTATGTACCTAAATATCTCATGCAATATACTGCTATATGGCCAATGAAGGAGACATTTATGTAGATATTAACCCCAGTATTTTCGACATCTCCTCTGCAACACACGACAAGATTATACAGGGTGTATCTTATATCGTCGAACCAAGCACTGCAGCTTCATCAAATACAAAGGCTTCGTCCGCAAGGGTATCCCGTGGCAGCTGCTGTAGTCAGGACAACGATAAAAGATACGCACTGTATTTTTCTACAGCGCAACTCCTTAATCAATGTACTAGTTAAATTGGTTGAGTCTTTTTATAATTCCTGATAAAGTGTGAAGTCTTTAACTACAGTCTAGTCTTAAATGATTACCCAATTGTAACGTTTGTTCGTAACAGCGAAAAATATGTACATGTTTTCTCACAACCGAACGCAAAAAAAGCGTGCAGCACCAAAAAAGACAAACTAACAGACATGCAAAAAACTCCTGGTTACGCCTTGATTTAGATACTCTACTATGCCACTCGACGTTTCGGAGGTGGCTGCACAAGCTGTCTCCATCTTCAGGAGTTTGAAAAAATGAGGTCAAATTTGACACTGAATTTCACCCACATCATCACATGCTGTGACAACACAGAAGACCGCAATATAAGGAAAATCACGTACAGGGCGTCCCTTTTATCGTCTTCCTGAGTAAGGTAGTTGTCATGATACGTCCCAGCCGATGCAGGCTTTCTAAGCGATAAGACTGCCAAGCTGATTAAAGACACGATATAAGCAACAATCTGTAGAACGGAATTAACATATAAGAAGTGACTATTAAATAACGAAACTGCGCGTGCAACTTCTTACTTCGTTGATCACCAAAGTATATATATATATATATATATATATATATATATATATTTATCCTAGTTACGGCTGAATCTCCCCCACCATCCGCCCCCCAGTCGCATGCCAAACCACGCTCCGTTACGTCGACGTAGTGTTGAGTAATATCTTTTCATAAACAGTGCTTCTACTTGCCGCAATTATGCTTGACAGAGAATAAGCTACTGTAAACATACATTTTTATTGAAAAATAATAAAAGTGCCAAAAAAAGTGTTTGTTATGTGAGGTGTCTGGAAGAGACGGGACAGTTAGCCCTACTTACGTAAAGCACTCTCGCAAAATGACTTTGCAGACGCTTCCAGGGCTGCAAGGCTGGTATGGAGCGGTGTGTAGCTAGCTACCTACTGAAATTACTTTGAAGGAGATAACATGCAAACGCAGTCATTTTCTTTATAAAGTACTTCCCTGAAACCAGTCTCATTACTTAATAGCCACACTTCGTATTTTTCAAATCAGGGTTGTGGAGTCGGTACACAAAAACTCCGACTCCGACTCCTTCATAAAAGTTCAATATGTATTAATAACGGTAAACCCATAAGACATTTCATCACCACCGCGTGAATCATCAGGCTACTGTTTAGACTTATAACCTGTATTTAAGTATAAGTCTAATGGTTACTGTAGCTATCAGGGCTCTGGAGTTGGAGTATCTAGTTAAGATTTTAAATTGAGGTCGGAGTCGGCACATTTTTAAAGACTCCGACTCCACCTAAAAATTCCTTCCGACACCGACTCCACCTAAAAATTCCTTCCGACTCCGACTCCACCTAAAATTCCTTCCGACTCCGACTCCACCTAAAATTCCTTCCGGCTCCGACTCCACAGCCCTGGTTCAACTTATATGAAGACAGGGGCGTACCAATGCTCCTATACAGCTGTAAGGACTGGACTTCAATAACACAGCATGAAAGAAGAACTGAGGCATCGCAGGTGAAATTCTTGGTCAGATGCAGAATGAAAATGGCTATAAAAGGACTTAATAACTAAGAGAACTATATATGTATGATTTACATAGAAATACTGTGCATTACACATGCAAGTGGAGACAACAGTTTAAAAAACGAACGACATACGCATTCCCAAGTTAATGTAAAACTGCATTCCAACTGGTAGAAAATATACAGGTCGACCAAGAAAAAGATAGAGACCAACACCTATGACGACGGAACAAGCCCCATTGCCGGTGATGACGATCTCGTATTGTGTGCAAGTTATAATTCACAGAACCTTCCGAGATGGACACAGGTGCGCACGAGGACCGCGTCCTTTTCGAACTTTAAAAACAGGCGATGTTTTTGTGCTTATTTATAATCAGTCCCGCAGTCTGTCACGTACAAGTGCTGCTGACATGTGTCGCTATATATAAAGTAAAGCGTCCACCTCGTGCATTATGAAGTCTGATTGGCTCAAATCCAACCAACAAACATCATCATCTTTCACATTACTCAGTCAATGAAATTAACACGTAATTAAGCCAAGCAAGCCAGACGGAATGCGACTATTTTTCTCGCGCCTTCGCAACTAACAGTCACAAAAATGCAGCTGTCAACTTCGCCGTGTCCGTCTATGTCCGTATGAAACAACCCGGATTCTAAGAAAATTTAGCATTTGGCAGTTTTACTAAAATTTGTACAAAAACCGAATATTTGATTAAAATCAGACAACAATAACGAATACTTCTACAAACGTCTCTCAGCGAATCTCGGGCGTGACTTCTTAAATATGGGGTGGCGCAACAGTCCCTTGATATGGTGTTTCTGCCGTTAAACCTTGAGTATCAAGGGACCTCTGTACCACCCTGTATACATCGGAGTCAAAATGTTTGGCACAAAAGTTGTAGAGGTAAATAAAACACGAATTTGAAGTCCAACACTAAATTTCCGACAAGTCTTAAGCTTTTTAAGATAGAGTTGAACTCGGTTATAACGTCATGAAAGGGATTCATTATATTGTGTCGCTATAAACGAGTGTTGGTATAACCAAGGAGTGTAATGTTATAGTTAAACAGCGAGGAATTAATTGGTACCGCACAAAATCTGACGTTACAGACGAGATATCGCATAAACCGATGTCATTATAACCGGATTCGAATGTAGTTAACACGTTAAAGACGAAGCGTATCTGTTTTATAAGGACTCAGTGCGTACCGCGCTGTAAACACTCTCCGCTTCGGTTATAAAAACCAATCTCTTAATGTTTTATAAGGCAAAAGTTGCTGTTTGTTCTGAGATCCGTACAAAACACATAAACGCAATGTGGGCACCACGTAGAATTTTTTAATGTTAAACCTGGTGGTATGTAAAGTTACCGCTAGGCTTTAAAAGGTTAAACACAAGTGGAGGGACAGTAAATGTCGGCACAAAACAATTGTTCCGTTACGCATACATTTCCTAACTTGCGATGTAATACCGACACGGTACCAGCTACACCATTTCGGAATCTAACTCCAGTGTTTCGGAGAACTCCTTTGCTTCCGTCATCAGGTATCAATAGTTCAGAGAAATCGCCACGCCCTGTTGTACTGCCACACTTCTTTCACTCTCTAAGTGACCAATAACTCTGTCATGTTGTATAACAAATCAGTCAATAATCCGTATCATAAATCCACACTACCAACTCCTGGTCACAGGGCCGTACCATGGCTCAGGCGGTTAGTCGCCGGCCTCCCACCGCGGAGGCCCGGGTCCGATCCCGGGTCAGTCCATGCTGGATTTGTGGTGGACGAAGTGGCAGGTTTTTTCCCCGAGTACTTCGGTTTTCCCCTGTCAATTTCATTCCACCGTGCTCCATTACTAGGAAACCGACAAAAAATAATAATCATCTTGCACAATAAGCCTCAAGGCTGCGGTGCGTCCGTGGCGTCTGCTGCGGGGCCTTTCACCACTAAAAAAAACTCCTGGCCACCCACACACACACACACACACACACACACACACACACACACACACACACACACACACACANCACACACACACACACACACACACACACACACACACACACACACACACACACACACACAGAGGCGAGCGCGCACAGACCTACACGGAAACCACGTCTGTCTCAATGCAAGACTTCTTGCCAACTTTACCAAAAAGCATCAGTCTACCTTGACGTGTTCATACCTAAGCAACGATAGGTTTAAAGCAGCGGTTGTTAAACCTTCTTTGTGCCACGGACACCTTTGAGAATCTGATGAAACCTACGGACCCCTTCTCAGAAAAATGTATTTAAATGCATAAAATAGAGATAGTGAGATTTACTGAAATTAACAAACATTTCTGGAGTCCTAGAAGCCATAAATAACTTTGTTGCCTACACTGAATGAAAAGCTAAATTTCAGTTACAGGTTAGTGAAAATAAAGTTGTAATTTCCCCCCATCCAAATTCACGGACCCTCTGAAATCTGTGGACCCCAGGTTAAGAACGGCTAGTTTAAAGATTTCTGAGAATGGCGTAACATACAAGAATTTTTATGACTGAAATTCTGGACAGTTCCCAAGTTTGTTCATTCCGCAACGTTTCCATGGTATGAGACCAAACACCATCAGGGGGCCCACCGGAGTTGTGGACTCTACTTTAGCCTTTAACCTGAGGAAGGAAAAGTAACCACTCTTAGAAAAGGTGTAGTTTGGAACAACGGGAATAATCAATATCCAAAACACAAAGCAGTAAGCTAACAAACCAAGTAATTAGCTCCACACAGCACCCTCCCTGAAAAGCCAACTCTTCCTCATTCAGTCAAGACATTCCCCACATTTTATGGAACCTGAAAGTTCATTACCATGTTCACAAGAGCCCGCCACTTGCCTGTATCCTGAGCCAGACCAATCCAGTCCACGACCCCATCATAAATCCGTTTTACTATTACCCATTTTAATATTATCCTCCCATATACACTTACTCCTATGTCTTTCAATTGGTTTCTTCCCTCAGGTTTCCCCACCAAAACCAATAACGTACATCATATTGCAGTTTATGAGGTTCAGACAAAATTAGCGATTATATCCGAAATTGGTATGGAACCTAATTCGTTAGCGTTGTGTGGTGATGGGTTTATGGACTTTATCCATCGTCCGGAGAATAAAATATTAAAAATATTAAAAAATTCAAATCACAACGTTTCGGAAGCTGGCTCTGCTTCCGTCTAAGGGGCCC